>CM042535.1:7346398-7641398 GCA_023630585.1 Cranoglanis bouderius
GAATGGTGTGGGGGGAAAAAAACAAAAAAACAAACCATCCACGGTTTTTATGCCTTGCACTGCTGCCACATGATTGGCCGGTTAGGCAGTCCCTCCAGGATTTAGCGATTTTGCGATCGCAGAAATGTACTCAAAACCAAGCAAACTCCGCAGGTATCCGGAGGAGCTTGCAATTTTTCAGCAGATTTGGGCCAAGACGCGTCGTGTGACGTCATCACAACGCGCATTCTCCCGTTCACGTTCGTCGAACACGGGTACAGCTACAAGGTCTCGTTTACCAACAGAGCAAACATCGCTGTGAAAGACCGTGCAAAACAATTTCATGCAAAATATCAATTCAAACAGTTTTCTGCAAAGAAACAAAAAAAAAAAGCACACAACAATCACAAAAATACTCGGTGAAATCCTGTAAAGACTGATCAGATAACTGCATGAACGAGCAGGTGTACAGGTGTTCCTATTAAAGTGGCTGGTGAGTGTATGGGCGGGTGACATTTTGCCCGTATTTCACACCACTACACTGAATCCGTCACAGACGGAGGGTGATCATGATCATGTGCTGATGAGCAGTTACATGACGCACCACAACATTCAACCACCACATTATAGTTTTATTCTGTTTAATTCTGGAGAAGTTATAATATATATATATATTGCTCAGATGTGTTTGTTGGCCAGTGCAGGGCAGATTGAGCATCGTTTAGTCCTTCTAACTATCATCACCCGTTATAAACATCCGTCTCGATTTATCCGATCTCCAGCGACCATTTGATAGGATTTCCTGCATCATTTTGCAGGAGGAAGGCCGTCACACACGTTTATTACGTCAGACATTTGTTTTCAGGTAGAAACGTGTTGCGAATCCTATCTCGCATGTATATGGGCTGTTTCAGATGTTTAAATCGCGTGGTCTGCTATCAAAACTTATAAATAAGTGAGAGAGGAAATAAAGTATATGTACATTTATATTTCTCTGACTGTTAAGCCATCATACACCGATCAGCCATAACATTAAAACCACCGAGAGGTGATGTGAATAACATTTGATTATCTTGTGGCACCTGTAAAGGGGTGGGATGTATTAGGCAGCAAGTGAACGGTCAGTTCTTCAAGTCGATGTGTTGGAAGCAGGAAAAATGGGCAAGCGTAAGGATCTGAGCGACTTTGACAAGGGACAAATGGCGATGGTTAGACGACTGGGTCAGAGCATCTCCAAAAACTGCAGGTCTTGTGGGGTGTTCCCAGTATGCAATGGTTAGCACCTACCAAAAGTGGTCAAAGGAAGTACAACCGGTGACCCGGCGACAGGATCTTGGGCGCCCAAGGCTCACTGATGCACGTGGGGAGCGAAGGCTAGACCGTCTGGCCCGATCCCACAGAAGAGCTACTGTAGCACAAACTGCTGAAAAAGTTAACACTGGCTATGATAGAAAGGTTAACGCGCCCTGCCAGACTGCAAAGATGGTTCAGGAACGGTTTGAGGAACATGACAAAGAGTTCGAGGTGTTGACTCGGCCTCCAGATCCCAGTCCGATCGAGTATCTGTGGGACGTGCTGGACAAACAAGTCTGATCCATGGAGGCCCCACCTCGCAACTTACAGGACTTAAATATTTGCTGCTAACGTCTTGGTGCCAGATACCACAGCACACCTTCTTGCGGTGTGGTCTTGTGGAGTCCATGCCTCGACGGGGTCCGAGCTGTTCTGGAGGCACAAGGGGGACCTACACGATATTAGGCAGGTGGTTTTAATGTTACGGCTGACCGTTGTAGATTAGACTGGTTTAAGAAATAAAGGATGGATAAGTATATAGATGGCATCAGGATGGATCAGGCACAAGGAGTCAGAATCACTGGTATTTCAGGAGTAATGTAGAGAGAGAGAGAGAAAACAGATTATTAGGTATGCTCGTATGCATACAGAAGCATTTTCACTAGTGGACCCCACTGGATATCAAGGTGGGGGTAGATAGATGGATAGATGGGTGGGTGGGTAAAGGAAAGGATAAGAGATGAATGGATAAAGGGATAGATGGAGAGGTAGATAGATTGCATAAAATTGAATAAATGCACATAAAGGCCAACGCACAACACCACTCCAGGCGCTGCAGTGGCTGTAATGTGCAGCAGGAAGCGGAGAGACTCAGGAAGTCGACGCTTATCTCAGAAAACGGGTGAATCCTCAGAGGACAGGAATTATTTCGCGCAGAAGGGTGCGTCCTACATCACATTAACTTTATTCCCGGCTTTCTGTACGATAGCGCCGACTTCACTTCACTTCAGACGTGTAATGAACGCCGATCCGTGATCCCGAGACTTTCAGCTGATGTATAAACCAAAAGCGATTTATGATTCATGCATGTATTATTTTTAATCATAGAGTTGGTCTGCTGTGTTTTTTGAGCTGTCTATGTGCAGGTGGTATTACGGAGACTAACACTTGTGCTACATTTTACTTTTGACCAGATTATTCCTTTTAATGATCTTCCCGTTTCTATGCACATTTGCTAAAAAAAAAAAAAAAAGTTTAAAAAAGGAACCTGTGCTCATTGATTTTTGTAATCGATTGCTCTCAGACTTTTGAAGCAGGTCACATCTCTCACATCTCTGTGCATGTGAGGTGTGGTGTTGAGTCACAAAATAAATGATATTTTTATTTTATTTGTTCAAATTTTCCCTCACATTGTGTTTTTGTGCCATTGTTACATTGTTTTTTTTTGTTGTGGTTTTTTTTTTTTTTTTTTTTTTTTAAAGTTCTTTTAATTCTTTTTCTTTACTTACAAATACGTTGACTTTGGCCTCATGTTATTGATTTCTTTCCTCGCATGTCATCCTTTCTTTAACAAGATCAAATTCGTTAAACCAGACAGACCCTTGATCATTTATTTATTTATTTTTTTCCCCGAACGTGAATCCATAGATGTGCATGGTAGAGAATTTGGAAACGTTTCTGTGTTTTATTGTGTAATTCTCTCTGTTTTCTGTTACACTGCTTCCCCCCAGCAAGGACAAGTTTGGAAGGTTTGCACAGCTTTTCCACCTTCCTCCCCCCTCTAAAATCTTGTTCCCTCGCTCCCTACCTCCCTCGCTCTCTCCGTTCCGTCTCACTACCCCTTTTCCTGCTTTCTTGCCAGCCTCATGTCCCATGTTCTCTCTCTCTCTCTCTCTCTCTCTCTCGCTCTCTCTCTCTCTCGTACCGTATGCACCACACACACAGACACACACGGCTCTCTTGTTCCCAAACTGCACTACAGATAGACGGCTTTTTTTGTTTTTTGTTTGTTGCATATCATCATTTTACTCATCTTTCATTCGTATGTTACTTTTATGTTGCCGATTTTCCCCATCGCATCAAAATGTTTTATGCTGTGTATTCCAGGCATGTGCTGATTAACACGAAGTCGAGCATTTCTTTACCTCTCGACCAATCGGGAAGCAAGTTGGTGGGCATGTGGGAAAAAAACATGGAGGACAAATTGGCAGTGAAATATTCTTGGTAGTGAGTGAATATGAGGAGATTTGTGACACGTCATTACGATGACATCATTAAAATGGCATGTTATGTCATTATGACGACAAGTTATGTCATGATGACATTAGGTCATTAAGATGATATGTCATTAAGATGGCATTATGTCATTAAGACAACATTATGTCATTGATATGTCATTAAGATGACGTTATGTCATTAAGACGACGTTATGTCATTATGATATGTCATTAAGACGACGTTATGTCATTATGATATGTCATTAAGACGACGTTATGTCATGATATGTCATTAAGACGACGTTATGTCATGATATGTCATTAAGACGACGTTATGTCATTATGATCTGTCATTAAGACGACATTATGTCATTGATATGTCATTAAGACACTGTCATTATGATATGTCATTAACATGACGTTATGACATTAAGACGACGTTGTGTCATGATATGTCATTAAGATGACGTTAGGTCATTAAGACGACGTTATGTCATTATGATATGTCATTAAGATGATGTTATGTCATTATGATATGTCATTAAGATGATATGTCATTATGATTTGTCATTATATGTCCTTAAGACAACGTTATGTCATGATCTGTCTTTAGGATATGTCATTAAGACGACGTTATGTCCTTATGATCTGTCATTATGATATGTCATTAAGACGACGTTATGTCATTATGATCTGTCATTATGATGTTATGTCCTTAAGACGACATTATGTCATGATCTGTCTTTAGGATATGTCATTAGGACGACGTTATGTCCTTATGATCTGTCATTATGATATGTCATTAAGACGACGTTATGTCATTATGATCTGTCATTATGATGTTATGTCCTTAAGACGACGTTATGTCATGATCTGTATTTAGGATATGTCATTAAGACAACGTTATGTCATTAAGACGACGTTATGTCATTAAGATGACGTTTTGTCATTATGATATGTCATTGAGACGACGTTATGTCATAAAGACGACGTTATGTCATTATGATGTTATGTTATTAAGGTGACGTTATATCATTGTTAACGTTCCTATGTTGCAATATAACTATAAATGGAGTCTATTTTTTGGACATTTACTGCTATGTGGCTTAAACCTATGATGTAATGTTGATATTGTGATGAATTAAGTCACAGTATACTTCTGGGATATCATGGATATCATGATATCTTAAGAAATTTTAAGAAATGTTTTTTTTTTTTTTTTTTTTTTTTTTTACAAACTGACTGCAAGCAACTGATTAGATGTTGGAATTTATATACTTAATCTTTAAAATGGTAAAATATTAAAGATTATGGAAAAATTGTTTCCCATTAAATTTATTATTATTATCAGGAAGATGGTAATTTTTTAAATCTAAAAATCTCTTCATTTTTGTAGACATAAATCCTCAGACAGCTGTATTGCTGGCAGTTTTTGAGCCAACATATATATTGTGATACATATTATGTATCGTAGAAATGCTGTCGAGAATTGTGATATGATGTTTTTTTTCATATTGGCCACCTCAACCTCATACAGGCCTTATAAGCAGCTCAAATTCACTTGAATTTCTGCCTCCAAAACGCCATAGGATTTTCTGCCTCCATAGTAAAAGTGTACGCAATTATCGTGATCTGGAAATGTAGTATTAGCACATGCTTGTGATTTTTAAAAAAATTATTATTTTTTTTATTCATCCAGAATGTATAAAAAAACATCTCAAATGCATGGCTTTATTTTTTATTTTTCTTTCTTTCTTTATCTGTCAGTGCATCTGAATGGTTTTGGCTTAATCTGCATCAGTCTAACAGCCCACAGCTTCTTACTAAAGGCTATGACGTGGCAGGTGCTTATGTGTTCAGGGGTTAAAACACTGCCAGTGTTAAGACGGAGGACTGGATGATGAAATGATTGGTGGACTGGGAGGGTAATTAGTCTCAGCGCTTTGTTCAGTTGAGTGTGCGGCTTGGTGTGGACTGAGGGCAAGTAGCTGCATGCGAGCGCGGCCTGTGGTGTCTCGGCTCGGGGTCGTACCGTGTCGTCTTCCTCTGCGAGGGCTGTTCTGTGCAAATGCGTCTTGCCGGCAGGTGCATGTGCAGAGTCGTGCTAATCATGTGACCATAACGTGCACAAACGCACACATGCACACACTGATCTGTTGCAGTGTTGAAGATGCTCATCACTTACAGAGCAGCACCCTCCAAAACACCTCCCCTTCTCTTTCTCATTGTTTCTCATTGCTTTCTCTGTAATGCATCTCTAACTGTCCCTCCATATTTACTCTCTTGTCTATCTCAGGCTCTGTAATAACTTTTCTCCAAGACTCTCTAATCTGTCTTTTAACCTTCTCATAGATCTCTGGTCTGTCTCTTAACTTCCTAATCTGTCCCTTGATTCGCTAATCTCTGTTTTAAATGTGTAATCTGTCACTTAACATCATAATGAGTTTTAACCCACTAAGCTCTATTTTAACTCTCTAATCTGTCTCTTAACACTCTAATCAGTTCTTTAACATTCTAGTCTGTCCTTTAAGTTACTGATCTCTCTCTTGTGACTTTCCACTCTGTCTCATAATTCTAATCTATCTCTTATCTGTCTAATCTGTCTCTTACATTTTTCATCTCACTAATCTTTCTTCTGCTCCCTAACCGGGCTCGTGGTTCTTTAATCTGTCACTTTTCTCTCTAATCACTCTGGGATTTCTAATGTGCTACTGACTCTATATGGTGTCCCCAATTTGGTCTCTCTTCTAATCTGTGCCTGACCCTTTCTAAACTTCTAGTCTGTACCTAACTCTCTCTGTTGTGTCCCCGATTCTCTGTGTTCTGTGCATAACACTTTAGCCTGCCTCTCCCTCTCTGTATTCTGTCCATGGTAATCTGTCTCTGATCCATGCACAGCCCTCTCTAAACTCTTAATTTGTCCCCAACCTTCTCTGCTGTGTCTGTGGCTCCCTCTGACCTGTGCCAGACTCCCTCTCATCTGTGCCAGTCTCCCTCTCATTTACATTTACATTTATGGCATTTGGCAGATTCTCTTAACCAGAGCGACTTGCATTTATCTAATTTTTTTATACAACTGAGCGGTTGAGCTTGTTGGTGCTAGGATTTGAACTAACAACCTTGCAATCAGAAGTCTCATCCGTGCCCGACTCCCACTCATCCGTGCCCGACTCCCACTCATCCGTGCCCGACTCCCACTCATCCGTGCCCGACTCCCACTCATCCGTGCCCGACTCCCACTCATCCGTGCCCGACTCCCACTCCCCCCTGTGCCCGACTCCCACTCATCCGTGCCCGACTCCCACTCATCCGTGCCCGACTCCCACTCCCCCCTGTGCCCGACTCCCACTCATCCGTGCCCGACTCCCACTCCCCCCTGTGCCCGACTCCCCCTCTCCTCTCCCCCCTGTGCCCGACTCCCCTTCTCCTCTCCCCCCGGGCCCGGGCCAGACTCCCCCTCCCCCTCCCGTGCCCGACTCCCTCTCCCCCGTGCCCGCCGTGCCCGACTCCCTCTCCCCCGTGCCCGACTCCCCGTGCCCGACTCCCTCTCCCCCATGCCCGACTCCCTCTGTAATCTGTCCCTGAATGTCTAATCTCCGTCTGATATGTAACTGGTCTCGGTCTGCCTGTCTTTCTTTTTCTATCCAAGTTTGCTGTCATACACTGCTGTTTTACTCCTTTCTCTCTCTTTACCTCTCTTCCTCTCTCTGTGTTCCATCGCATTTTTAGCTATTGCCAAATCCCTGCACTTGTGCCTCCTCGTCCTCTCACTTGTGTCTAACCGTTGTACTTGTTGCATATTTGATCACTGGACCTCACCATCACATATTTCCACAGGAAGTCCATTTGAAGCAGTAATGTTTTGAATATTTCTGTTTTCTCCTATGTTTTTTTTCCAGGCATGCGGGGATCCCAAAGCCAAGCCCTCGTACCTGATTGACAAAAACCTTGAGTCGGCGGTCAAGTTCATTGTGAGAAAGTTCCCAGCCGTGGAAACCCGCAACAATAACGTAAGTCTCTGAGCACTAACTGGAGGAAAACACTTGTGACCTTGTGTTGTGAGAATTGTTAACATCACACATTGGCAGCCATTTTGCAGGTGGAGCTTCTCATGCTTTGCTTGGATGTGGTGTTTTTTTCACAATAAAGTGTCTTTGTTTTTCAGTCCATGCTGAATTCCTGTGATATAATGAATGAAAGTATTCGGCACAGAAATAGGAATATGATGAAGACTATGTGTAACGTGTGTTGTTTGTGTGTATAAACACCAGTCTTGTGTTCAGTTAAAGACGTATACATATGCTCATATCTCTATACATTATCTATAAAACATATAGTTATTTATTAACATTAAATTCATTCCTTAATCTTCAGTAGTTGCTTGTCGTGGAAATATGCATTGAAAAGTAATGGAAATGATAATTCCACTCAGCTCTTAATCCATATTCTGCTGCTTTGAAAGTTGCCTTAAGTGTATAGCAAAATAACGTAAGCATTGTCATAAAGCAGGCATGCATTATCATGGCATAATTATTAATATGGTGTGTAATAATTTAAATTAATTAGTGTGTTTTAGTACTTAGTCACATTGTGTGGTTTCCTGGGAGCCCTAAGCTGGTTTACTCCAAAATGACTCCTGTTTACCAGATGCAGGTACAGAGAAGATCCAGATCCTGGAGTCGAACCCTTTATCACTTGGGCCTGTAGTCAGAAATTACTTTTAGGCACAGATCCTCTGAGTTGTGGCGAAATAATTGAGCTCATTCATCACTGAGAATATGTAACCTTTGATTTTCCTTATTGACCCGAGGGTTCGGAGCAGAAGCAGCAAGTGTGGTCATTAAAAAAAATACACAAAAAAAGAGGCGCACAAATGTACTGGTGTGTAATCAGGGTGCAGAGAAAATGTTGTGCAGGAGAGCAATACAGTTCTGCGAGCACTGAGCACCGAGACTCGCACTTCCTTTCACCTCACTCGTCATCGTCTACACTTTCGTGACTCAAGTGAATTAAAGTAAAAGAACAATTGTCTAAAGTAGAGCTAGTCGATATATCGATATAATATTGACACTTTTCTGAGATATTGTTGGCATGGTGATTTTTTTTTATTTTTTTTTTACGTTTTTAATAATTACAAATTAAATGGTACTGAATGGATTTGAGGTTGATTTGAGGTAAAAAAAAAAAAAATTATCTTCTTTGTCTTTGTAGGCATTAAAGTATCATCAAACCACTGTGTTGCAGACAGTTTGTTAGATAAATTATATATTGTGATATGCATCGTGTATCTTAGAAATGTCCTCAAGTATCGCTATATGATATTTTTCATATCGCCCAGCCCTCGTCTAAAATAATTTGTAATCTTTATTTTTTAAGTATTCAGACAATTTGTGTTTAAATATGAAGTAAAACAAGGAGGCAATTTGCCATTACTGTTATTATTGTTATTATTATTATTATTATTATTATTATTATTATGGCCATGTGTAAAAAAATATCATGGTCTTCATCTGGGGTGTTGAAGTCCGTGTCAGCGCTCGTTCCCCCCACAGGGCAGCATAACACTCTGAGGAAAGCTCTATCCACCCTCTTACGCATGCTCACAGACTCCAATGTTTGGCTGTTGTTGCTGTGAGAGCGAACACCCCGCCCACCTACAGAGCACAGCCAATTTAACTCTCTTGGACTGAGTAAAGTCCACATTAATTAAATCCAGATAAATTTGAAAACGCGTCTTTTTCTCTGTGTTTTGGCCAACATAGAGAAAAAGACATCGCGGTTCCGTGCGCGACGTTTTTGTCCAGCGAAAACGGAGCTTTCCGAAAACGCTGTCCCAAGTGGATAAATTTGAAAACGGCGTTGTAGTATGGACTGAGAAAGCGATATTCAGAAACAATGACGTGTTTTGTTTTTTTTTAGTCAAGTGACGCAGTCACATGACCCATTCAACTCAAAACGAACAATATGGTGGACGATGTTGTACTACAGTGGTTGTGTCTGCGATCCAGGTTGATAGCTTTGTTAAAGATTACGGTCACTTTGTACAGAGTAAACAGATGGAACGCGAATAAACGGCTGACGGAAACGAGAGCTTCTTACGTTTTTACACGCGCGCGGTATAGGGATGTAAGCGTTTTGAGACGTTTCGGTGTGGGCGAGCAGTTTTGCAAACCGTTTGAAAACGGCTGTGTAGACTGAGAGCGTTTTAAAAAGGAAAGTGCAGTTCTCAGATCTTTCCGGTTTAATGTGGACGTAGCCTGAAGCATGATGAATTCAGCTTTGGCTTCTGGTGAATCTGATCTCATAAACAGCATAGATAATCTACTAAAGAATATAAGTGTCCGTGTTAAACAAGTCCATCATGATGACAGAACAACATAATAAATAATTAATGAATAATTTAGATGGCATGTAATGTCACCCGTTTTTAATATGAGGATTGAGTGTGCAGTTATAGGATAGCGCCTACTGTAGCTGATCAGCGAGGCCTGCTTGTCTGCCTCGCTTGTGTGTGTGAGTGTAAAGGAATGTGGGTGTAACACACAACCACACAATTCTATCAGCTCACATTCCAGCAGAAAGCGGCGCGTCGTCATCGTCCGTCAGTGTGTGTCAGTCACCGTGAGCTCCGATCATGATTAATACTATACTAACAGTTTCATTACACAATAATACAGCCAGATTTATTTTACTTGATCATTTATTCTAATTAGACTGACATTTGTGGGCTCCTTTGTGTTTTGATGCTCTGTGTATTTACAGTGTGTTGTGTATGTGTGTGTGTGTATTTATTTTGTGTTTCTCTAATAACCAGTCATTGTTTTATTTATTTAAAAAAAAAACATGTTATATTTTTCAGATGCTGCTCCTCGTAGCTTATCTCTCTTCTCACGTTTAACGTCCAAGATGTTTAACTGCTTCTTAAACCAGCGTCGAGCCGTGTCATGTTGACCTGTGTATTTTTGAGTTTGTCTTTGTGTTGGTTTATACATGTCTCATTCTTTTTGTGTGTGTTTGTCTTTGTGCATTTGTTTGCATGCTTAACACGGCTATTTTCTGGATTGTTCTTTTTGGTAAGTTTGGAGCCCGTTTGCTTTGTTTAGAGCCCACACATATTTCTCTGTAGTCTTAAGCTTTCTGTTGTACTCACATATGTACATAGTATTACAACTAGACTGAAGGAACCTCAGAATAATCAGTTTGTTTTTTGTTTTTTTTCTTTTTATTTAATTTTTTTCTTTGGATTTGGATATTTATAGTGCCAACATGGTGCCAGAGCTGGTACTTAATCTGTAACTGTTCCATGTGACTCCATAGATGGTTTTCTGACCCAAAAATTATGTGCTGGTGTTCCTTCTAAATTCCTGTTATATCACAACAGTAACATTTATTTATGTATTTATTTATTTATTTATTAACAAATGACGATGTTCTACCTTTTGTCCATTTATAGTTGCAGATAATGTTGTAGAACATCCACAAAACTGCTTGTCTTGAAAAATGCAGCTTGCTACCATGAGACCACAAAAGGCAGCGTCTGTTCTCATGACTATCCCGTGGCAGAAAACAAAATGTAAAGCCACAGCCACGTTCCAGAATCTAGTGGAAAGCCTTCCCAGAAGAGTGGAGGTTATTGTAACAGTAAAGAGGGACTACATCTGGAACATGGGATGTTCATCAAGCACATAAGAATGCGATGGATAGATGTCCACATACTTTTGGCCATATTGATTTAGCCACTGACAGGATGGCAAGCTTTTAAGAATCTTTTAGAGCGACACCATCTGAAAGTGTTTAGCCAAACAGCCCTCCATGGCATTTAGTGCTAATCCATAATATGGATTATCACTATGGGGTGTGTGTGTGTGTGTGTGTGTGTGTGTGTGTGTGTGTGTGTGTGTGTGTGTGTGTGTGTGTGTGTGTGTGTGTGTGTGTATATATATATATATATATAGATATATATATATATATATATGTATGTATATATATATATGTATATATATATATATACATACATATATATACATACATACATACATACATACATACATATATATATATATATATATATATATATATATATATAGATAGATAGATAGATAGATAGTATTAAAACGAGCACAGTAGTATAAACCAAGTAGACAACCAAAACTGCCATCATAGCTGCTGTTACAGAAATAAAGCACATCCTGACCAATCAGATTTGAGAATTCAGCAGCACTGTGGTATTAGCTAAACTTACATATCGCAGTTGTACGAAAATGTTATGCCTTATGACATCATAATTCACCACATCCTAATCCTTACATGATATCGTATTACACTTTTACGTTAATGAATTGCGGTTTCATGTACAAACATTAATTTTACATGATAACATATTACAGTTTTCAGAGAGCTATTTTGTTTTAATTTCTGACTTGAACAGTTTAAACTGAAAAAGCCACGCCTACAGATATTAAATATTTATTTAATAACATTTCTTAACTGTACGTTTCCTTTGGCAGAAAGATTTCGTTCTGCCAGAATCTTCTCACGTACATATAAAGTCCCTGCTGTTTTCCTGATAGAGGACATTAGCTGTTCGAGGACATGTATATAAGAGCTTTATACAGAGAGCTGGAAGATTTCCGCTCTGCAGTCTGCTGGTTTGGAACCGAGCAGCCAGCGACATCAGGATCTAGGGACATTGGTCATTTTGTTTCCATGACAACAACTCGAATCGTTTACACGATTTAAAAATAAGCAAGGATTTTGCAGTATAAGCACAATCAGTATCACAATCATGACTCGTGAAGCTTTTATCGAGCTGAAACCGCCAAAGCTCGTGGCTGTCGTCTTGCAGATGGTCATTATCCGTGTGACGTTATCTTTCACACGTCGTGAAAGCCATGAAAAGATCACGAAAACTATTAACCGCGTGCAAAGAGAGCACTTCCTTTCACCAGCACTTTTTTTTATTTACGAGTATCGACGTTACAGACCCATGCACTCATAAGATCCGTCATCTCATTACGTTGTGGTTCTGCTCTCAAACCTGATGAAATGTGGGAGGATTCTTTAAAAGGTTCTCTGGAGAACCGCACCAGCACTGTCCTCTTTGGACAACATGTATTAGAGTTCTGCTCATACCGACGAGATCTGTGTGTTCTGAGGTTCCTTGGTTTTGTAGCTGCATGGGTCTGTGCTTGCTGTAAGGTTTTTGTCCATTATCTCAAACCCACCATACAGTTCAGGGTCAGGGTGTGGACTCACAGAAATAACGACACATTTCACGGTGAATAACAAGGATGGTGGGATTTCGGTTCAATTTTAAAAATTGAAGGGAATAAAATGGAAGTGCAATAAAAATGGAAACTTTTTTATTAAAGCTATCTTTTTTTATTTTATTTTTTTTTTATAAATGTTTGCTTTAGTTAATTTTATTAATTTAACTATTATTAAATGTACTAAGTTTAAATAATTCAATTGCCATTCATTAGTTTAATTTGTTATTATTAGCATTTAATTTTAAAATTATTGCCATTTGGTGTTATTTTAAATATACTTCTTAATTGATTGATTTGATTTATTTATTTATTTATTTTTAAAAATCAATTTATTCATTTAAATGATGTATAAATTGCATTACCTTTTACTACTAGAATTACAATTATAATGATTACTTTCATTTGTTATCATTTTATCACTTAATTATAAAAATTACTACCATTTACTGTGATTTATGTTCCATGTATTCATTTATTAACAATCGTATACAGATTTTTTTAATCATTTATTTATTTAAAATAATATCGAAATTGCATTATGTTTAATTATTTGAATTCTGTTTATCATTATACAGTTTTAATTACTTTATCACTTATAAATTATCAAATTTAATGCAAATCTCTATAATGATTGCTGCCATTTATTAGAAATGATTTTATACAGTTCATTAAGTTCCCCTTTATTTGCACTTGATATTGCAAATCATTTTTTACATTTATTATTATTATTATTATTATTATTATTATTATTATTATTATTATTATTATTATTTTAACTACAGATGATTTGCTTCGTTTTGTGGTGTTCTCTCCATCCTTGCTGTTTTCCTTGTCATATACGGGGCTTTAACACCATGATTAAAATGCTGTGCGGCATTTTAACGCATTTGTAGGAGTAACGTTGAGAAGGGTGAAGTTTGTGAAATACTAGTAAACATTGTGCTGGTTTAGTAGTAAAGTGTTTACTAATATTTATTATGCATCGAAGAATGCATTAGTGGTTACGGCCAGTGGGGGTTATTTGGCCATCACCTTTTTTGTTGCGGGGTGTTTGGTTAGAAATTGCCTAATACTCAGTTTGTGCAGTGATGTCCAGCACATCATTAATGCTGTTAATATAGAATAAGCTTATCATAATTCATATGATTGTATGATTGCTGTAAGATTACTAACTTGACTTTAGAGCAGGTTTGCATTGCACAAGACTTTAAAAAGCAGAAAAGTTTATTATATTTATAATAATCAGATAATAATCAATGGAAATTTTTTTTTTTTTCTGTTGAAGGATGTTGGTATGGTTAGTATGCCATTCACTTCCTGGAACATTTTTGATAAGTAAGGATTAAAACAGATCTGGGTCGTGTTGTTACAGGAAACTAATCAAGAATGGGGTTGCAGCAGAATGGCGGTTACTGTTGCTGAGCCGAAGTTGATTATTTTCCTGCAACAAATCGTCCTGAAGTGTTTTATTCCTCTTATACCACAGCGATTTCCCCATGATTACAATTTTTAATTTATTAAAGAACGATACGTCGTGCTTTTTAACTGCTGGTAGTTACATTTAACAAGACAAGTTAGTTCCTAAGCCAGTCGTTCCCTCACCGGCCTCTCTGTTTTTCCTTTTTCTTGAATTTAATAAGAAACAAAAAGCCGTTTTTCATTTTACAGAGAAACCAGGAAGCACAAGCTCCTCTGTCTTGAAAACTTGGTGGAAAACTTACTGACTGTTACAGAGCACTGAAACTAGAGACTCCTTCCATAAATGTTACATAAACATCTCCTTACAGAAAACTTCAGCATATCGATGATTATACATTTTTCTTTGTTAAATAACAGCACGTTTTATTCATCTGTTTATTATTTGCCATACAGGTCAGTGTGAATGAGTTGTTACTATAGAAACAAGAACGTATTAAACTGAGCACATTTGGATTATAGCCAGTCATTTGGATTATAGCCAGAACTACTGCTGTTATAGAAAATTAATCACCTTCTGACCAATCAGATTAGAGAATTTTCCAACGCTGTGGTATAATTTACATTAAACGCACATGATATCTCCAGTATTTTCTAGACTTTGGGTGTTTTTTGGTTGTTTTGCAATGCACACTTGCTGTGAAGTCACTAGCAGTTGGAAGGAAGCTGAGCTTTAAGCCAGGAAGGCTTAAAGCGTGTTCAGACTCGATGCAGGGTTCAGACATCCACACAGTTCGACTTATGAAACCACTATGCAAGATTCAATGCCTCTCAGATGTTTTAATCAAGGTTTACACTACATGTGGCTTTTCTTTCTACAGAGTGTCTGGAAAGTCAGGAACCAATGGGAATATGTTGTGCAAAATCCACTAAAAACAATACATTAGCTGAGGAGCGTGACCATTCTCAACATACAGCATATAAATAATAAATGTAAAATTAAATATATGTAATTTTCAATGGTTCCTGACTTTTCAGACACGCTGTAGGTAGAAATAAACTTAAATTAAAAGATCATGATATAAAATCATTTTGTTAAAGATAATTGATAGATACCTTAATTGAAAACTGATTTAATTTTACTAATTTTTAATAATCAACTCTTTTACCACTTCACAGTGCACAATATTATTACCAGGGTTGTAACGATACATCGTGAAAAGATACATCGCAATGCAAGATGTGACCATGTGTATCTTGGAAACGTGCGATATCAGCATTCAGTTAATTACGCATCTAATGCAGTTGCACTGTTTGAGGTCCCAATCTGTGCAACCCATAGATATAAAGACAGCACACTGGTCATGTGATTGCGTTCTTTCGTGGAGAGTCTGTGCCATTACCGAGATGGGAAACATCTGCACTTGTGAAGTGACTGATAGCCCGATAGCTCTGAATCACACCGACTGATACATGTTATGTGGTTACACCTCAGTTACACTGCCTGAGAAAGAGGCCGTCGGTAATCGGGCATTTTAGTCGACTTTGGAGCTCTATTTCTGTCGAGGCCGGAAATGAGGCCTCTGGTGCCGCTACAGATCTCTTTATGTTTAAATCAGTTGTTTTTCCCGGGTCAGAGACTTCACTCGATCAAACTATTTGGAAAATTTATAAATTTATTTATTATTTTTAAGACATGGTGAACCTATAGTGCATTTTGTTTACAATATTCATAATATTTCATAATAGTCATAATATTTCTTCATTCAGACTTTGTTCAGTATATTCAAAGAATATGGAATAGTAAACCCATAATCGTGAATCATACCCAAGTGTATCGTTACACCACTTAATTATTACTTTTAATCGATTTTTCTTTTTTTTTTTTAAGCAGTTGTTATTGCTCAATCGGCGCAACAATTCAGTTTTGAACTTTCATGAACCTCTGATGCCGTAAACAGAATTCTGGGATTGCCTTACCGCAAGAAGGACGCAAGCAATCCTGCGTTTCGATTTGTACAAAATAAGGAGCCGTGAAAACATCCGTCTTTATCCTCTTCTCTAAATGCGACGGAGTTTATCTCCGGCACTTAAGCGCTGATTCCCAAAGCTCTCTCCTTCCACGTGGAATGAAGGCGGAGCGATATTTCGAAGTGCTCATGATGAACATGCTGAATATCGCTATATTTTATACAACCAGTGTGTAATATGCACGTAAAGGATTTGAGCAGATCAAATGTCAGAAAGCATTACGTCATGATGAAAAAATTTCATATTAATGTTGTGAGCTTTTCTAAATATTGTCAGTGGGAAGTAAGAAGTGGGAAGCGGTTTGGTTTGGGCAGCATTTGTGCTCCAGGGACACATTGGAAGAAGCATGAATCCTTCTCGGGGAAGGAAATCCCATAATCCTGGTTTTGGATACGAGAATAAAAAAAACAGTGTGTTGCTCAGATGCTCAGTTTATCTTAATAATATCTTAATAATAATAATAATAATAATAATAATCTAGTAGCACTTGCCCGGTGAATATAAAAATAGTCATATTTAAGTCTACATACTGAGAACCCTGCTGACGAGTCTGCTCTAAACTAAATTATGACGACTGCATTACTTTATGAAAATCTGTTTCCTTATTCAACATTGTGTTCTTTCTTTTTCTTTATTATTACAGCAACAGCTTGCACAGCTCCAAAAAGAAAAGTCAGAAATACTAAAGAATCTCGCTTTATATTACTTCACATTTGTGGATGTTATGGAATTTAAGGTAGGCGACTCAAACTCGCTTTGAATTCTTCTTCTTCTTCTTCTTCTTTTTTTCTCTGTCTGGGCATGTACTGACTTATCTCTCTGAACTCATTTACATGTTCATGTTTTCTTCTTTCCCCTTCCGCAGGATCATGTGTGTGAACTGCTGAACACTATCGACGCTTGCCAAGTTTTCTTTGATATCGTAAGTCGGAAAAAGTATCACAGGTCAGGTCATGTGATCCACAGTTTTTGTAGCAGATGAGAGTCGAACAGAAACGATAAAATTCCCATGAGTGGCAGGGCTGCTGTAAACGTGTGGGTCCTTTACACAAGGACTAAAACACGACGAGATGTACTGTTATAGGAAAATAATCATCTGTGTGGTAGTGTGATGTGGTCCAGCTCAAAGCTGAGTTACTGTTACAACCATGAGGTTGGTTATTTTCCTATAAAAGCATGCTTTGAAGTGATTTATTCAGTTTATACCACAGCAAATTGCTTTCGCAGTGATTACAGTTTTTTTTTTTTTTTTTTTTTTTTTACTTATAAAGGAATGGCATGTTGTACATTTCACACGTTTGTAGTTACATTTAATGCAAAGCAAATTAATCACTTACCGTTATCACTTCATAGCAAGCTTATAAACAGTCGTTCCCTTACGAGCCTCTCTTATTTTTCTCCCTAATAAGAAGTTAATTCGAGAAAATCTTATGTTACTGAGAAACTAGAAAGCACACATTCCTCTGTCTTGAAGACGTTCCCGTGTTACAGCTTTATCTCAGACTGTTCTAAAGCACTGACACTAGAGACTCCTTCCGAAAACGATAAATAAAAGTCCCAGTGTTAGACGTTTCTTTAGAAATGATAACGTATTAGAATAAGTGCATGATATGCAGGTTAGTTTTATAAGGCACCATATTGATTATGGGATAAATGTTTTTTTTTTTTTTTCTTGGGTTGGTTTTGGGTTTTTTTTTTTTCAGACTGTAAATTTTGACCTCACGAGGAACTACCTCGACCTTGTTGTGACGTACACTACACTGATGATGCTGCTGTCTCGGATTGAAGAGCGCAAAGCAATCATTGGCCTGTACAACTACGCGCATGAGATGACACATGGAGCGAGGTACGACTAAACATGATGTTTAATATGATATAAACTGTAAAACTCTGGTGTAGTGAACAGAATTATGGGGCGGAGGTGCTTGTGATGCTGCCCTCAGATTTGAGCTCCAAGAGCAGCGTTAATTGGAAAGCTATTCTAGTATTATCCAGTGTTTGGTTGTGTGCGGAAACATAATTAGTGGCTCGAGGATCTGTGTTATTGATAGACAGTTCTGGGATTTGAACTCTCAACCTTCCAGAGAGCCACACTTCAGATAAAAAAAAAAAAAAAAGAATTTGCCAAATGACAGCATAGCTTGATACTATATTTGTGTTGAAGGCACGCGTGACGTTTTTTTCCCCCCACAGCGATCGAGAATATCCTCGGCTCGGACAGATGATCGTGGACTATGAGAATCCTCTGAAGAAGATGATGGAGGAGTTTGTTCCTCATGGAAAGGTGAAATCTCTCACTCAGATTCATTCAGGTTATTTTAACCTGTTCTAGCACTGTCAAGCCCCTCACCCAAGTATTTTTAGGAAAGCGGCAGACATTTTAAACAAAATGTAGTCTAAAGGGCCTTTCACACTGAGCTCGATTAAGTGACACGAATGTTCGACACGATGACGCCCTTGAATCGAAACAATGGATCCTTATGGAGTGGCTGTGGCTCAAGTAGAAGGTAGAACAGATTGTCCACTAATCGTAGGGTTGGCGGTTCGATTCCCGGCCCACGTAACTCCATGTGCCGAAGTGTCCTTGGGCAAGACACTGAACACCAAGTTTCTCCCGATGGCAGGCAGGTGCCTTGCATGGTAACTCTGCTGCCATTGGTGTGTGTGTGTGTGAGAGTGAATGGGTGAATGAGACACAGCGTAAAGCGCTTTGTGAACCGCAAAAGGTTAAAAGGCGCTATATAAGTGCAGACCATCTATTTTACCATCTATTGATGCTGGGCGCGATCAATCGCGGCATGACAAAGTGAGATTTTTTTTTCCGACTATTGTGTCGATTTTTATTTTATTTATTTATTTATTTTTTTGCCCCGTCGCCCCGCGATGAAACGGGCCATCCAATTAGAGTTGAGCTTTAGATCACGTGCCTGGAGACGTTGCTGTTGCACAAAAGGGCGCGATAGGTGGCGCTATACCACAGAAAGCTGTTTTGAAAACCAGTGTAAACACCGAAGAAAAGTATTCCAGATAGGAATGTTTTGACCAGATATGTCAAAACATTGCTAAATCTGGCTGAATTATAAAAGCCAGAAGTGGTACTAAATGAAGAGCTGTTTGGGAGCCGAAAGAGCCAGCTCTTATTGCTGAGCTGAGCCAAATGATCTGGCTCAATAACAAGAGCTGGAATTCCCATCACTAGTACAGTGGCTATAGAAAAAAAATCACATTTTGTTGCTTTTTAGCCTGAAATGAAGACGGACACAGTTTTTGTTTTATCCACCTGTATTTACTCAGTGCAACTTATAACATCCAGGTGAAAGATATAACACCAACATGTCAGGAAATTAAAAAAAACAAAAAAAAACAGAATCACTGAGTTGGAAAAAGGATCAGGAGATGGATACAAAAAAATTTCAAAGGCTTTATCAATGCCTAGAAGCACAGTGAAGTCTATTATTAAGAAGTAGAAGGTATTTGGTACAACACAGACCCTCCCTGGATCAGGACGTCGTTCCAAACTGGATGAAAGAGCCAGGAGGAAACTGGTCAGAGAGGCTACCAAGAGGCCTACAGCAACTCTGAAGCAGTTGCGGGAATTTATGACAGAGTGGTCATTGTGTGCATGTGACAACAATATCACAAATTCTCCACAAATGTGGCTTGTACTCCTCAAGAAAGGCCACATGAACACACCTTAAAGATTCTTAGGCCACATGGAAAAAGGTGTTATGGTCAGATGAGACTAAAATTGAATTATTTGGCCTCAACACCAAACTATATGTCTGGCGGAAATCCAATACAGCTCACCATCCAAATAACACCATTCCTACAGTAAAGCATGGAGGTGGTAATATCCTGTTATGGGGGTGTTTCTCTGCAGCAGGGACTGGAACACTTGTCAGGATAGAAGGAAAATAGGTGGGGCAAAATACCGTCAAATTCTTGAGGAAAATCTGCTGCCCTCTGCCAGAAGGTTTACCTTCCAACATGACAATGACCCAAAGCACACAGCAAAGCTGACCACACGGTGGTTGAAGGAGAAAAAGGTGAATGTCCTTGCATGGCCTAGTCAGAGCCCAGACTTAAACCCCATTGAAAATCTGTGGAATGACTTGAAGACTGCAGTCCACAAACGGTTTAAATTTAACTGAACTTGAGCAGTTCTGCAAAGAAGAGTGGGCAAATATTGCAAAGTCTAGATGTGCAAAGTTAGTAGAGACATATCCCAACAGACTAAAGGCTATAATTAAAAAATTAAGGCAAATTAAAGCAAGGGGGTGATCCTTTTTCCAACTCAGTGATTCTGTTTTTAAATTTTTTGTAATCTTTCACTAGGATGTTATAAGTTGCACTGAGTAAATCCAGCTGGATAAAACAAAAACTGTGTCCGTCTTCATTTCAGGCTGAAAAGCAACAAAATGTGATTATTTTAAAGGGGGGTGATATGGGGGTGGTTTCTATACCCACTGTACATACATATATTTTTTTCAGATATAGTGTATAATTGTAATCCCCTTTATTCTTATCATTCTTATTCTTATTTTGTGTATATATATATATATATATATATATATATATATATATATATATATATATATATATATATATATATATATAAAATATGTATACATATATCTTATATTTTATACTCTTAGATTTTAAAATCCGTAATTTTCTTATTTTTTTAAATTTATCCTGCACTAATAAACGTGTACCCAATAAAGCAGTCTTTTTTCCCCCCTTTCCTCATTTAATAAAACAACAAACTAGTGCTCGCTGCTGCTAGTAGAGAAAACCATTTTCTTTCGTTTTCTGTGCTTCTTAACAGTTTGTGTGCCTTGTGGTGCTATCGGCCAACATTTAAGCGATTCTTCTTCTCAGTGGTCAAAGACGATAGGCCGATCAGCTGAACAGTGAGTAGCGTCACCTAGTGCGCTGGCGTAAAATGCATTCTGGGTCCGTGCCACCTATTGTGCAGGCGTGAATTAGCCGAAGGTGATCAGTCGATTTGCGTTCGGTGCGAAAGCACCATTCGTCGGCGATCGGCTTCGCTTTATCACATCGCGCTCGGTGTGAAAGGGCCTTAATATCATTGCCAGTAGGGTAACGTTGCTGTTAACGATACTTGGCTTCACAATTCGATTCATTTCGACTCTCAGAACATTTTGAACAAAATTTGAAGGAAGAAATATGGCAGAAAATAAAATGAACTAAATGTTTAAAAACGCTACAAACAGAGGTTTAATATTGTAAACTAAAATGTGCTACAGGTTCTACAGGTACAGCTCTTAAAAATAAATAAATAAATTGATAAATTCTCCCAAATATTTGATTGAATAAACAAAGTCTCTGACCCGAGGAAAATTATTGATTGAAACATAATGAGCTTCGTAGCAGCACCTGAGGCATCATTTAAACTGGAGAGCTCCAAAGTTGCCTAGAAAGGCCGTGATCTGCAGGATCTTTCTTGGCCACCATAAATCACAGCGACGCATGGCTGATGTCATTTAAAAGCTACTGAAGAGATCTTTTAACTGTTACAACGTAACTGTACATAACATATAAGGCATGCCAGTCGGTGTGATCTGGACCTATTGATCAGCATTCTCTCTATATATTTTATAAGTCTATGGGCTGTGCAGTTTGGGACCTCTGGTGTTCAATTGCATCAGATGCATAGTTAATAGAAAGCTGATTTCCTTTATGGGAATCGCACATCTTTACATTTTTGCATCGTCATATCCCTAGTTGCTATTAATTAATGTTTCATTATGAATTCTCCTGGTTACACAACTGCTATTTGACCATGTAGTATTGGCACATTTACAGAAGGGATTTATTTATTTATAATTGCACGATCCGGTGTCACCCAGATGAGGATGGGTTCCCTTTTGAGTCTGGTTCCTCTCCAGGTTTCTTCGTCATATCGTCTGAGGGAGTTTTTCCTCGCCACCATCGCCTCTGGCTTGCTCATTGGGGATAAATTCATACATTTAAAATCTATATCCTGAATTTATAAATTTCTGTAAAGCTGCTTTGAGACAATGTCCATTGTTAAAAGCGCTATACAAATAAAACGGAATTGAATTGAATATTAATACATCACAAAATCTTCTGTAAAACAATTTACTTTCTATGTAGTTTTCTATGAGTTAAGGTTTGAGATATTGACTATAGTATTTTACCACTGAACCATTTATTATTAATTGTGGTGTAGAATATTTTTAGCACTCAGTCCACCTTTAAAAACTTTTTTAAATATTCTATTAAAAACATTCATTCCAGGGACATCCAGCACCTCAAATCCTGTACTTTCAAAACTGCTGACCAGAAAAAATAGCCTCATCTTTTAATGGTCTTTATATTTCTGTATCAGAAAACAATGTGCCAGATGTAATACTAATAATATTTATATATTTTATATTGTGGTTTATGTGAAACCATAGAGAAGAATGTTTTCTTTATGGAAAAGCTCCAACTAAAGCCACTTTAGGAAGGTAACAATCCCTCGTTGAACACTTTTTGTCTTTGATAACCTTTGGTACAAACCGAGACCTGAATCCATCTGTAGTATTTTAAGTGGTTACTAACTACATCTTCCCTACAGTCCCTTTCGGATGCGCTGATCTCCCTACAGATGGTTTACCCGCGCCGTAATCTCTCAGCCGACCAGTGGAGAAACGCTCAGCTCCTGAGTCTCATCAGCGCCCCCAGCACCATGCTGAACCCAGCGCAGTCTGATACGGTAAGAGGAAGGCTTGGGTCGTTATTCAGAAAATAGTTCTGACGGCACATTGCGACTCCATGTATCGGCATAAAGTGAGAAACATCCTCATATGGGTAATAAGTTTGCAGTTTATATATTAAAGACTTGAACTGTCCTCTTCTGAGTCTAGTCTAATTCATATCCATTTATACTTGTAAACTTATTCTTAGCAGTAAGATATAATGGACTGGTCAGATTTTATGATCAAACTTAACAAGGTTTTAAACATTTCTCATATAGCTTTGCTAAGCATTTTGAACAAAATAAACATCTACTATGCTTTTGTTCATCTGTATGTTATGTTTTCAAGCAGTTTTAACAGTGTATATCAGTCCAGCTAACGGTATACAGTATACAGTACAGCTTGGCTGATTTAGAAATCATTTATAAATGTAATTAAATGTAAGGAAATATTACAGTGGCATACTGGCAAACTCCCACACACTAAATATCAACCAAATGTGAGCTTCTGTCTGTCCAGACTGACCACAGTACTATTTATACTGTATTACTGTGTTCAGCTATGATCATTACTGATGTAACAGCTGGAATGGATTGGAAGTTGTCTTCCATACATATAGAGCTAGGTTGCTCCAGTTTATTTTCAGTTCCATTTTCATACCACAGCACTTGTTTTAGAGTACAGGCTACTGCCAAAGATCCTGGAAGCGTTGCTCTGTGTTTTACAGAGTACTGGTAATAGAGAGGCAGTGTCTTCCAGTCCCTACATGAAAAGATCCAGGTTTAGTGCCATTTATGGGTGCTAATGGGTCAAAGGGTGGTTTCTGGTAGACATTGTTTTATAACCATCTGGATTAACTAACTTTGCTCAGTTTAGCAATAAAATTAGTTCTAGAGCTTAAATCGAAAAAAGCTGAGGTCCTTGAATATAATGTTAGTGTTTTGTTGTAATGAACAAATGGCTTTGCAGTGGGAACTAATACTTCTGACACACAACCAAATGTGAGTTATGAACACATTTTAACCCACACTGATATTTAATATTTCTCTCAAAAAGGATCTAAATGACATGATATCTGATACTGAAACTGTCAACCTGTATGCTGGATTATCGAGTCCGTTTCCTGTAATTAACAGAGTTATTTCCTGTCTTCCAGATGCCGTGTGAATACCTGTCTTTGGATACTATGGAGAAGTGGATAGTGTGTAAGTAAATGTCTGTCAGAAATGTTTTAATGATTCTGTGATTCTGGTCAGACTGCATACCTCTACATGCTTTCCAGGTCATGCGCAAGTCTGCACAAACACGCTCGGTTGTCTTTCTCTGCATTTTCCCTGTACATATTTCCTCCTATGAAATTCTGTGTTAGCTAGTAACTTTTCCCAAAGGTTTCTCCCTGTGATTTTGTTTCTGTGTAGTTGGGTTTATCCTGTGCCACGCGGCTCTAAACAACGATCCCACTGCCCTCAGTTTGTGGAAACTGGCCCTACAGAGCAGCTCCTGCCTCTGCCTCTTCAGAGACGAGGTGTTCCACATCCACAAAGCTGCCGAGGATCTGTTCGTTAACCTCCGCGGGTCAGCGTTATCTCTTACTCAGCATTTTCCTTTGTGTATATATATATATATATGTGTGTGTGTGTGTGTGTGTGTGTGTGTGTGTGTGTGTGTGTGTGTGTGTGTGTGTGTGTGTATATGTATATATGTGTATATATGTGTATATATATATGTATATGTGTGTGTGTGTGTATATATGTGTATATATGTGTATATATATATGTATATGTGTATATATGTATGTATATATGTATATATATGTATGTATGTAATGTCATATTTAGCACCGTGAAATAATATAAAATAATCAGTGGATTGATTTGCTTTTCTTCTTTTATCTCCAACATGTCTGTTTGTCACAGCTACAATAAGCGCGTCAACGACATCCGTGAATGCAAAGAATCAGCGCTGTCACACGCGTATGTGCATTCAAATTACATTTCTCAAATTCTACATTCCCAAAACAGAGTAAAGCAATTGCTGACAATCACCATGATTCATCAACATTCTCCATCAGACCCCAACAAACACCACCAGTCTCCATCAGACCCCAGCAAACACCACCATTCTCCATCAGACCCCAGCAAACACCACCATTCTCCATCAGACCCCAACAAACACCACCAGTCTCCATCAGACCCCAACAAACACCACCAGTCTCCATCAGACCCCAACAAACACCACCTGTCTCCATCAGACCCCAACAAACACCACCGTTCTCCATCAGACCCCAACAAACACCACCAGTCTCCATCAGACACCAACAAACACCACCATTCTCCATCAGACACCAACAAACACCACCATTCTCCATCAGACACCAACAAACACCACCAGACCCCAATAAACACCACCATTCTCTGTCATGCTCCAGTAAACACCAACATTTTTGGTGTTTTCTGCTTTATGGCCCGTTTCATTTTTCTGAAATGTATTCATTATTCATTCATTCTGAAATGTAATGTTTCTGCTCTGTCCAGAGGCTCAATGCACAGGGAGAGGCGTAAATTCCTACGTTCTGCGCTGAAGGAGCTAGCCACTGTGTTGGCAGACCAGCCAGGTTTACTTGGCCCGAAGGTACTGACCTCTGAGCCCTCTGCTCTTTTTTTTAATTTTCCTTACGATTAGTATGAGTCTGTGCAAGCCCCCACGGCAACACGTACGATCTTTTCTGACCTTTTTTTTTTTTTCCTCTCCAGGCTCTTTTTGTCTTCATGGCTCTCTCGTTTGCTCGTGATGAGATCATCTGGCTGCTCAGACACGCCGACAACATCCAGAAGAAAAGCACAGATGACTTTACTGACAAGTAAAGACACCAAACTCACACACTCACTCTCCTTCTGCTTTGGTTGTTTATCTCGGTTAAATATTCTATACAATTTTATTTTTGACTTTCTTTATTTCCCTTTATGTCACACTGTAAACCATTTTAACTGTATGAAACGTATACATATACATCGTATGAAACATAATATACACATGCTGTGTAACTGCGTTACTGATACAGCACCAGTATCAGTTCTGATCCAGATCCTGGCTTTTTCACTTTAATATCTGACTAAACCTTTTAAAGTAAAGTTCACCTAAAAATTAAATGTACATATGTAGTCAGTGAGCTAAGACATGGTTTGATGTCTGAGGTCTGGTTCTTTTTAGTTTTGCACTGAGGATAATGTAGCTAACAAGGGAGATGGAACAGTTGCACTTTTTCTTCCGGTATTATTGAAGTGTGGTGGGTGTGAGGTGTGCTGTAAAAGGTTCTGCTTGGCATGTCTGACTGATTAATGAAACCGGTTTCAGAGCGACGGGTTAATTTTATCTAATTATACCATGTGTCTCATCTATATATATATATATATATATATATATATAGATATACGAAGCTTTAAAATGATTTTTTAACTGAACTGTGCTTAAAAAATACGGACAGCAAAATGCACAGCTAAAAACATAACCTACACAGAAACCACACCTTAAACTCTTCCACACAATAATCACTTCCATGACAAATATAATAGTATAAAGTATAAATGTAATATCAATTCTAACAGAAAATACAATCATCAGACCTGGGTAATGGAAGCTTACAGCTACTGGTTTAGCATCACGTTAGCTTCAGGTAGGAGGTGTGTCCAAATGTATGAAGGTGTAATTTATCATTTTTTTGTAAGAAGTGTTTCAGATGATAATAATAATATATACGGTTTACACATACATACATACATACATACATACATACAGAAACTATTGGAACGGCGAAACCAATTCATTAGTTTTTGCTGTAGACTGACGACATTTGGGTTTGAGATAAAAAATAAGAATATGAGAAGAGAGTTCAGAAGTTCAACTTTTATTTCCTGGTATTTATATGCAGATGTGTTAGCCGACATAGCACATAGCACGTTTTGTATCAGACCACCCAAATATTGGAACACGTGACTGACAGGTGTTTCTTGTTACCCAGGTGTGTCCTGTTAGATTGATTATTTAAACAGTAAATAGATCTGAACATCTACTCTCGATTTATCCTTCAGTTTCACCTGTGAAGACTGCATTTGTTGTTGAAAAGGGTAAGCCAGCATGAAGTTCAGAGAGCTGTCTATATGAGCCATTTTGAAGCTGAGAAAAGCGGGGAAACTCAATCAGAGGCATTGCACACACATTGGCCATAGCCAATACAACAATTTGGAATGTCTTGAAAAAGAAAGAAACCACTGGTGTACTGAGCAACAGACACCGAATGGGGCGTCAAAGGAAAACAACAACATCTGATGGCAGAACCATTGTGAGAGCTGTGAAGAAAAACCCAAAGCAACAGTCAGTGACATCAGCAACAGCCTCCGCAGGGCAGGGGTGAAGGTATCACAATCCACCATCTGAAGAAGACTTCGAGAGCAGAAATATAGAGGCCATACCATAAGATGCAAACCACTCCTCATCAGTAAGAATCAGAAAGCCAGATTGGAATTCACAAAGAAATACAGAGATGTGTTCAGAACAAATGTTCTGGAACCAAGATTAACCTCTACCAAAGTGATGGAAAGGCCAAAGTGTGGAGAAAGAAAAGATCTGCTCGTAATCCAAAACATACGAGCTCATCTGTGAAGCATGGTGGAGGTAGTGTCATGGCTTATCGGCTTGCTTCTTGAACAGGCTCACTAATCTTTATTGATGATGTAACTCATGATGGTAGCAGCAGAATTAATTCAGAAGTTTACAGGAACATTTTGTCTGCCAATTTAAAGAGAAATGCATCCAAATTAACCTGGAGGAACTTCATCATGCAGCAAGACAATGATCCAAACACACTGCCAACTCAACAAAGGACTTTATGGAGGGGCGGGAAGTAGACAGTTTTAGACTGGCCAAGTCAATCACCAGAACTTAACCCAATTGAGCAGCATTTCACCTCCTGAAGAGGAAAGCCTGGAAAAGCATCACAAATGAAGAAACCAACAGTTTGGTGATGTCAGTGGGTTGCCAGCTTGATGCAGTTATTGCAAGCAAGGGATATGCAACCAAATATTAAATGTCATTTACTTTAATTTACTTCAGCACTTATCTGTTGCTGTACTTTTGCTCGCCTAAAAATTGGGTGGTCTGACACAAAAGGTTGTATGTTTTATGTTGTTTAACACATCTAGATGTAAATACCAGGAAATAAAAGCTGAAATCCTAAACTCTCGTCTCATGTCTTTTGATTGATATGATCATCTTTTGATCCCAAACCCAAAAATCTTCAGTCTACAGCAAAAACGAATTAATTGGGGACTGTATATGATGATATGCAACCGTTAGTCCCGGTCCACTAATTTGATTGGTCAAGCATTGTTCCAAGAGTGCTGATATTTAGTATAACAGCACCAGGACATTTAACTGTTTTAACCACGCCGTTTGTCTGTGTTCACCACATAAAATTCCAATTCAAGCAACAGTCTGTTACATTGAAACCGTTACTGCACTTACTACAGGCTGTCAGTCAGTCTGCATGTTGGCATGGCAACATGCAACACTCTATCCAGCTGTGGCTTCTTTAGGAACTATTTACGTTGATGGAGCAAAAAAAAAAAAAAACCAACAACCAATATTTGGACATATTATGCCTGAAATGTCAGTAACCCGTTGTTAATTTCATGTTTATAGAACTGTTGTATAAAAGCAATACCACCCTCACAAACATGCTGTTGTAGTGAACGTGCCAGAATTCACAACAAAAGCACTCCTGCTCATGTGATATTGCTTAAATATATTGCGGGATACATTATACGTACAGCAAAACAGTCTTCATGTAAAAACTATAATGAATTTTCCTGGTTACACAACTGCTATTTGACCATGTAGTATTGGCACATTTACAGAAGGGATTTATTTATTTATAATCGCACTATCCGGTGTCGCCCAGATGAGGATGGGTTCCCTTTTGAGTGTTGCCGTGAGAACACTTCGCTGGCTGTTCTTCTTACTTCCTTACGTTAAACAAAACAAAAAGATTAATTGACATCAGTACACATAATAACGACACATTATACACAGTTACACACTACTCCACATTTATTCATTTCTCCTATGATGTTGTTTGTTAATCATTTTAGGCACATTGCTGAGCTGATCTTCTACATGGAGGAGCTGAGAGCCCATGTGAGGAAGTACGGCCCCGTCATGCAGAGGTACTACGTGCAGTATCTGTCCGGCTTCGATGCAGTCGTCCTCAACGAGCTCGTCCAGGTGAGACCCGCTCAGCCTAAATGCTGTGTACATAATTTAATTTTAATATAATTTTGAGGAAGCATAAACATCTACGATGGTTTCATGTGTTTAATCGCTAGGCAGTAGGCGTGGTGTAAGCGAGATGCCGATGATGAAGCACCGTAATATCAGAACGCTGACACTGAACACTGTTTAAACTGGTGCCAAAATAAAGTGGTGCTTTTTTCTGTTATTTGGGATATTGTCACAGTCATGGCAATAAGGATCTCTGGAACTATACAGTCTCCATGAGATCAAGATATAATACACATGACCACAAGATGGAGACAAACTATTAGAATTTGCTATGCAAGTAATTGAAGTAAGATTTACAGCAGAACAATTTGGTATATAAACAAGTTCATTTTATAATCCTCTTTTATCTCTGACTCTTGCAGAACCTCTCAGTGTGTCCAGAGGACGAATCCATCATCATGTCTTCCTTCGTGAACACGATGACTTCACTCAGTGTTAAACAAGGTGACTTTGCTCTTCTAGATTTTTTGCTTTTTTGTGCTACTCCAACGCACATGATTGAACTTATATTAGAGTGTTTTAACAAGTTGACCCACACATCATCGCAAAAGAAATATAAAATGCTTTTTGTGTCAGTGAATATTCCTCAGGCCCATGGTTTCCGTCAAGTTTGGCCATTTCTTGTTACCATTATGAAAGGGTTTGTAAATGTGATAATTATAGGTGAAGCAGAATCATTCATTGCTATGTTACTGTGTATTGTAAGGTTTACATTAGCAGGAGACCAAAAAAAGGGTATCATATGATTTTGTTTACATTTTGCTGTGCTATTTTTGTGTTATAACGTTGTCATAATGCTCAGCAAATGATTTTGATCCTGTCCTGTACTGTAAACACTGTTAATGCAGGTGGGCAGTGAAGTTGGGAGAGTTGAGAATTTTGGAAACAGCAGACATCCCATGGCAGAGGACAAGTCCAAGGAGACATTCATTTAGAACTGTTGTTGCAGTAGCTAATTTGCATAAAGGAGACAAAAAATGACACTCATTACAAACGTAGCTTGATGCTGTAACCGGGAATCACAGCACAGCGTCGCAAACTTAGACTGAAGAAGAGTGAATGGTCACCTATTGACTATCCAGTCATCGAAACTCCACCACTAAAAGAAAGCTCTCTTGTCTCTCTCTCTCTCTCTCTCTCTCTCTCTCTCTCTCTCTCTCTCTGTCTCTCTCTCTCTCTCTGTCTCTCAGTGGAGGATGGAGAGGTGTTTGATTTCCGAGGCATGAGGCTGGACTGGTTCCGACTTCAGGTAAGCAGAGTGATTGCAACCAGACCCCTTTCAGCACCATAGTGAGGTAGCACTGTTTTTCCCCTAAGGCTCTATTAGACAGACCTAATTTAGCTCCAGAGCTAACTACTGATGTAGGTATATTAGTCTGTATCTCTGACTACAAGAGCTAAATGGAGGGTTCTTCCTCTGACGCCTCGTGTGCACTAATGTCATATGTCCTGCAAGACACGATTAATCAACTCCTAAACCTGGGCACTAGTGTTTTATCTCGTCGTTTTTTTCAGGTATAATTCATCGAGCCCTAGAACTAACCACTGGTGCTGTATACCGTGTCTCTACCTTCTATTAGATATAATTAATCATGCCTTAAGTGTACCAATGCTCTATCTTCTGTCCCTCTGACTCTTCTATCAGGCAGAATTAGTAGACACCTGGCACTGAAAGGGCGCTGTTGTCATATCCTGTTTCTCTAATAAGCATAATTAATTGAGTCGTAGGTGGTTTATTGCATCTGAAGAATTAACTGATTTAACGGGGAAGATGGGTCTTCCTCTGACTCCTACTGGGCAGAATTAATCAAACATTAAATCTGTGCCCGCGTGTCACTTCTTGGCCCTACCAGCCATAATTAATTAGGCCATATAGCTGAGTACTGGCGCCCAGTCATTTCCTGTCCATGCAAGTCCTATTTGGCATAATTAATTAAGCTCAGATGAGAAAGAATGTACCTTTGTTCTAATCCTAATAATTCAGTGGTGTAATGTATATATTATTTTATTAATATATGCCCAGACATGCACACATTTACCCACATTGTTAACGCTGCATCCTGAAGCACTTTGGTTAGATCATTTTGGATGTGTACCATATGTGTCTGTATTATTTATTTATTAACTGTGGTGAGCCATTCCCAAAAGTCAGACTTCTGGTGAGCATTCACTGGACTGTAGTCAAGTTTAAGTGTGTTGGAGGCATGGTTACTCATCTCAGGAGAGAAAAATATTTTAATCAGAGCATATAACAAAATGAAAAAAGCAGTTAAGGGTTGAGGGAGGAAAAACAGAGCGACAGATGGTTGCACACTTTTAATGACCTCCATCTATTCTCAATAACCTGCTTTTTGTTACTTTTTACGAAAAAAAAAGACAGAACATCAGAATTACAGACACTCGTCGGTCAAAACGTCATTCAGATTATATTTTGTTTAGTCTCCAATCTTTTCCTCTTGAGAACATGGTCTTTATAAATGCTTGTTCCCCCCCCCCCCCCCATATTTTCGTTCATCACGGTGGTTGTTTTGAATTTCTTGATCACCAGTTAGGTGGATGGGTGGGTGTGATGGCTGGGAGAGATGAGTGGGGATAGGTGGGTGTATAGATGAGTAGGTAGGTGGATGAGTGGAAAGATAGAAGAGTGGTTGATGGGTGGGTCAATGGATAGATGCATAGATGGGTGAATGGTACAGCTGCAATAAAAATGATTCAACCCCCATTTATTGGCAAAATTTACAGACTTTCAGCTGTTTGTAATGAACATCAACACAACGAATGCTTCAAGTGGTTTCCCCAAAATCAACTGAAAATGCAACTTATTATGACTTTTCCGGTTTCAAAATTATTCAATCCCTTCATGGCAAGCATCTTTAGTACTTAGTAGAGCACCCTTTTGCTGTTATGACCTGCTGCAAACGAGATGCATAGCCGGACACCAGCTTCTGGCAGAGTTCCTGAGGAATCTTAGCCCATTCCTCATGAGCAATGGCCTCCAGTTCAGTAATATTCTTGGGTTTGCATGCTGCAACCGCCTTCTTCAAATCAAAAAGTCAGGTGACTGTGATGGCCCTGTAGAATCTTCCAGGACTTCTATTGCAACCAAGCCTTGGTGGAATTTGAGGTATGCTTGGGATCATTGTCCTGTTGGAAGGTCAAATAATGCCCAAGCTTCAGCTTCCTCACAGACGGCATGACGTTTTCTCCTAGATTTTCCTGATACATTAATGAATCCATCTTGCCTTCCACACGCTGCAGGTTTCCAGTGGCAGAGGATGCAAAGCAGCCCCAGAGCATCACCAAGCCACCACCATGCTTGACTGTGGACAGAGTGTTCATTCTTCATTCTTCTTTCTCCAGACATACCGCTGATCCATCGTGCCGAAAAATTCCAGTTTTGTTTCATCGCTCCACAGAACAGAATCGCAAAACTTCTGTGGCTTATTTATATGATTTTGAGCCGACTTTTCTTGTGCTTTTGGGTCAGCAGTGGTGTACGTCTTGGAGTTCTGGCATGGAAACCTTCTGCGTTAGGTGCGCCTTACTGTGCTCACTGAAACCTCAGTGCCTGTTGCCAGCAAGTCTTGCTGCAGGTCTTTTGCAGTCACTCGAGGGTTTTTCACAACCTGACTTCTCAGAAATCTGGTTGCAGCCGTCGATGGCTTCCTTTTTCTTCCCCGTCCAGGGATTTCATGTATTTTCTGCCCCTAGCCAGATCAGATATTTCATGTGTTCCAGCTCATGAAGCCCTTGATTAGTTGCATCAGGTGTGCTTGAGACAACATTTGTTTTGCATATTTGTGCTGTTGTGAGGGATTCGATTCAGGGGGTTGAATAATTTTGAGACCGGAGAAGTCATTATAAGTTGCATTTTCAGTTGATTTTGGGGAAACCGCTTCAAGCATTCGTAGTGTTGAACTATTTCAACTGCTTTTGTTTGATGTGTTCATTGCAAACAGCTGAAAGTCTGTAAATTTTGACAATAGACCTGATTTGCAATGGGGGTTGAATGATTTTGATTGCAACTCTTATCTATCCATCCATCCATCCACCCACCAATATAAAAAACAGAAGCTAATACACCTTATAATAGGTAAGGTTAGTCTTTTTTCCCTCAAAGATTAGGTCTCTAACGGTTAAATGGGCTTGACATTTGAATGATTCCTGCCTATGTGCCATTATCATGTCTATAAAATGACTGACATCAGGTGCATCCAAACACAAACAAGCATTCCGGACCAGGAGTCAGTTTTCCAAACAGGTTTTTATCAGCAACGTAATGCACTTTTGCTAAGGCCATGGCTTAATATGTTGTTTTTTTAAAAAATTATTATCTTTTATACACCTTCCATGTTATTTCTACAAGTAAGGAATAAAAAAAATAGACTTATTATACCTTTAGGATGGATGGATGGATGTATAGATAGATAGATGTGTGTTTGGGCAACTTTATTAAATCAGGAAGATGCATGATGTCTGGTTTAAGCTGCTATCTGCATGGAGCGATATTTCTCCTATACATGGAAAAACTGAGTCAAATATGTTCGAGGTAATGTTTTGCGAAGAGCTGTTTGGGCGACTCTCTTGTTGCGACGTGGGATTTCTGTAAAACCGCAGCATTGTGTGGTCTGTTGTGTGTAGGCATCTGCTGATAATCATTTATCCAATATATCATGATAATCACCAGTGCACACATGGTTATCCTGGACAGTTCAGTCGATCACAATCTCTGTGTTTCATTTGGAACAAGGCTGTTTAGTCATCCAGGCTTTTTTGGGCAGCGCTTGCGTTCTTGAAAGCAGCCTAAGGACAGCTGCTTACTAACGTTCAAAGCCATCCTTACATTTATCTCTTTCTCAGCAAAGCAAAGTGTGCGAGGAGGTTGTAAAATCGACCGAGTTCACTCGGTTCACTTTATTTCTCTTGCGTTTCCAGAGCCGCTGTACTGTTTTCTGCTACGGTTGATTAAGCCAGCAGCAATCTGTAAAGAGGGGGGGGGGGAGGGGAGGGAAGAGGTCTAAAAATAAGCCTCTGGTTTTAGAGACTATCCTTTTCCCCTCTGCTCTGACTAAGAGGAGAAAGCCACTTCTCATCACCTGAGACTCCTGTAAAAGTTAAACAAACATCTTTCTACCGAAAGCTCCACCACATCGACGATAAATAACCCTTTTAAAATAATAATAATATGTTTGTCACGTGAGCATCCACCACAGTCCCTGTCACTGAGCAAGTTTGTGGTCTCTGAGTCTGTTTCACTGATCCTGGTCTGGAAAATAAAGAAGAAGAAAGAAGACGAAGGGAGGGGGGGGAGGGGGGGCGAAGCAAGACTTCAAACCTGAGACTTTTGAGCAGCGGAGCGTTAGCCAGGCGATGCTCATGTTTCTCACTTCAAAGCCGCGTGTGCGCTGGCCCTGCGGTGAAGCACAGTGTGTGTTTCTCATGCGTCTGATCCCATGCGAGTGTGTGTCGGTCGGTCGGTCGGCCGTGCTGTGATTCAGCAGTATCGTGTTTGTGTGAAAATTTCCCAGAAGTCCTGCTCAGAGCTACACGCGCAGAAAACCGCACATTCCTTCACCAGGCTCGGCTTTCCATCTGTCTCTTTTTAAAAATGCTTTTGTGCTTTTGCTGGGTTGTCAGAATGAAGAAATGCCCTTGACCGTGTGTGTGTGTGTGTGTGTGTGTGTGTGTGTGTGTGTGTGTGTGTGTGTGTGTGTGTGTGCGCGTGTGTGTGTGTGTGCGCATGTTGCAGGCCTACACCAGCGTATCCAAGGCGTCTCTGGGTATCGCGGACCACCGGGAGCTGGGTAAAATGATGAACACCATCATCTTCCACACCAAGATGGTGGACTCTCTAGTGGAGATGCTGGTGGAGACGTCAGACCTGTCCATTTTCTGGTACAGTCCAAGCGTGTCCTTTTTTTAACGTCCCACACGGGACTCTGTAAACATCCACGTCTTGGTGGCGGTTGCCTGGGGCAACAGTTTGTTTGGCGGTGTGTTTGGTTGTTTCGTTCTGTGTGTGTGTGTGTGTGTGTGTGTGTGTGTGTGTGTCTGTGTGTGTTTGAGCTGATTAGATATCACTTTAACAGAAGCACAGGAAACTGTGTCCACCCCCCCCCCCCCCCCACAACTCTTACTCTCTCGCATTTTTCCTCTTTCCCATCCTTCTTTTCTTCTTGCTCTCTCTATCACTCTCTCATTACCTTCTCCACTCATCTTTTTTTCCTTCGTGCTCTTTCTTCCTTTTATTTCATCCTTCCCTTCCTTTTCCATTCTGCCCTCCTATCTTTCTCCACCGTTACTGTCATTTGCTCACTTCCTGTTTTTCCTCAGCTCCTCTGTATCTGTCTCCTCTCATGTCGCTCCTGTTTTTCCATCTCTCTCCATCACTCCCTACTTCCTTCTCTCTTCTCCTCTCTGTCCCTTTCCTCTTCATGTCTTCATCTCCTGCTCTCCAGCTCTCTCTCTCTCTCTCTCTCTCTCGCTTTCTTTTCTACTTTTGATTTTTAAAAATTATTTGTTCTTTCTCCTGTTTCTCCTTCTCCTTTTTCCTTGATCTCTTTCTTCACCCCTCTCTTCATCATTCACCATTTTTCCCATTTTGTTTTCCACTTGCTGCTGTATTTTCTCTCATGTTCCCACTGTCTCTATCTCTTACTCACTTTCTGTCTTTCCTCACCCCGTATTCTTTCTTTTTTTATTATTGTTTCCATGTCTTTTATGTCACCTTCTCTCTTTTTACTCTTCAATGTTTTTTGAATCATTTTCTGTTTCTTCATCTCTCATTAGCCTTTTTCTTTTCTTTCCTCATTCTGAACTCTCTACTTTTCTTTCCGTCTGTTCCCTCCTTTTCATCTCTTTATCTCTTTATCTCTATCTCTTCCTGGCTCCTGCTCGCTCTCTCTCTCTCTTTTTCTGTCCTTGCTTTGATTTTCTCTCTTTCTTCACCCTCTGTTTTTATCATTTACTTCTTTTTCCACTCTGCGTTTTATCTTTCTCCTCAGTTTCTTCTGCTCACTTTCTTTTCTACCCTCAGATTTTCTCTCTCTCTCTCTCTCTCTCTCTCTCTCTCTCTCTCTCTCTCTCTCTCTCTCTCTCTCTCTCTCTACCCTCCTGCCTTTTCTTCTCTCTCATTTTATCAGTCTCCTTTCTCTCCAAACCTTTTCGGCTTTTTTTGTTGTTTTTTGTTTTGTTTTTTTTCGGTTTTATTCCTGTTACATTTCATTACTTCTTTCTCCCCTATCCTTTTTACTCTCTCTCTCTCTCTTTCTCTCTATCTGTTTTTTTTTTTTATTTTTTTTTTTTTTTTTTTGTTTTTTATTTTTTTTTTTTATAAACTCAGTTCCTTTTTTTTTTCCCTCTTCCCCTTTACAGTTTCTACAGCCGGGCGTTTGAGAAGATGTTCCAGCAGTGTTTGGAGTTGCCATCTCAGTCGCGTTACTCCATCTGCTTCCCTCTGCTCTGCACCCACTTCATGAGCTGCACCCATGAGCTCTGTCCTGAAGAGGTGACTGACACACACACACACACACACACACACACACGAGACCTGAAATCTCTCCATTAGACACACACCGGCTCTGTTGGTCTGTGGAACAAGACATACTCGACATGTTTACAGTGAACACTTGATTTATCGATCATGGCCCACAGTGTGGTGGTGTTAAGATGAACTAATTACACACCATGGGTCTGTTTACCACACACACAGACACAGACACTATTCCCTGCTTGAATCCCCACCTTGTTTTATTATAATTACACCCCCTGTGAGACAGTGATTTGGCTATAAATAAATGATGGCTCCAGTCATAATGATGATTCGAGGTAAATTTTTATACACATCTATTAATACATTACACAACCCCGCTGCTGTGTCTGAGCACATCCTGGTTTTGTATCCCTGGATCAACAAGCTTTAGGAAGACGTCATCAGCCAATTGCAGACTTCATCGTGTGACATAACCATTTTGATTTTCTCAGCTGGAATATCATAGTTATTTCATTGTGTGACTAAAGGCAAAGCTTGCTAGCATGATTATGTGGTATTAGCAGTCTCTCAATCAATAGAAGTCTTTAAAAAAAAAAAGCTGAATTATTGGCTGATCTTATCTAACATCAGCTCCACAGCAGGATTCCTGTCCCGCCGTAATAAGGATGTATGTATGTCTGTCTCCTGAAATGTTGTTTATGATACGTAATTAACTTGTAGTGGGATTTATTCTCCAGTTTGTTTCTAGAGGTCATCGGCGTGACTCCTGCACGGACACTTTCGCCTAAACAGACCTTTCACTGTGCGACTGCCATGAAACCCTTAATCCATCTGTTTTCACTGGATTTAATGAGGACATTTACATCCGGAGGGCAAAAATAATCAATAGTGAATTATTCAAACACTAAAACCTTAGTGTTTTATTTAGTCAGAACTCATTTGCTTAATTGGTAGACACAAGCGAAACCGTAAACACACGGGCACATGCACAGCTAATTATCTTAATACGGCCGTGATAATGCTGTTTGCTCAGACTGCTGTGTGTGGGTGAGTGAAGGAGGCTGTGTTCTCCGTATAGAGGCATTTTATACAGCTCCAAAATGTTCCTTCAGTGAATATGGTCAGTGTGGACCAAAAAAAAAAATTTTTTTTTAAAAATCAATCTTTCTATCTCTCTGTCTACCAATAGAGCTATACAGCGACCGCCCACTTTTTTTACCAGCACCAGAAGTTTTTTAATTTGACCATCTATAGACTTTTGAGTTGACTCAAGCTTTATTTGGTCCGTATAATCAGCATTCTCAAAATTCCCAGAAATGTTTTTATAATATTACTGACCTAAATTCCTGACCTTCTAGCTAAAACCCCCTCTAGTTCTAACCAACCTCGGAAATGTAGCTCTCCAGAAGGCTGTCCATACGATTTCAAAAGATGTGGGAGTTCATACCCAGTGAGCATTTGTTTTGGGATGGCATAAACAAGCTATTATTTCCATGCCTTTATGTTATACACCATATGGCTATACGTTGATGGACACCTGACTATCAGATTCATATGTGCTCGTTGAACATCCCATTCCAGATTTGGTCCCCTCTTTGTTTTCATAATAACATCCACTCTTCTGGGAAGGCTTTACAATAGATTTTAGAGCGTGGCTGTGGAAATTTATGCTCATTCAGCCACAAGAGCATTAGTGAGGTCAAGCACTGATGTCAGGTCAGGAGGCGTTCAGTGGGGTTGAGGTCAGGGCTCTGTGCAGGACACTCGAGTTCTTCCACTCCAGCCTTGGCGAACCATGTCTTCGGGAGCTCGCTTTGTGCACACAAGCATTGTCGTGCTGGAACAGGTTTGTGTCTCTGAGTTCCAGTGAAAGGAAATTGTAAAGCTACAGCATACCAAGACATTCTGTACAATTGTGTGCTTCCAACTTTGTGGCAACAGTTTGTAGAAGGTCCACATGTTGGTGTGATGGTCCGGTGTCCACAGACTTTAAGCCATATAGGGCACAGTTTCAACAGCAACCATTTTGACAACCGGTCATGTTGTTGTTGGCACATAATATTCCATCATTTCCAATGTGGGGAGTCACATGGCATTTGCAGGAATCCCTATGAGCTCAAGATGGCAAAGCCCAGAAACCGTACTTCCTCATGGACAATGTGCAAGTGGGCTGACTCCAATGAAATGATGATGGCTGATGCTAACAACAAACATTTCTTATATACTCTCCATGATGCATATTGGACACAATGCTAACCCAATCAAAGGAACAGGCTAGGCTCAAAACCAGACTACAATGTAAACATGAGCCTACAAAACACCAAGGTACTCAATTTGGGGAAAATATAATGGGTAAAAGTCACAGGGAAGTGCAGTACAGAGTGGAAGGTGTAAGTAACGTGATCGTTTGGAAGCGAGTTTGGTTCTTGCTCAGGACACTGTGCCCTGTAAGAGAGGTCCAAATCCTGGCATTTAAAGTGCTATTAAATACTTTCCCCAGATTACTGCTCACGCAATCACCTCTGAAGTTGCTCAGGTTCAGTTTGTTTCCACTCTTAGGGATTGGTGTAAAATCTTAGCTCCAGGTGTTGGGAACAGCCTGAGCGCAGGATGACCGGAGCAGCACCATGTACAGTTCATGGCCACAAGCTGTTTTTGATGAAAGGAAATTGTATGTTACTGGCTGGTCAAAGTGGTTTTGGTTATCCTTAAATGTTTATACATCTTTGCCAATTCCTACCCTCCAGCCAGCTCTCTCCTATCATGCTTGAAGTATAACGTGCTTCCTCTGAGACGTGTAAAAAGCCGGCCAATGGCATCCTTTCCTTTCGATGCTCATTCTGCATCACAGGGCAGAGTAAGACACTTCGAGGAAAGCGCTGTCTACCCTCTTCCACATACACAAGCTTACAGGTGCCCTCAACTGATAGTGTCTCTGGGATCGACAGGAAAGAGAGTATGCCATCCCTCCCACTCGGAGAGCACTGCAAATAGAGTGAACGCTTTTCTGTTGCGCCAGATAGTGATAATGTTGCAATTAGAATTCAGAGGGACCTTTTTGATTTCACTTTTTGAAAAATAATGACTGCAGGGTCCATGTGTGTAGGTCCCTGTGTCAAGTAAACTAGTTTCAAGAATCATGTTGAATATTCTGTAGATGCGTGTGGACTCCATTATTCAGTTCCACAGGGTTAGTAAAACGACCGTCCATCGATGCGTATATGCTGTGTGCACAGCTACTAAAGAAAAATGAATGCGGCGTTATATCAGGCTGCTGAATGTAGCGGAGGCCAATGAAATTGCATATCGTGATTCCTTGGCGCATCTTGCGTCACAGGTTTGCAGTGCGCTGGATGGCATACACATCTCTATTCTTCCCCCGACTCATGGATAAATTGTCATGTGACACTTTTGTTTTTTTTTTTCTTGACAAAAACTGTCTCCAAACTATTTTTTTCTCAACATTTAATGTATCTACATAGAGATTATGCGCTAAAGTTAAACGAAAAAAGATTGTCGACACTTGTGAAATTTTATCGCTAATTTGCATTTCCATCAGCTATATCGGTAAACATCTTAATGCGCCAAACCTTTTATCGCAAAAATAACCCTTGGATGGAAACGTGGCGCTTCTTATTTGCCATTTTATCTGTTTCATGTCATTCTTCTTTTCCCTGCCTCCTTATTCTCCCGTTTCTTCTTTCTCTCCCTCTGTCTGTCTGACGTTTTATGAGTATGTAGAAAGGTTGTGTGGAAAATGCATGCTGAAATGCTTGATTTATTCTGTCGCTAATTGAAGCGTACACTGGCGGGGCTACCAGTGCTCCCACGGGTTTAACGTCCCTCAACGCAGCAAGCTCAACAGCCTCCTGTTCCACTGGCTGCGCTCGGCATTGGTCAGTCTGCCTCCATCCCCCGATCTGATCTGGTAAACAGGCATATGTTTTTTTTGTTTTTTTTTCCCCCCCGAAAACAGGCTTAAATGAGCGTGTAAATGCGCACTCACACAGGCTGTGCGATTACCGCGGCGGGACCGGGCAGGCCGAACTGTCCCAGAGCTCTTAGAAGAATAAAAGAGATTTATGATGGGTTAGGTGGCTTGGGTTTCCCTTGTTCAAACATGAAACTCCCTCTCTCAGCAGCTCTGAAATGTGCCTCTTCCTATGGCCACTTCATGGCTTTGGACAGCTGCAGCCTTTGTTTATGTTGGAAAGGCATTAGAAGTTTCCAGAAATATTTCCATCCTTACACAGGAACCTCTTCTTTTTTACAAAGTGGTTTATAGTAAAAGATCAGGCACTTGAGCGAGGATCAGAGTGGCCATTGCTTTGGCAATGTCACAAGTCCACGTTGGGCATCCGACCTGATGCGATTTCATAAGAAACAAGTGGAGAACGAAGACGTTTCCTCTTTTATAGATTTTTGAATTAGTGTGTTCTTGTGCTATGGGGAGACAAGCTGCTGAATTCCTTCTACACCTTGCAAGTGGGAGAGAAAGACAGAGTGGGGAGGGAAAGGGAGAGGTGTATGAAAGTGGATAAGAGGATTTAGAATGACAGGGATAGAGAAATGTGAGCAAAGTCGGAATAGCTAAAGACATTTGTTCTCTGTTTTTCCCCTCATGCAGAGGCACCATATTGGCGATCGCAGTCTGTCTCTGTGTAACATGTTTCTGGATGAGATGGCCAAACAGGCTCGCAACCTCATCACTGACATCTGCACAGAGCAGTGCACCCTGAGTGACCAGGTCAGTATTACTCTGCCCTTTAACCGCTCCCCAAACACCATCACCCTGATTCTTAACCTCTAACCTTCCCCTAAACACGATCACCCTGATTCTTAACCTTTAACCTCTCCCCAAACACAATCACCCTGATTCTTAACCTCTAACCTCTGCCCAAACACCATCTCCCTGATTCTTAACCTCTAACCTCTGCCCAAACACAATCACCCTGATTCTTAACCTCTAACCTCCCCCTAAACATGATCACCTTATTCTTGACACATAACCTCTGCCCAAACACCATCTCCCTGATTCTAAACCTTTAACACCATAACCCAAATCCTTAACATCTAACTTCCCCCAAAACACTATGATCCTTTTGCTTATCCTTAAATACTTCTAACCTACCCTAAAGACCATGTCCCTGATCGTCAACCTCTAACCACCCCATAAACACCACTCCATGACCTTTACCCATAACCTTTAACCCCTAAATAACATGAACCTCTGACCTCACCTAAACCTGTATCCTTAATCATTAATCTCCCCATAAACACCATGTTTCTTATCGTTAACATTAACCTTCCCCAAACACCATGACGATTATCCTTAACCATTAAACTTCTCAGAAACACCATGACCCTTCCTTAACCAGTATGACCCCCTAAACACCATGTTCCTTATCCTTAACCATTACCCTTCCCCAAACACCATGACGATTATCCTTAACCATTAACCTTCCCCAAACACCATGACCCTAATGCTAAACCATTACCGTTCCCCAAACATCATGACCCTTATCCTTAACCATTAACCTCCCCTAAGCACCATGACTAATGCTTAACCATTAACCTTCCCTCAAACACCATGACAATTATCTGTAACCATTAACCTTCCCTAAGTACCATGACCCTTAACCATCAAATTACCTTAAACACCATGACCCCTATCCTTAACCATTAACCTTATAAACTCCATGACCCTTACGCCCCATGATGATCCTTATCCTTAACTATTAACTACCCCATAAACACCATTTATTTTCACCCTTATTTCAAAACCTCCCATAAACACTGGAACCCTGACCCTAAACCTCTAACTTCCACCCAAACACCACGTAACATCTGATCAGCCTGACCTTTAACGTTTTAATTTGGCTACAAATACTATAACTCTTACTTTTAACCTTTAATCAGATGATATTACCTCAAAAGGCATTTTGCAGATTTAGTGGCTTTAGGCTTCCTTATTTGTTAGCTACAGTGCAAAACTTTAGACACCAAAAATGTCTTGGCTGATCAGCTACATTTGGGGTAAGGGAGACATTTTTTTTTTCAATTTTGGCTGAACGTCTCCTTTAATGGACTCAAACTCCTAGGTTGTCCTTCATGCCTAATTGTCTTCTTATTTAAGTGGCAAGTTACCAGGCGAGAAATGTGCCGACTTATGAAGGTTTCTGCAGCCTTATGTGGAACAAATTTGCCCTTTGGCATCCTCACTTTTTTCCCTCCAAAAAATTGTGGAGCTTTAGGAAAGCAAAACTTCCCCAGATGTTCGCTCCACAGCCAGGCACATATATCAACCCCTCCCCTCATCTTGAGATAATGCTCAGAGATCTCTCCTCGTCTGTGTTTTTGTAATAATATAAGCAAACAGGACAAGGACTCGTAACTCTTCCAGAGCATGCTGCTCTTGTCTCTTTGCTTGCTCATTTGGTATAAAAAGTGAAGGGGCCCTTTTTCCTGTTTCCCCCTCAACCATGCAGCTACTGCCAAAACACTGCGCCAAAACCATCAGTCAGGCCGTGAACAAGAAGTCCAAGAAGCAGACGGGGAAGAAGGGAGAGCCAGAGCGAGAGAAGCCTGGAGTGGAGAGCATGAGGAAGAACAGATTGCTCGTTACCAAGTAAGCAGCACCCGAGTCTCAACGACACATGCACACGCGCACACACGTCATGATTGGTACATCAATCAACGCAACTTACATGACAACTGTTAGAAACAGCACACACAACCATGGTTAACTCCAAAACCTGGCACTACACACTTCAAAAACCCTCTCCTTGTGTGCCAATACCAGTTCATCTTAATCCAGCCTCCTGGTGGTCTCTGCTACTTAATCAGGCCTCCCTGAAACCTACACACACACACACACGCATGAATGCATGCACAGATCCTCCACCCAATAGAAAGAGGATAGACCTTGATCTCTGACTCAAATATCCCACTTCCACTGAGGTATTAATATATAATGAGCTCAAAAACAACTTTAGCCCTGCTCTCTTCAAGGCCAAGCTTCATTCTGTCTCTTTAATCTGAAGAAAATGAGTTTTTAATGCTATCTGCTGTCTGACAGAAAGGGTTTTTTTCTGTTTCTAGCTTGGATAAGCTGCACACAGCACTGTCAGAGCTTTGCTTCTCCATCAACTACGTACCCAACATGGTGGTCTGGGAGCACACCTTCACCCCACGCGAGTATCTGACCTCCCACCTGGAGATCCGCTTCACCAAGTGAGTCTCTCTTTCCCCTCCTTTTAATATTCAGTTTTAGCTTAAAATTTCTTTGCTTTAGTGGCATGACTGTTTTCTTAACAGCATTGCCAAAGCAAATAAGACAGTGCAACAGAAAAAAGAGTGGTAGCTCTGCATAATGTTAAGGGAACATGTTAGTGACCAGAAGAATGTAATCAAAAATGTAGGTTGGATTTTACACAACAGTTGGGGTAGTTGATTTTTTTTTTTTTTTGAGAATCGCAGCTAGACACAAAACAGATGAAAACCACTGCAGTAAAGAACTTTACTTGGAAGAAAACATGAACAGGTGAATGAAAATGTATTTTAATTACAGCCCCAATTGGGGTTCGGCTATTGTGTAAAATGTAAATAAAAACAGAATGCAGTGATTTGCAAATCTCATAAACCCATAGAACATAGAAAACATATGAAATGTTTAAATTGAGGAAATGTACCATTTTAAGAAAAAAATAAGGTAATTTTGAATTTGATGGCCGCAACACGTCTCAAAAAAGTTGGGACAGGGGTCAAGAAAAGGCTGGAAAAGTAAGTGTTACTAAAAAGAAACAGCTGGAGGAACATTTTGCAACTAATTAGGTTAATTGGCAACATGTCAACATGATTTGGTATAAAAAGTATCTTAGAGAGGCAGAGTCTCTCGGAAGTAAAGATGGGCAGAGGTTCACCAATCTACGAAAAACCGCATCTACAAATTGTGGAACAATTTCAGAACAATGTTCCTCAACGTAAAATTGCGTAGACTATGAATGTCTCATCATCTACAGAACATAATATCATCAAAAGATTCCGAGAAAGATTCTGGAGAAATCTCTGTGCGCAAGGGACAAGGGTGAAAATCAATATTGCATGCCCGTGATCTTCGGGCCCTCAGGCGGCACTGCATTAAAAACAGGCATGATTCTGTAATGGAAATCACTGCATGGGCTCAGAAACACCTCCAGAGCTCATTGTCTGTGAACAGCTCTATCATGCAAAGAAGAAGCCATATGTGAACATGATCCAGAAACGACCGCCGTCTTCACTGGGCCAAAGCTCATTTAAAATGGACTGAGGCAAAGTGGAAAATTGTTCTGTGGTCAGACGAATTTAAATTTGGAATTCTTTTCGGAAACCATGGACGCCGCGTCCTCTGGACTAATGAGGAGAGAGACCATCCGTTTTTTTTTTTTTATCAAAAGCCTGGATTTCTGATGGTATGGGGGTGCATTAGTGCCTATGGAATGGGCAGCTTGCACATCTGGAAAGGCACCATCAATGCTGAAAAGTATATACAGGTTTTAGAGCAACATATGCTTCCATCCAGACGATGTCTTTTTCAGGGAAGGCCTTGCATATTTCAGCAAGACAATGCTAAACCACATACTGCATATATTACAGCAGCATGTCTTCATAGTAGAAGAGTCCGGGTGCTGAATTGGCCTGCCTGCAGTCCAGACCTTTCACCAGTTGAAAACATTTGGCGCATCATGAAACGAAAAATACCACAACAAAGACTCAGGACTGTTGAGCAGCTAGAATCCTGTATCAGACACGAATGGGACAACATCCCTCTCCCAGAACTCCAGCAACTGGTCTCCTCAGTTCCCAGACGTATACGGACTGTTGTTAAAAGATGAGGGGATGCTACACAGTGGTAAACATGGCCCTGTCCCAACTTTTTTTGAGATGTGTTGCTGCCATCAAATTCAAAATTACCTTATTTGTTCCTTAAAATGGTACACTTCCTGAGTTTAAACATTTGATATGTTTTCTATGTTCTGTTGTGAATAAAATATGGGTTTATGAGATTTGCAAATCATTGCATTCTGTTTTTATCTACATTTTACGCAGCGTCCCAACTTCATTGGAATCGGGGTTGTAGTATTTTGAAAAAGCCACTGGTGAGATAACCATATGATCATAACACTGATACCGTAATGACCCTACCAGCAACAACCACCATAATGTCCAACGTCAGTAATATGGATGTGACATTTGAACTCATTGGAACTCTCATTACCTGAACATGCTTGTGGTACGGACTCAACTGCCTAGAACTTTTGCACAGTACTGTATGTACTGTATACTGTATATGTATGTGTGTGTGTGTGTGTGTGTATATATATATATATATATATGTATATATACATATGTGTGTGTGTATATGTATAGAATGTAGAGACCGCACAGGTACATGGTTAACTGATGTATCAAACATCTAAAATAGGAATAAAGAATAAACTAAGAATGACGTAAGCATCTCCTCTAGTCTGACTCCAGTCTCAGCCTTATCTGTGACATTAAGTAAAGCATACAGCTCCGTCGAAACAGTGAAGCTCGATAAATCACGTCCCTCTGTGTGTGAGCACCTCTCATACCTCAAAAGGTCGCTCAAACCATTTAAATATAGACACAAGTGGGCTTTTCCCTTTGTTCACACTGTTATTTTATCATGGTAAAATCAACCCTTGCATGTATGTTGCATTAAAATAATACTGTCTTGCTGATTTAGTCATATGCAATAAAACTGACACCCGTTTTTACACCCTGACCTCAGTGATTTTACTTGAAACAGGTTTTTCTTTGATGATTTACAAGTGCACATCCAAGTCCAGCTCATATAAACTTGCATGCTTCGACAGCCTGCTAGCACACGCAGAGTTATCTCATCTATCCCAGTACTCATGTTATCCTGCTCTCACTGTTAATACTGTTTCTGTCTGTTTCTTTTCCTCACGGGGAGGTTTTACTACATTTTATTTCAGAGAAACATACAGCTCACTGTTTAATTAAACCGCGAATTGGAAAACGAGCGTAAAGGGCCCTTTTGGGCTTTATTGTTCCACCTGTGATTTATTGGCTTAGCTGACAGGAGTTTGGGTTAGAGTTGACTTTTGACATGGCTCCAAATCCGAGCCCTGTCCAAACACATAAACACGCGCTGAGGAATAACAGGTATTTTCCACTGCAGGGTTCAGAAACTCTGACGCGTTTAGGCTGGCCACGTCTGTGAACCCTTTTAAATGCTTGTGCTTCTCGTCGATGAGGCTCTGTTAGCACTGCTCCCTACTATGTCCTATCCTCGCCTTCCTGTAGGTCACATTGGGTAAAATGTTTCACTGCAAGCCCCTTTCCCTGATTTCCAGTGCTAGAACAGAGTTTTTCACTGTTTTAACACCATCATGGCGATAACCTTACAGTGGCTTATTAAACAGTGGCTTTAAGGGTTCTATGTCATTTCATTGATAACCCATAATTGATATATTAATTATTTATTAAGTCTTAGTATTAATGAAGCACTGTCACACTTTTAACTAGTTTATCAGTATTTAATAGTTTATATGAGATGAAATGAGATTCAACTTTATCATTGTGCAGTGTAAACGTACAGAAACAATGAAATGCAGTATAGACTCACTATTGATGCACTGATTGCTGATTGTTTCCATGCCAATGGGCTTATATGTGAGTTTTATCATATAAAGAAATAACACGGAACTGTAGCAGTATGTACAACATTAGTTCAGTTACAACAAATATTGTTGAAAATTATGTAGACATGATAAATATGATAGTATAGTCTCAGAACAAGTGTATTACAAAACTGGGGGGGGGGGGGGGAATGGTTTGGAAACCTGCATTCCGGGCTCCAAGTCCTTGCTAATGGTAACTGTAGTCAGCACGCTAATTCTAGTTGAATCAGTGTAAGTTTTGGGGGCGGAGCTTCGTGTACATGGGTGGAAATGGCGGTGGACTCAATGAGTAAAAAAAAAAAAAAAAAAAATCAAATCTTATTCAACTCCTTATTTAACTGTTCGAGACCTTTTTTCCACAAATCTTACCTAATGCACATTCAAAGTAATAATCTGCTAATTAGGGTAATGACCTGTACTTTTGTTTATACTGGAGACAGTTGTTTGAGCAAATGAAGGTAAAGAAGGTCCAACACTGCCTTTTTGCAGATCTGAAGAACATTTACATTTATGGCATTTGGCAGACGCCCTTATCCAGAGCGACTTACATTTATGTCATTTATACAACTGAGCAGTTGAGGGTTAAGGGCCTTGCTCAAGGGCCCACAGTGGCAGCTTGGCAGTGCTGGGGTTTGAACTCACGACCTTCCGATCAGTAGTCCAACGTCTTAACCACTGAGCTACCACTGAAGAAAGACTTGAAATAATCCACACAGCAGATTAATTACGCTAGTAAGCTTACTTACTAAGAAAGAATGTTACTGTAATAACTAGCAGTGAGTATATGGTTAATATGTATGTGAATACATGTTTATAAAATTCATTTGTAGCTGTTTAAGCAAATATTTTTGGCTTATATTACTAATAAATGGTATGATCTAGTTTTGAGGAATATAACTTTGCCAAATTAACTGCTTACTTATGTATATTTGACTTTGTAAGCCATTTTGTGCACAATAAATGTTAATGATCTTTTATCATTACTCAAATAATATCATCATCTTGATCCTTTCAGGTCCATAGTTGGAATGACCATGTATAACCAGGCCACACAGGAGATTGCAAAGCCGTCTGAGCTCTTGACCAGCGTGAGAGCCTACATGACCGTGCTGCAGTCCATCGAGAACTATGTCCAGATTGACATAACCAGAGTGTTTAACAACGTGCTGTTGCAGCAGACACAACACCTGGACAGTCACGGAGAGCCAACCATCACCAGCCTCTACACTAACTGGTGAGCCAAACATGCACATATACACTGTAACTATGCCTGTAAGGCTAAAACACTGCAAATCTAAGCACTTATTTGTAGTCTAATCTTAACAACTACCTGGATCCTTAAGACTGAAGCATTGAGATCAGCTGAAGTGTGTTCCTAACTACTTCCTACACATTGCTTTAACTTTACCATCAGCATTCCAGTACTCTTTAAAAAAAAAAACTTTAAATAGCACTAAGAGTTAATGGTATACCTCAGGGCTCAGTTTTGGGACCCATAATGTTCTTGCTGAAATCAGCACCTGCATTAATACAGATGTCACTGTAGTCTAGATGATGTATATTTCTTACACCTGATGCAGTCTGACAGACTCTTGAACAACAGGAGTCAATGTGCGTTGGTTAAATAAATACACAAAACATTGTGATAACACTGAAGCAACAAGAATAAAAACAAGGGCAAGTGAGGTTTAATGGCAGTGACCCCTACTTCTTTTCTTCAGCACGAGGTGAGATGGGGAATAAGTCCCTATGTAGCCGTACAGCTGGCCAATAAAAATATTTTTTCTCCTACGGTCGCAATCATTTGAGTTTATAAACGTATACAACGTTTACAATTAAGATTCTAAGTCTGCAACATTGAACCATGTTGAAGGTGTGCTGACTCTTCTCCCAGGTATCTGGAGACTTTGCTTAGGCAGGTGAGCAACGGCCACATAGCTTACTTCCCCGCCATGAAAGCATTCGTCAATCTTCCAACTGAGAACGAGCTCACCTTCAATGCCGAGGAGTATTCTGACATTTCTGGTAACTTCTCCAAAATGGTTCACTACTAACATCACTAATAATCTTAAAGAAATTAAGAAAGACAAATTATTATTTAGCACCGTTTTACATTATTTTGGAGTTCCTGTTCAGGATGGTTGTGTAATTAATTCATTTTAGCATTATGTGTAAAGTATTTCATGAATCAGACATCATGAGATCATCATTTTGGTGTTTTGCTTTTGGTGATGGTCTGAAATGTCTGTCTGTAATTCAGAAATGCGGTCGCTTTCGGAGCTTCTGGGTCCATATGGAATGAAGTTCCTCAGTGAGAGCCTGATGTGGCACATCTCCTCCCAGGTGGCTGAGCTCAAGGTGAGGAGGTGACCTGTAGATTTTAGAAGTGCCTTGGTTATTAATGCGTCACAAGGCAGTATCCCTAGGTCATGTTTAGGTGTTGTCAGGTATTAAAGCTCATATTAAAGCTAGAGGTTATTAAACATGTCATAGTTGTTCAAAGCCATATTCAAGTGTCTCTTAGTAGTACAGGTCAGGACAAAATGTCCCCAGGTAAAATTAATAGGTCATGTTCAGGGGTATTAAAGGATATTCTAGGACAAGGTGTGGTGTCCTCAAGTATTAAAGGTCAGGTTATCCCCAGGACATTGAAGGTCATGGCCATGTGTCCTCAGATTTTAAAGGTAATGGTCAGGTGTCCCCAGGACATTGAAGGTCATGGCCATGTGTACTCAGATTTTAAAGGTAATGGTCAGGTGTCCCCAGGACACAAGGTCATGGCCATGTGTCCTCAGATTTTAAAGGTAATGGTCAAGTGTCCCCAGGACATTGAAGGTAATGGTCAGGTGTCCCCAGGACACAAGGTCATGGCCATGTGTCCTCAGATTTTAAAGGTAATGGTCAAGTGTCCCCAGGACATTGAAGGTAATGGTCAGGTGTCCCCAGGACACAAGGTCATGGCCATGTGTCCTCAGATTTTAAAAAGTAATGGTCAGGTGTCCCCAGGACATTGAAGGTCATGGCCATGTGTCCTCAGATTTTAAAGGTAATGGTCAGGTGTCCCCAGGACACAAGGTCATGGCCATGTGTCCTCAGATTTTAAAGGAAATGGTCAGGTGTTTTCAGGTATAAAAACAATTAAGGACAGTGACTACAGTGATTAAAGATGTTGATGTGGTGACCCCAGGACATATTTTCGCGTTTTTAAGTCTTACACCTCATGGTCGCGGTTTCTGGGGTTTAGATAATCATGATGTAATGAAGGTCTTGATCATGTGCTCTTAGATAGTAACAGTTATGGTCACAGGACTTGACTGAACATGTCCAGGTATTACAGGTGTTGTGTTGTCAGGTCCTGAAGATATTAAAGATCATGGTGAGCTATCTCCAGGTAATAATTGTCCAGGAAGATCTGGAGAAACCCAGCACTAGTTTGTCTGCTTCTCTCTGTTGGCTTCTCCAGCTGCTGAGAGCAGTCTCCATCTGCCTGGTAGCAATTAAAAGCTCTCCTTGGTATTCCTTAATGACGTGTTTTCCCAGAGCCAGAAGGACTGGTGTACCTGTAACTGTATTTGGTACAATATTTCTCCCCCTCTCTTGCTCCTTGGGTAACATGAGAACTGTCAAACAGTGGATGAACACTAAACACACTCTTTACTCTGTTAATAAAGTTTACATTAATAAAGTAATCCTGTTCTAAATAGTAACATTAAGTATATTGTATAATAATGGTTGTCTGAATGTCAACATGCTGAAAGAATTTGAAACTCAACCAAATATCATAATCACATATTCTCCCTCTGGACTGTGGAAATGTGTGAAAGATTTATGCTTTTCTAACATGCAAGCCTTTCTCCCCACCTGAAACTAATTTACGGTTGGAAAGGATAGTTTTGCCTATCTGATTAAAAAAAAATAATTATTTTTTTGGTTCATGGTCTCACTCTTTACACCACGCTGTGTTTGCTTAATGTGAAACATATTTGAACACACAAGCGCGCTCTGTTCATGGGTGATAGAGTAAACAGTTCAGAGATATGCGAGCTGGACACTTGATCATATTTATTATTTCTTAGAGTTCAGGTTCTTCTAATCTAGGGCTATGGCCAGAGAGGAGAGACCTTGGTTCGCCTCATTTTACCTTTATCGTGCGTTTTATTCTACAGAAACTGGTGGTGGAGAACGTGGAGGTTCTGACCCAGATGAGGACCAGCTTTGACAAACCTGATCACATGGCAGCACTCTTCAAGAGACTCACATGTGAGTGTTCGCTGAACCGCTGTCTGGGGTGCGGGGGAGGGTGTGACGTTGCCGCAAGGTGCTGATAGTTAACTTTGGAGTGCGTCATAGTGTTGGTGCTGTAACGCCTCGTTTTACCGCCTTACACGTAGATCACTGGGGACAAGATTCTGAGCTAGGTGACAACTTGTAAATGTGTGCTCCATAGGCCAATGCAAACAGCTTTCTCTACAACTGCATGGCTTTCTAAAAGTCAGAATGTATCAGGAAACGTGCAGGTCCAATTCCCTGGACCTGAAGGAGTTATTCAGGCATTTGTTTTGAAAGAGAGTGCCGATTTAGATCAGGACTGCTTTGCTGTTTAGTCTTTAATGTCGGATTTCTTCTGTTTCCTCTAGCTGTGGACAGTGTGCTCAAGAGGATGACCATCATTGGAGTCATACTGTCCTTCCGCTCGCTGGCACAGGAGGCGCTCCGAGATGTAAGTGTGACTCCACGACCTAATCCTCGTCACAGGCCACAGCAGCAGGGTGACATTACAACTGGAGTCTCATCTTCTGGGTTTTATTGCGACATTAAAATGCATTCCAAATAAAAATAATGCTGTAACGTGTACTAGGCTTGACACCATCGATAGTATCGGTAATTGCTGGTAGCTGTAGTTATAGATTGAATCTATCAAGTTGGATGATTTTAAATGTCAGAAAGTCTGCAGTTTTAAGATCGACAAAAATATGTTGTTTCTTGTAGGACGTGTTTCGTAGGATATTTTGTATCCTATACGAACCACAGCATCCCTTGTCCATGCTGCCAAACAGATAGCGTGCTACCCTTCCATGCATGGAATGTCTTTGCTCATAAAACATGAACAGTGGTTTAAATTAAGAAAATGAAGCCACGTCTTGTTTATCAGGGCTACTTCACTATACAAGAAGTATCTCCGCTGCTGTTTACAGCAGAGTACATGCACACACAGTTTATATAATTTACTTCATAGTTTACTCTGTAGCCCCGACTACAGTTTTGCAAGCGTTACTGACCTTGTTAACGGGTAATTAACGGAAAAAATGGACTACATGCTCATGACGGCGACTAGCACCTACAGCCGACTTGCATCCAGCTTCCGGTATTTGTTTAGCTGAATTTCATAACATGTACACAACACATGTTATGTATTTCTGGCCACGCCTCTAACCCCCCCCCCCCACGAGTCTGCATCGAGAGATACTATCGTGAGTTGGTGATGGTTAGGCGGCGCGACAGGACGATGGTATTTTTGCACATTTTTGCCCAGCGGGTATCAATTATACAGCAGCGTACCACTCCTTATCAGAGCAGGCTAGACATGACAACACAAATGGCAACACTTGGCATCTCTACACAAATCAAGACGCAAATCTCGAGTGACGGCTACTTATTCGCTCGCTAGTGCGAGAACGGTGTTTGGGTGCGTCTCAATCAGGGGACTGATCAGGAAGTCGGCCATTTTAAGGGCCGTCTCAATTGCAAAATCCTTCCAGTGCACCGGAACATTCGCTCCCTAAAAATCCCACAATGCACTGCAAAAACCAGAGAGCATCGATGCGCACCATGTTCCCGTACTGGAAATGGTGAACTCTCGGTCAACTTCATCAACAAACGTAAGCAGCTTAGTATTATTGTTGTAGCTCTCAAATGATTACTTATGTTAGCGATTTTTAACTTTTTTTTTTTGTCGCTGTATGTACGGTCTGTTTGAGTCTAACTACTTTAAAGTGTTTAATGATTTTAAAAAATCCACTAGCTAGCCTACGATCCTGCTTGAAGTCCCATGACAGAAATGTGTGTGATTAAGCTAACAAATTTATGACATATAATGTAAAAGATAACGGTCCTGCCTGATGTTGATAGATGCCAGTGGTGATGTTTTGCAGCGCAAGTACGTAGTCATGTAGCCGGAAATTGAGTCATGAATGTCCCAATGTGTAGTGAGCCAGGGTCCTTACTAGTGCCTGAACCCGTGTACGCAATATACTGATTCCCCAGCTAGGGAGCTGATTGAGACGCACCTTTAGACTGACTGTAGATTCATACATTGCTTTTTTGCACTATGGATAATTATGTTCAAGCCACTCATCTCTGTATGTTTTACAATATACCAGATGTTCCGGTTGCACATATGTAGAAGCTGATAAAGCATCAATTATATTCACATTCATGAATGTGAAGGATTTGACTAAACCCAAATCCTTCAGATTTTTTAAAAAAGATTGAGATATTCTGATATCTATCTCTGTCCTCTAAAGGTTCTCTCCTGCCACATTCCTTTCTTGGTCAGCTCTGTGGAGGATTTTAAGGATCACATTCCCCGCGAAACAGACATGAAGGTAACAACCTGCTACTTACCAGCAAACGCACACTCTGAGACTGTTACAGCAGAGGTGACATTCTGTGTCTTGTTCTCAGGTGGCCATGAACGTATATGAGCTGTCCTCAGCAGCAGGTTTGCCCTGTGAGATTGATCCTGCTCTTGTCGTGGCTCTGTCCTCCCAGAAGTCTGGTAAGCAAGTAATAAAAGCAGCACTTGTGTTAGCATTCACAGGATTCCGGCGAATACTACAGACGTCTGCGGCGATCAAGAAGAAAGCACCATATCTGCACAGAAGCAACTGGAGAGTTCTATGGAGTCAAACACGCTTCCATGGAAATGTATGGAACGTCAAAGGGAATAGAAAAACATCAAGCCCAAAAAGGCCCAAAATGCCGTAAAACTCCATAGAGAAACAAACCGCTGTAGAACTCAACAGACAGGTGTCAACTCGATTTCATTCTGCAGATCTCGCTAGTAATAATAATAATATAAATGTCAGTTCTCGGAGTATGTACAAGAACAGTTTTGAACTTGGCCCGTTTGAGTCTCATCGTTGTAAGACAGATCTCCACTGTTTACTGTCAAAACAGACCGTCAAAGCCAAACTCCACATCCCCAACTCGCTCCCAGAGGGCTGTTCTAATACAAATACAAGTTAATTGTTGGACATTAGCAGCGTTTTTCTTGGCACCTCCAACTCGGGCCCTGCTGAGAGAGAACCTTTTCTCCTAGCGGTTTCTGCTTTGTCATTTTCTGAGCCAAAATAAAGGTGTGTTGCGAAGGATCGGTGGAGTCATTCCCCTTTTTTTCCCCCCCCTGTGATAACAGAAAACATCAGCCCCGAGGAGGAGTACAAGATCGCCTGCCTACTGATGGTGTTTGTGGCCGTCTCCCTGCCGACCCTGGCGAGCAACGTCATGTCTCAGTACAGCCCTGCGATCGAAGGTATCCGTGATGGAAAGAATAGTTTTAAATAGCTATTATTAAGCAATACATTGAATACAGCTGAATGTTTTTGACAAGTGATGACATAAAGACGGTTCTTGGTAGTGAACCAGAACCATATTAGTGTGTGTGAGGTCCATTTCAGGACCCATAGTGAACTACTTTTATATAAAAATGAATTCAGGCCATCTTTTGACTCTGTGTTAATGTACTTTAGGGCACTGCAACAACATCCATTGCCTGGCGAAGGCGATAAACCAGATCGCTGCTGCTCTCTTCACCATCCATAAGGGCAGCATTGAGGACCGCCTGAAGGAGTTCCTCGCGGTGAGTTCACCATGTCTACACATTCATCACAATCAACTTCAACAAGTTCCTTTACATCAGTGAGATATAAGCTGGTTTCGGTTATTTGTTGCAGCTGTACTCAGCCTTGGCGCTGGACTGGCACAAACTCGAATCAGTTTGACAGGCATGCGGTCATTCTTGAGTCAAATGACGTGTGTTTGACAGAAGAGGGAAAATTAAAGGTCTCAAGGATTAAAACTAGTGGTCTCTCTCTCTCTCTCTCTCTCTCTCTCTCTCTCTCTCTCTCTCTCTCTCTCTCTCTCGCTCTCACTCCTGGTACCTCACTCTCTGTCTCTTTCTCCCCTTCTTTTCCTATAAATCTAACAGTATTTCCTTTTTTTTCCCCCTCACTGCTCTCTTTTTCCATAAATCGAATGCTGTGTCGAGGCAAAGTTACAAATTGTAATTCCCCGCCTCCAACCTGGAAAACCGACCGAAAACTCTCTCTCTCAGCTTGCAAAATTTAGCTCGTCAGCTTGGGGAACGGCCAGTTCCTTCCTCGTTTGTGGAGTGACGTCAAATCAACATGGCCGCTCACACGGTGAACTTTTAAATGAGTTTATAACAGTATTGGCTTTAGATCAGTTCATTCACAGACACGGTACGTTGTTAAATCTTGGTTAGACCATACTAATCACTGCCAAAGGTCATCAGCAGCGATATTAGCATCATCACTAACGTTAGCTTGTTATCTTGTTGCTAAGCAACTCGCTGTTGTTGCCATGCTGCCATTTGAGTCCAAAATGTTGCACGAATGTTTTCACTACAGTAGAAAAGAACTGATAGCTACTCAGGCCTGTAACTGTAAAAGTTCAGTTAAAGCAGCTTTTTATGAGCCTTATGTACTCAACAGAGCAAACAAAATACACACACGTACAGTGGGGGGGAAAAAAGTATTTGATCCCCTGCTGATTTTGTACGTTTGCAAACTGATAAAGTAATGATGTGTCTATAATTTTAATGGTAGGTTTATTTTAACAGTGAGAGACAGAATAACAACAAAACAATCCAGAAAAACACATTTCAAAAAAGTTATAAATTGATTTGCATTTTAATGAGGGAAATAAGTATTTGATCCTCTATCAATCAGCAAGATTTCTGGCTCCCAGGTGTCTTTTACACAGGTAATGAGCTGAGATTAGGAGCGCTCTCTTAAAGGGAGTGCTCCTAATCTCAGCTTGTTACCTGTATAAAAGACACCTGTCCACAGAAGCAATCAATCAATCAGATTCCAAACTCTCCACCATGGCCAAGACCAAAGAGCTGTCCAAGGATGTCAGGGACAAGATTGTAGACCTACACTTTACTGTAGATCTACACTTTACTGCTCTCTCACCCTGTCTGTCTTTTTCTTCATAGATCTCTGTATAGTTATCGTTCTCTCTCAATCTGCTGCTCTCTTTTTAAGTCTTCCTCTGTCTTTTGTCTTATTTGCGGGACTGAAGTTGTGTAGGAAACTTAAAAACTGGGTGAACGAGTATAAAGATCACATTAAAGTAACATACATTTGCATGTGTGTATACAGTGCCGGGAAAAAACGACGCTTCCCACACAGGGCCAGAGGGTGTCGGATAACTTTTTAACTTCAAAACTGTATTGTGTGTGCGACAAATATGCAAAAATGGACTTTTTTTCACAGCACTGTATATGCGGTGGCCTGGGAAAACCATGCGCAAGTATGTGAAGCCATGCATACCCGGTGTGTTTTTATTATTTTTTATTTTTTTCCACACTCATTGATCAGGCTTTTTTAATACTTACATGGCGTAGCGAAATGAATATAAGCCTAATCAGTTCAGATTCCAGCTGTCAGAATGTACCGTCACATCATTCATTCGACACAATTGAACAGACCGAATGAATCCGCGATTATTTCCTTACTGATATTAGCGTGAAAAGAGACTAGTCGAGTGAAGAGTGTTTAATCGCCATGCCTTTTACCTCAGGTAACGAGACGGAGACTGATGATGTGGATGATGCTGATAATCAAAATGTACGAGAGCCCATTTCCCCGTTGTAAACTTCATCATGCATAAGTAGATCAGGTTATAAATGTAGGCGAAAAGCAGGCGGAGCGTCTTTCAGTAGAGTTGAAATGAAATCTTTAAATGCGATTTCAAAATACTAGAACTTCTGGGAGCGATGCAGTTGAGGTCATAAAATTACATGCACCCTGCAAAATCTGCCAAATGTTAATGATTTTTTTTAAAAATGAGAGCGATCATAAAAATTGTATTTTATTGAGTTCTGCCCTGAATAAGCTATTTCACATAAGAGATGTTTACATATAGGCCACAAGACACAATAATAACTGAATTTACACAAATGAACCAGTTCAAAAGTTTACACACGCTCGATTCTTAATACTGTGTGTCGTTACCTGGATGATCAACGACTGTGTTTATGTTTTGTGATAGTTGTTCACGAGTCCCTTGTTTGTCCTGAGAGGTTAAACTGCCCACTGTTCTTCAGAAAAATCCTCCAGGTCCTGCACATGCTTTGCTTTGCTTTTCCAGCATCTTCTGTATATTTGACCCCTTTCCAAAATCGGCAATATGATGTTGAGATCCATCTTTTCACACTGAGGACAGCTGAGGGACTCGTACACGACTATTACAAAAGGTGCAAACATTCACTGACGCTCAAGAAGGCGACACGATACACAACACAAGAGCCAGGGGGGGTGTAAACTTTTGAACAGGATGATTGGTGTAAATTATTATTTTGTCTACTGGGAAACATCTTATAAATAAATATCTTATGTAGCTTCTGAAGGGCGGTACTAAATGAAAAGATCATTAAACAAAATAAGAGGAACACCTTTAATAATCTGTGCTTTTCCGTGTGCTTGCTCAGCTCGCCTCGTCCAGTTTGCTGAAGATCGGTCAGGAGACGGACAAGACGACCACCAGGAATCGCGAGTCTGTTTATCTTCTCCTCGACATGGTGAGATTCACCACCTTTCTCTCGTCTGCCCTTCTGCTCAGTTACTCCTCTTCTTTTCAATCATTATTTTAATCACCTCACCAGCTTGAGCTTGTTGCGACTCTGGTGTATTGAGCCTTCACACAAACTTTGCATCATCTGTTGAAAGAGGGGATGAAACATCACAGCTGTTTTGTAGTATTATTTATTTTTTTTAAAAATGAAAAAAAAAATGGAAAAAAAACACAGCTTTATGGGATTTATGTTTGCCATCTGCAGTCATGCAATCCATATCTGTCGTCTTGTGATCAGAGAGGAGCTTGTGTGGGATTTGTCTGAAGGATTAGCAACTCTTTGAAGTGTAATCTACAGGCAGCTGGGCTCTGGTGGGTAATGGAAAGTGACGAGCGTCTTGATTAGGCCGAGGGCATGTTCGTGTGTGTCCTCCACCCAGTGCCAGAGCGGTCTCATACACACCACACACACACACACATACACACACATACACACACAGAGCACCATGGCAGACTGGCAAGCCCACAACCAAGCCCTGAAATCTGTTCTCACATGGATTTGTGTGTGTGTGTGTGTGTGTGTGTGTGTGTGTGTGTGTGTGTGTGTGTGTTCATGTTCGTTCATCCTAGATTGTTCAGGAGTCTCCGTTCCTCACCATGGACCTGTTGGAGTCATGTTTTCCGTATGTGCTGCTCCGGAACGCCTACCACGCCGTCTACAAGCAGTCGGTATCCGCTTCTGCGTGAGAGCTGACCGGTCACATTCCACACACAAACACACACACACAAAATTTCTCTCTATCCATTCTCAGTCTTACTGGAGCAACACTTCGTATGGGATCAAATCTTCTTTAAAACTTCAAAAAAAAAAAAAATTTAAAAAAAAAAAAATTTAAATAAAAAGCCGTTATTGACCAGGTAGAAGAAACTACACGAGTTTTGTTTGTCAAAGACTAGTAACACTAAATATAATTTTTTGATGTTTTTCTTGTTTTAATTTGTTTTATTATTATTTTTTTTTTTTTTTAGAGTGGGATGTGGAAAGGGAATTTGCAATGGTTTAAAAAAGAAAAAAGAAAAGAAAAAAATGAAACAAGTATTTGGTTGTGTGTGTTGTGAGAGTGGGCGTGGGTGAAGTAATAAAACACTAAAGCACCACATTATGCTAAAAAAAAAAAAAAAAAAAAAGCGTTCTAAAACACTATGAAAAGAAACAGTGATTCTTATTTCGGTGTCGTCCTAGCTCTAATCTGTGTGGGTTAATACGCGCATTCCTTCTCTAAAGTCTTTTTTATTATCACAAGTTTCATGTTCTTTTGACACATTTGCCAAAATAATGATATGACACATAGCATCTCATTTGATTAAGCAGAAATGTGGGTAACTACGTGTTCTAAAAGAAGCCTATGGTGGTGTTTGTATAAAGCATATTATAATTTTTTAACTAACTTTCGTGATGCCTCGCGGCATTCCGAGACTCCATTGTAACTTTGTGTGGTTATGATAAACATTCGTACATATTTATTGAATGTTTATAAGTTGCCTCCTCTCCTCTCCTCTCCCCTCCCCTCCCTTCCCTATTTCCCTTTTACCAATTTTATATGTTTTTTTTTTTTTTTTTCTTTTTTTTTTTTTTTTTTTTGGAAATGACCATGTATCTTCCATAACATTAAATAAACATTGGGTCATATGCACTCGACCCGTGTGTTGTCCTCCTGCTTGAAGACTTTCACTACTCGGTATGGGTCAAAGACATAACGTTTTTGAACGGTCATACAGTATAATAGCAGCATTTAATATTCAAATAAAACAATCTTTTTTTTTTTTCCCCTCAAAACATAAACATAGTGAAAATTGCTAAATGTAAAATACGGTAGCTGAGCCCTGGAGAGGCCACGAAAAAAAAAAAAAAAATTAATACTAAATTGAGCACTAACTAAACGTTTTGTACGTCGATAGATGTAATGAAATTATTGAAATTCGTCGCTCACCCAGAACACTTCTCCCAGAACGCTCCATGGACACGTTATCTTTAGAGGAGACCAGAAATTAAAAATTTTATTAATTTGTGAACCCGAAATGGAAAAATTAAAAGCGTGAATTAGTGTTAATTTTGTCAGTTGTTTTTTTTAATTTAGTCTTAGTCTTAGTCCTGTGTCAAATGTCCTTGATAGTTTTTATCATATTTAGTCAACCTTATCCTGTTTTTTTTTTTTTTTCCTTTCAAGATTTAGTTGACTAAAAGTCTGGGCATTTTAGTCTTATCCAAGTCTTAGAAAACCATAAGTATTTTAGTCTAGTTTTAGTCAATGCAAATTATTGACAATTTAGACATTTTTAGCCAGAAGATTATTACTGATTAACATTTCAGTCAGTCAGTCTATCCAGTAGTGGAAATGGCTGAGATACACTTTGGGGGGACTCTAGTTGTGTATTATCTGTAAATATAATATGAACATATACCTCTTTAATATATAATAACATTACACTTATTTCATGTCTCCAAACAATGTTTTCTTTAGTATCAAGACAGAAACATTCCTGAATTATGTGTGGCACAAAATAAACACCTTTAATTCATCCTTATCTTCCATATCACGACCCTCTGCCCTCTCACTCTTTAAAGAAATTTAATATATAGGTTTTTCATCCTGCCCAACTGACTGTCTCTCTCCCCTTCAGACTCTTTTCTCTCTTTTTTTTTTTTTTTTTTTGACTATCGACAAGTAGGAGTGGCAGCCTGTGTCAGTGCAATACAAAAAATGAAAGTGGTACAGTAAAAGGCCATAGTGTCTAACACTTCACAAACATTACATATCTCTCTATGTAATATTGACCAAGTTTCTATTTGTAATGAACATGCAGGCTAATATAACTGTGGATATAATACTCAGCAAGCTATGATAGTGAAAATAAATTGAGATGAATAAGGGCGTTCAAAATAGATTAAACCTGGATCATTTCCGATACGTGCACGCAACAATATTAGACTAAATCACATGTGCAAGAATATTTTTACGCGTCCTCTCCAGGCTTCTGTACAAATTTGTGCAGTATTTTAAATAAAATTAATGTCTTTACAAGATGCCCTTACTTGCTTTTTTCCATTTTTTGAACAGTAGTTGTATTGAATGGCATTTCAGTGTAGGATAAACAGTACTGAAGATGGATGGATGGATGGATGGGATAACACACAGAGGCAGTACTTGATGTTATTCCGATTAGTGTTTAATTTATAACGTGCTTTTTAATAACCCAAAGAAGCTTAGACTGAACTAAGCACAAATGACCACAGAGAGCGAGATGATCTTACATAATAATAATTTATGATGAGTGTGTGGGGAACGCTTCAGCTAAACAGAAGTAAAGAAGAGAGAGCGGGAGAATGATCTTAATCATACCTCCAAAATTGTTACAGGATGGCTTGATGGCAACAAAGTGAAAGTGTTGGACCGCCATCGCAAAGCCCTGACCTGAATCCCATAGACAATTCATGGACCGAACTGAAAAAGCATGTCTTGAGTTACACCAGTTCTGTCAGGAGGAATGGGCAAGTATTGTGTCGCGAGAAGCTTGTGAAAGGCTACTCCAAGTGTTTGATTCATGTTAAGCAATTAAAAGGCAATGCCACTAAAATAGCTTGAATGTCTTTAGCTTAAGTGTATGTGAACTTTTGGCGTCAACTGTACATCTCAGTGTGAACATATGATAAATAATCTGATATTAGAACAGTACATCAGTGTGTTGTTTGAGACGCATCTGATTTGGGGAACACTGGAATAAACTGAGGTGCAAACATAGCTCACCTCCTTTTACCCCTCCCCCCCCCCGCCTCAGTCTGTATTTTGTCTTTATCTTTATCTTCATTTGATCATTATTGTGCCAGGCAGTCTGCTTGTTCGCTATTTACACCTGCATTCGTTAGACCAAATCCGTCTATCACCTCCTCACAGATATGAACAGTTAAAACACCCTGTTAAAACACATCCTGCACTAATTGACTGTAATTGGAGCAGCTGGTGTGGATGTAGACTTGTGGATGTTGACTTAACATGTTCACTGGCTTGCAGTGTTGTTGATCTGGTGTTTTAACCTCAGTGTCAAAGGAACTGATGAGCCGTACAAATTGGGTGTGGTCTTTGAGGTGAAACATTTCCTCTGAAGTTTGAACATTCCCACCCCCCCCACCCCACCCCATCGTGGTCTGGTTTGGAAATCTGTGCCAAGAACTGAGTGGGTATGATTCTAAATGCTGTCAGCAAGTCAGGGCTGCAGTAGGCATAATATTTATTTTACATCCATGTCATCTAAATGCAACAATTTTATCTTAACGTACCTTAAATGAACCCTTTAATTAAGTGGTACTGAATAGTGGTTTATTTATTGCTTCTTAAAAGCTCGTTGTGTTTGCACTTTTTGCACATGTATAGCTGATGAACAGACTGTGCTTTTATACCAAAATACCCCACACTGTAGTGGCGTGATTCAGCCCAATGCGAAGTGGATTAATTTCATATAACAGCATGGTCTCGGGCGTGTTATTCTGCTTACACGTCAGCAAGATGTCAATGTTTCATTTATTAATTAATGAAAATATTATACTTTTTATCTTTTTATAGTTACATTTAGTGTTCTGGTAGATCTGCGAAACAAGTTAGTTCCTGTTATCGTTTTTTTTTTTTTTTTAAATGTTAAAATTGTAGCTTGTCATGGGACTGAGAAACCAGAAAGCACAAACTCTTCTTTAACATGTTGGAAAACTCACTGTTACGAAAAGCTGACACTGGAGACTCCTTCCATTAATGTTACATAAACATCTATTGACAGAAAGCTTCACCACATCGATGATTATATGTTTTACACCTTTTTAAAATTTTGGTTATTATTAGACAGTCCCTCCAGGATTTTGCAATTGCAGAAATGAACACAAAATCAAGCAAATATTCGGAGGAGCTTGTAATCTTTCTAAATTACCGCCGACTTTCACCAATTCAAGTAGTTTTCTGTATAAAAAATAAATAAATAAATAAATTAAAAAAGCACAAAAAACTCGGCAAGATGCATTTAAAATTTTGAAAAAAGCATCAGCAAAATCAAACTTTTTTTTTTTGGCCGCAAAAATAACAAAAAAAAACGTATGGACTGATTAGTCTTGGCTTATGTGGAGCATCCGCCTTTCAAGTCCCTGAGCTGTTACTATAGAAACAATAACGTATTAGAACTAGAGCATCAATATAAACTTATCATTTGTTACTGTCCAGACCCTGCTGGGAAAGAATATAATAATAATTAATAATCCACACCTTCTGACCAATCAGATTGGAGAATTCAGCTGTGCTGTTTTATAATTTGCCCTAAAAGTATGCAGACACAATGATTCTATATGCTTCCATCACTTGCATTGCTACATTAGCCTTGTAATCTTCAGACACCAAACATGTCTTGGTTGATCGATTACATTTGGGGTGAAATCAAAACTGAGAAATGAAAACTTTTCATTTTTGGCTGAACAATCCTTTAAAAAAAAAAAAAAAAAATCCACTCCATTAGCTCATATAAATCTTTTTCTCATTATTTATTTATTTATAGTCAGTCACACAACTGTGTGTGTGTGTGTAAAATCGCTGGGAGACTGTTAAATGAGTCAGCGTAGTGCAGCTGTTTCTTATGGAGGCTACAGAGGCAGCTGTGTAACTCTGAATCAGAGACCATCCTTAAAGACAACTGCCCAACTGTTTGTTAACTAGCTGTTTTATAATTAAAATCAGCTTTGTTTGGACAGCTTCGACTATTATTTGTACTAAAAGTGAATGCAGTGTCTGAGTAGTTACATTACTTCTGCCACAGGTCACTAGAGGACAGTTTTAACACTGTAGAGTGAGCTCAGGTCTCTGCAGTGTGTAAGTCGCTGGCCTAACAGTGGATTCCTGCTCATGTGTACGTATTTATGAAGGGATTTGTAGTTTATATGGCCAAAATCTTATCCTCCCTTAAAGCCAAGCACCACGGCAGAATGGTGCTTTTGTTTTCAATCCTCAGTCTTCAGATATATTCCATAAATAATGTTACTCCCATAATACACCAAATAAAAGACTGAATACAAAATTATTTTTATCTCGACCTGGTTATCTGCATGTAACATAAAATTATGTGCATTTTTAAATCTTTCCATATTGAATCACACATCACCGAAAACCTTATTTATTTCTGGGGAAAAAAAATAAATAAGTAAACTTATGTAGTCCATCTTTAGACATTTTTTGTGGTTGCTGACATTATTAACTGTTTCTCAAAATTTCACACATCCATAAGTCTTAAAAACGTGACTTTGACGGAGTGTTCAGTAGTTTTGCTTTTAAGTGATACGTCTGCATATTTTGTACAAAACTTCAATGAAACAATTGCATGAAAAACATTATAAGAAACTCTCATGTAAAGTTTGACTGTTGCAAAACAAAACTAAATTCTGAATAGAATATAAAGATTTGTTTCATTTTTTTGTTGTTGTATACAAACATTATGCATAATTAGTGCATATTTCATGACCTTTCGTCTCAACTGCACATTTTAATACATTCTAGAAGAATACGGTTATACAAAACATCTTGTATTTATTAATGTAGGCTTTTAACGGGTTACGTTTCATTTTGATGTGGATTAAGGGGAAACAAGCCCTAAAGAGTTTTAGGAATTTAAAGTATCCTAATTGCACTATAAGTTTCCCTACAGGGCAGGGCTGTCACACTCCAGACATGGAGAGAGATTTCTGTTTTCTCTGTGCAACTCATTGGTAATGAGCTGAATCATATTTGTCAATTGAGGGTAAAAGATCAACTTTGCAGTGCTGTGACCCTTTCTGTCTAGATACATACATACATACATACATACATACATACATAGTGTATGTGCTAGAGAAGTAAGGAGATGTTAGATGAGTGTTTAACACTAACTAACAGAAAACCTACTTCAAGTACGTTTCAGGAAGTGTCTAATCTAAGCTGAATCAAATGGCTAGTCTTAGATTAATCAAATGGCTAGTCTTAGATGAATCAAATGTCTAATCTTGGCTGAATCAAATGGCTAATTTTAGCTGAATCAAATGGCTCGTCTTAGATGAATCAAATGGCTAATCTTGGCTGAATCAAATGGCTAATCTTAGACGAATCAAATGGCTAGTCTTGGCTGAATCAAATGGCTAATCTTGGCTGAATCAAATGGCTAATCTTAGACGAATCAAATGGCTAGTCTTGGCTGAATCAAATGGCTTGTCTTAGCTGAATCAAATGGCTAATCTTGGCTGAATCAAATGGCTAATCTTAGACGAATCAAATGGCTAGTCTTGGCTGAATCAAATGGCTCGTCTTGGCTGAATCAAATGGCTAATCTTGGCTGAGTCAAATGGCTAATTTTAACTGAATCAAATGGCTCGTCTTCGATGAACCAAATGGCTCATCTTAGCTGGATCAAATATATAATATATAAAAATATATACATATATATATTTCATATATAACCTCAAGTGCCAATGACAGTAAATGTTTTTTAAATGAAAAGTTATGTCTTATAAATCACAGCATTTTTCTTATGGAGCCATGCAGTTTTCTTTACCTAACGTAAAGTCAGTCAGTTCAAACAAAAGGTGCCATGTTCTAAGTTGTTTAACACATCTAGATGTAAATATCAGGAAAGGAAAGTTAAAATTCTTTTGATCTTAAACCCAAATGTCTTCAGTGTATAGCAAAAATAAAAGAATTGGCCTTACTGTTCCAATACTTTCAGAGGGGCTGGATATTTTGGGGAAGGAAATGCCAAACTGCGCTGGATTTTGTAAATAATTTTTATTTTATTTATTTTTTAAGTTACAAAGGACTTTTGCAGGTCGGTCTTGGTAAGGGTCCTAAATAATGGAAATGTAAATATAAATGACTGAGCTCCTGGATTAAAGCTGTGTGTCCTGCTGCTGTTAGGAGCTGGAGGAGCAGGGGAAGGTACTCACTGCTTGGCGATGTGATGTGATGTGATGTGAGGTTGGAGTGGAGGGGAGGAGGTTGGTTTGCACGTCAAAACCACCCAGGTCCTGCCCAGTGACGTCACTCGGGGACTACACCTGCGCGCGCACTCGTGCAAAGCGCGTTCTTATTGCGCGGGTCTGTCGGGCGCAGCGCGCGAGCACTCCGAGCACGGAAACGCGGAGACGACTCACGACCAGCATTCTCTATAAAGAGCTTCCTCTTTCTCTCTCTCTCTTTCCCCCCCTCTTTTGAGCAAGTCTGCATTACAGGAAGGCGATGAGATTTGTGCACACGCTCGCGTGACGCAGACGCGAGGAGTTTTAAAAAACTTTTGTTCAGCACCGGAGTTCAGGAGCGCCGTTGCTTGAGTATAATTATAGACCCTTCGAGATTAGATCGTCGAGACGATGTGGCGTGCTTTTATCCCCGAGCTGGTGTGTGTGGCGGCCGCGGTGACGTGCCTGGTGCTTGTGTGGTGTCCGAGTGGAGCGGCTCTGGCCGGCTCGTGCGAGATGGTGCGCATCCCGCTGTGCCACCCCATGCCGTGGAACATGACCAAGATGCCCAACCACCTGCACCACAGCACGCAGGCCAACGCGGTGCTCGCCATCGAGCAGTACGAGGCGCTGCTGGATACCGGCTGCAGCCCGGACCTGCTCTTCTTCCTCTGCGCCATGTATGCACCCATCTGCACCATCAGCTTTCAGCGCGACCCCATCAAGCCGTGCAAGTCGGTGTGCGAACGCGCCAAGTCGGGCTGCGAGCCCGTCCTCAAGAAGTACAACCACACGTGGCCCGAGAGCCTGGCGTGCGACGAGCTGCCGGTGTACGACCGCGCCGTGTGCATCTCACCTGAAGCCATCGTCAAAGCAGATCCCTCAGGTACACGCCGACTCCAAGTTCACTGACCTTCCCAAACCCCAAACCCCCACCTATTATCTAGTGCACTTCTAACAACTTAACATTGGCTGTGACTTACATTTGCACTCTTTTATCTACAATAAAATATTCACACTTTAACACAAAATGCACTTTGCCATCCAAGGAACATTTAAAGGAACCTGCTGTTTTTTGGTGGTTTAAAAAAAAAAAAAAAAAGTTATTTATTTTTTTTTTTTTTTAATAAATGAAAAGTGTTCTTTGGATGGTTAATGGTTCTAGCTTTCTAAAGAGAGTCTACTTGGATGCAACCCTCTGATGCAGGGTTCATTTAACCGTTTTGGGGTTTTACTGAACGGTTCTTTAACCGTTTCTCTGCATATTGTAAGTGTTTGGGTCTTTGTGGTACAAAGAAAATGGTTACAGACCCACAAGCAGAAGGATTGTCTTCTATGGAATTGCTCTAAAGAGTGAGATCTTTGTTGGTATTTTACTGCTTTTGTTATTATTACTATTTTTATTGTTACAACTGTTTCTATTTCTTCCTTAAAGATAATTCTTTCTTTCAAGACCCATCAAAATGCAGCCCTGGTAAGACAGTGTTTTTTTTTTTTTGTGTGTGTTTTTTTTTACCCTCAATTTTTTTTTAAAAAAAGTTTGTATCTGTAGAGCAGTTTCATGAAGCAGCTTCACAGAAAGCTCACTGTCATCTATAAACTATTGTACAGGTACATTTCGTTTGCCAGGATGAATCACAATGTAATTATATATAAAGAGAACTACGACAGTGGTCCTCAAGCCAATTATGTAGCTTAAATACACTTTATTCACATACCCAGGTAAAAGACACTTAGTAAAGATAGATACTGAGGGTAGAAAAGACACACCCTTATGGGTACCAATCCAGTGGCACTACATGTATCCTGAAAAGTATAGTTTAGTACCTCTTTTTCTAAGAGTGTAGGTGAATGATAGTGACTGTGTTGAGGAAAAACTGTGTAAAGCATTAGGAAGCGACCTTGAGAGGAAGTGATATTCGGAACCCAGCGTCGTCTGGTGGACCCAGAACAGTGGACGTACAGTATGAAGTACTGAAGGACTCTGCTCAGAGTCAAGATCCCAGAGATACGACAAGGGCTGCTACTAGAAGTCACAAAACTGTATAAACTGAATAAAAAAAATGAAGTGATTTATAAAATTGAAAGATAAACAAAACTCATTAACAAGTACAACCGTAACTGAGAAGAATTTTAGGTGTATTTTGTAAATCAATTCCACTGACAAAGCAAAAAAAAAAAGAGCCAGAAAGGATTTAAATGTCATGCAGGGATTTGCAGTCGGGCTGCTTGACTAAATACAAATCATGGCATATAAGTTTAGAAATCTTGCATTAGTTCAACTATAATGTGTCCAGGCATCTGGGAGTGTCAGGAGGGTGGGTGGCACATCTCTCACGCATGAGAAGTGCCCTAGTGGGATGTGGGATGTTCTAACTGGTTGAGCAGTCTTTGCCAGACATCATTCCCTGCTTTTTTCATATTGGTTATAGAGGCCGAGAGGGTCATAGCTAAATGTGTTTTCACAAAAATATTTCTCATCATGATTGTTGTCTTGATACATTCACATTTCATTTTTATTCTGTTTCTTTGTAGAGAACTTGTAAGATAGCAGTCCAATAAAACAGCAGTCCATTTTCTACCCAGAAAGCATGTGTGATGTGACACAACTTTTAACCTACAATGGGGAACGGAGTTGGTTAAAAGGAATAGCTCAGGCTTACCTTGGGTAAAAGATCAGGCTTCTGCTGGGTAAAATCTCAGGTTTACGCTGGGTAAAATCTATCTCAAGCTTACCCTGGGTAAAAAATTAGACTTATACTGGGTAAAATTTCAGGTTTGCACTGGTAAATGTTCAGGCTCATGCTGGGTAAAATGTCAGGTTTGTGCTGGGTTAAAGATCATGATTACTCTGGGTAAAAGATCGCGATTACTCTGGGTAAAAGATCGCGATTACTCTGGGTAAAAGTTCAGGATTACTCTGGGTAAAAGTTCAGGATTACTCTGGGTAAAGGTTCAGGCTTACTCTGGGTAAAAGTTGAGGCTTACACTGGGTAAAATCTCAGTCTTATGATGGCTATAATCTCGGGTTTACACTGGGTAAAATCTCAGTCTTATGATGGCTATAATCTCAGGTTTACGCTGGGTAAAATCTAAGGTTTACGGTGTGGAAAAGATCAGCCTTACACTGGGGAAAAGATCAGGATTATGCTGGGGAAAAGATCAGGATTATGCTGGGGAAAAGATCAGGATTATGCTGGGGAAAAGCTCATTGTTTCTCTTCATTGTAGAAATGAACCCTGACTTCGAGACAGAAGTGAACAATGGCAACTGTAAAGGAGTCAGTGGTACTTTGCACAGTTTTTTTTCCCCCTCTTCATCACCTTTGCATGTGCATTTGATAACTACAGCAATTTTAGATACAGTCCCCTCCGAAACTATTGGAACGGCAAGGCCAATTCATTGTTTGTGCTCTACACCAAAGACATTTGGGTTTGGGATCAATAGATGGATATGAGAAGAGAGTTTAGGATTTCAGCTTTTATTTCCTGGTATTTACATCTAGATGTGTTAAACAACATAAAACATAGAACCATTTATATCAGACCACGCAATTTTTAGGTCAGCAAAAGTACAGGAACAGATGTTGCTTCAACAAGTGTTGAAGTAAATTAAAGTAAATAACACTTAATATTTGGTTGCATATCCCTTGCTTGCAATAACTGCATCAAGCTGGCAACCCACTGATATCACCAAACTGTTGGTTTCTTCTTTTGTGATATTTTTCCAGGCTTTCCTCTTCAGGAGGTGAAATGCTGCTCAACTGGGTTAAGGTCTGGTGATTGACTTGGCCAGTCTAAAACCTTCCACTTTTCCCCCCTGATAAAGTCCTTTGTTTTGTTGGCAGTGTGTTTGGATCATTGTCTTGCTGCATGATGAAGTGTCTCCAGATTAATTTGGATGCATTTCTCTGTAAATTGGCAGACATGATGTCTCTGTAAACTTATGAATTCATACTGCTGCTACCATCATGAGTTACATCATCAATAAAGATTCGTGAGCCTGTTCCAGAAGCAAGCCCAAGCCATGACACTACCTCCACCATGTTTCACAGATGAGCTCGTATGTTTTGGATTATGAGCAGATCCTTTCTTTCTCCACACTTTGGCCCTTCCATCACTTTGGTAGAGGTTAATCTTGGTTCCAGACGTTTTGTGGCTCATTTCTGTATTTCTTTGTGAATTCCAATCTGGCTTTCTGATTCTTACTGATGAGGAGTGGTTTGCATCTTATGGTATGGCCTCTTTATTTCTGCTCTCGAAGTCTTCTTCAAATGGTGGATTGTGATACCTTCACCCCTGCCCTGTGGAGGTTGTTGTTGATGTCACTGACTGTTGCTTTGGGTTTTTCTTCACAGCTCTCACAATGATTCTGTCATCAGCTGCTGCTGTTTTCCTTTAACGACCCATTCGGTGTCTGTACACCAGTACACTAGTGGTTTCTTTCTTTTTCAGGACATTCCAAATTGTTGTATTGACTATGGCCAATGTTTGTGCAATGCCTCTGGTTGATTTTCCCTTTTTTTTCTCAGCTTTAAATGTTTGCGTATCATTTTATCAACAAATGCAGTCTTCACAGGTGAAACTGGAGGCTAAAACCAAGAGTAGATGCTCCAGAGCTATTTATTGTTTAAAGAATTAATCTAACATGACACACCTGGGTTAAAAGAAACACCTGTCAGTCACATGGTCCAGTACTCGCTTACAAATTGGGTGGTCTGATACAAAATATGCTATGTTCTATGTTAACACATCTACATATAAATACCAGGAAATAAAAGCTGAAATTCTAAACTCTCTTCTCATATTCTTATTTTGACATCAAACCCACGAATTGGCCTTGCTGTTCCAATAGTTTTGGAGGTGACTCTGTATTACGGGGTGTCTGTGGGTCCTTAAAAGATCTTCTCTGAAATTACATTTTATGAAGTAATGGCCTGAATTACTAACCTGCTGTAAATTTGAACTTGTATGCTCTTAGATTTTGGGCTATGGACATTCTGGTGTTTGTAACACACATTGGATAACACTGGGTCTATGTGGTAACTTGAGTGCTTGAAGTGGAAAAAAATGCTGGTATTCTCCTCACTGGTATGTTAGTGTAGGTTTTAACAAGCATTTCAGTTCACGGCAGCTGCATTAGAGGCGCATAAAATCACGCAATCATTTTCAATATGAACTTCCACTTGGCTTGATTGGCTAGCACAGGTAACGTGGAGAACCGAGAGCTTATAAGTGCCAGTACAAAGAAAACCCTTACAGTAACAGCTAAAACGTACAAATTTCAGTGCTGAGTACCAGTAAGTAACGACCCACTTCAAGCACTGCGCATCATCAACCAAAAGTGGTTGGACAACAACAAAAACTCAGTGGTTAAAACGGTGATTATGTAAACAGTAAATTATGTAAACAGTTTTTGTATTTAGTGCATCATAACTGCAAAGTTGGTCTTAAACTGTAATTTAATTTAACTTTGACACCTGCAGACTCCCTGTATTACATTAAAGTCATTAATGGTGCAGTTGATATTCTACTGAATCAAAAGCAAAGGAGAACATTTTCTGTTCACACTGCATGCATGGCTGTTTATGGCAAAAACAGAAAGATTAACACTGACCGTTTGCTGGTTATTGACCTATAAAGATCTTTTTAGTTATACAGTTCTTTATCCTTTGTAAAGATAACCTATAAAAATATAAATAAGAGCTTATCTAACGTTTAATTTAATAGTTGGCATTATTAACATTTTATTCTGATTAATTCTATATAGATGTAAACACTCATGACTGTATGCGTGGGTCATTTCTGTAATCTGTGTTTAGTTTTTTTTTTTTTTTTTTTTTTTTATTGTTTTTTTTTTTGTTTTTGTTTTTTTTACAGCACATGTGTTTGCTGTTTCAGATCGGTGCAAGTGCAAGTCTGTGAAACTCGGCCAAAAGACCTACGCTAAGAACAATTACAATTACGGTGAGTCTGAGATACAAGCAGATTATTCCTTCCAATATGTGAAGGTATATGGAGTGCTAACATCCGATATCCCCTCGCAGTAATACGTGCGCGGGTGAAAGAGATAAAAACCCGCAGTCACGACCTCAGCGCTGTTGTGGAAGTGAAGGATGTGCTGAAGTCTTCTCTGGTTCACATTCCTCGCGACACTGTGACGCTGCACTACAGTTCGGGGTGTCTGTGTCCCCCACTTACGCCCAATGAAGAGTACATCATCATGGGTTACGAGAACGAGGAACGATCACGGTACCGTTTCTTTCTTTGAGTGTTTATTTGTGGAGTTTGGCAGTGTAGCCACTTTATTATTAGTAGCAGTAGTAATAGTAGTATTATTATTATTATTATTATTATTATTATTATTATTATTATTATTAACAACAGCAACTAGTAATAGTAGTAATTATTATTGTTCTTATAAAAAATATTATTTCATATTCAGGTTGCTTCTTATTGAAGGGTCCATCGCACAGAAGTGGAAAGACCGGGTGGGACGCAAAGTGAAGGTATTGCCTACTTGCATTTGGCAAACGCCCTCATCCAGAGCGACTTACATTTATACATCTGAGCAGTTCAGGGTTAAGGGCCTTGCTCAGGGGCCCGGGTTGGCAGTGCTGGGATTCAAACTCGCAACTTTCCGATCAGTAGTCCAACAGCTTAATCATTGCGCTACCACTACCCACAGAATACTTGAATCTGATTGGTCAGAAGGTGTTCATTAGGTTTCTATAAGGGCAGTACTGACAGTAGTGTCTGCTCTAATTCAAATCACAGGTTTAAAATATTCCAATATGTTATCATTTGTACAGCAACAACTCATTAAAGGGGACCGCACGAACCCGTCACGCACATTTTATGACTTTCCGACGTGCAAGTACTTGAACATATACTTAAAGTAATAAACAACTCGGTTCACTTTCGATCATATTTTGGAGATAACTGCAGGGCTTTGGCTGGAAGTTAACTTCCAGGAGCAAATATTTTCCATGTGTTCAAGTAAACGGTGTATGTGCACAGTTCTGCTGTATCCTACATGGTTGTCATACACTGCAGGTCTCTCCATCCTGTGCACTTTTAATACTGGAAAATAATCAAATCTTCACCACACTGGCTTGCAAGAACAGCCACAAACAATAACAACAACAACAACAAAAATATCTGTCATTCATTCACCCAAGAACAAACAGATATAAAGCACAAAGTTGTAGGATCGGAAATATTGCTGATATCTGATGCCTTTGCTTTGCATGAAGCACAATAAAACAGTCTAAGCACCAAGTAAGCCCTTAGAAGTAATGTCCAATACAGAGTTCGTTCTCAGCTGACTTGTTATTCGTGAAGGTCTACATTTTCTCCTACAAAGTTTTTCGGCGTCTTCTGTTTGGTAACACAGTGATGGATGAAAAACTAAAATGTCTGTCAGTGAAAGCTTTGTGGCGAAGGCTTAGTGATCGCTTTGCTCTGTTGATACGCAACACGATTTAGCCTTTGAGAAACCCGAGGGAGAATACGGCAAGAAAAATGAGACTGTATTGTGTGTTCATTGGGTTTGGGGGGGGGGGAATGGGGGGGGGGAGTACGTTCTGATCTGTGATGATGTATGGTGATGGTCTGCTGTGCGAACACAAAAAGCCTGCTGTATTCAGGACTGCAGGAGAATGAAGTGGCAGTGTGTGTTCTGCATGTGTGCTGCGAGTCTGAGTGACATGACTTTTTTGTTTCTTTTTTTGTTCTTTCAGCGCTGGGATCAGGCCCTCAGCAAAGGAAGGAAACCGGAAAACGACAGACGCGTTCGTCCCTGACCTCACTCTGACACGGACCAGACCCGACCACACAGAAGTATCTGAGAAAACTGAAAAAATTGCACTAATGTACGTTCTTCTTGATGTGTAAGGAGTTGTAGCAGAGATGTTTTTAGTTGTTGCTTTGTAAGATAATTTTTTTTTTTAACAATATCTCTCTTTTTAAATTTTTTTTTTTTTTTTTTTTTATTTGCCTTTGCACGAACAAAATGTTCATTTCAACATTGCTGCATATGGGTGTGCGTGTGTATGTGTGGACTTTTTTTTTTTTTTTCTTTGGGGGTGGGAGGGGGCTTGATTCATGATTGTGTTAGAAGGGAAGTTGATGGGGATTCAATGAGCAGCAGGAAAATGAGAAACAGTGTTTGGACGCAACGCAGTGCACCAGCAAGCCTTCTACGTGTTCACGTGGCCGTGCTGACGTCTCCCCGTCGCTGGATTAAAACAGAATGGAGGGAGGAGGCGTCGTTTGGCTCGAGATACGAGGACAAATGTGAAATCCTGAAATTAATTACATCGGTAACGGAGACCAAATGTTTTTAAGTGTTAATGAATTGCATTCGTTTTAAAAGGAATATATTTTGCATAATATCGCTGTAGTTCTGGTTTTGTAACCCTTAGGCACACATTTGATATTCTTGATCATTAGGACGCCGTTTATGAATGAATGCATAATACATAGCATGAATGTCGTGGTTCATTAAAGACAGCTGTTTTTATATTGGACTGATTGATACGAGATGATTCAGCCTTGCTCAAACCATTATTCATCCTGCCTGTTATCACTTTTACATCCACTATTAAACATATCTGACTGGTGAACTGAGTTACTGTTCATGTTAAATGTGTGTTAAATTAAGTTAAACAAAAATCAAATTCACTCAATTTTACACATTTTCCAGACATGCCTTTTGTGTGAAGGCTGTTTATGTAATTTTACACCTACGCTACATTATATGGTCAATAGTATGTGGACAACTGACCATCACACCCATATGGACTTGTTGGACATCTCATTCCAGATTTGGTCCCCCTTTACTGTTATAGTAACCTCCACTCTTCTGTGAAGACTTTCCATTAGATTTCGGAGCGTAGCTGTGGGGGATTTGTGTTCATTCAGCCACAAGAGCGTTAGTGAGGTCCGACACTGATGTTTGGTGAGGAGGTCTGGGGTGCAGTCGGCGTTCCGGTTCATCCCAGAGGTGTTCAGTGGGGTTGTTCGGGACACTCGAGTTCTTTCACTCCAACCTTGGTAAACCATGTCTTCATGGAGCTCGCTGTGTGCACAGGGGCATTGTCATGCTGGAACAGGTTTGGGCCTCTTAGTTCCACTGAAGGGAAATTCTAAAGCTACAGCATCCAGAGACCTTCTGTGCTTACAGCTTTGTGGAAACAGTTTGGAGAAGACTTGGTGTGATGGTCAGGTGTCCACAAACCTTTGACCATATAGTGTGTGTGTTATGATCTCCAGCTTTTCTGTACAATTTCCTCAGCACACTTTTGGAGATTACAGTGTGATTTACAGCATGATTACTTAAACTCACCTGGTTAGCTACACAAGCCTCCGAGCTCCAGTGCAAATCTAAAGAAGAAAATGCCACATACATCTCTGGTTAATCAACTGTTTGCAGTAAGGGGTGCATTTTATTTTTTGACAAAATCTTTCTTTTCAAAATAACCTGGTGATCAGAAACCTGTATTAGAGTCAGTAGAAGTGTTTCAAATGAGGCTAGGACAACTACCTAAGAACAGAAGAGTGTGTGTATGTGCTTTGTACGTTTTAGGGTTGGGGTTGTTTAATATCCAATTTGAATGTGATATTTTTGCTAAACCCCTAGTTTAATTTAGAAATGCACAAATGGCTCTTTTTCTCTCTGGAGCTGCAGTCAATGCTGAATGCTCATTGTGTGTGGAATATTTCTGTGTGTGTGTGTGTGTGTGTGTGTGTCCAGCACAGTAAGTCTTGTTCAAATTCTCTCATGGGGGTTTTACATAAACACATCCTGAGTGCCTCCTCCTGCTCCCTTCACATGAAAAAGGTGGCCATTTATGGTTGCATCAGTTGTCATATTAACCTAGATCAAGAGCCTTATGTACACGCTCTCTTTTAAAAAAAAAAAAAAAGCATAAACCAAAAAATCTGGGCATGAATCAATGTCCACGATCTCTCAATTATTTTTTCCCTGCATTCATTTGTTTCCCTAAGACGTGCATTTCCCACGGCCTGTGTTGACCGTGGAAATGGAGCTGCGGTTTATGCTCTGTATTTATCTGTCCGGAGAGATGGCTCGGAAATTACACCCCACCTGATTTATGTGACGAGGGAGTCGGCCAGTGCAAGCATTTACTGCAGAGTTTATGGGAGAATTAACACGAAACGGAGGATTTACGGCGTTTAACTGGCCGTCCTCCTCGCCTCATGGCTCCCCTGGTAAGTCATCACCTCAGTCAGACCGTTTCTCTCCACCGTGCCGTACTGGCGAAGAGCCTCCACCATCAATCTGTTTAACGCACTGAAGTTACGCAGCATGTGGGAAGTGAGCAAAAGGCCACAGTTGAAGTGAGCACCTCCTGTTTTCCTTCCTTTCATCAGAGGGAGAAGGAAGAAGGAGGATTCATCTCTGTCTTCTTCATCATCAGCATCCTGACGTCTATGATGACTCCTTCAACTCTTATACCAAGTTTGTGTCAAAATAACCCATTTAGAAATTGCACTGAAGGTGAAGCAATGGTTTGTACATCCTGACATAATATTTTGATACAATTAAAGTGTGTTCATGAATCTGAACCAAAAAGGTGATTTTTAGGTTCCATTTCCATCACTGTTGCTTCTGTTGAGCTGCTGATAAGAACGTTTTTATACTTGGTCCACACTTAGGTCTGATTCTGCGCTCGTTTGGGGGTCATAATCGTAGCCTTTGGCCGCTTTATGTCCCAGGGCGCCTTCATGTCTGTCTTACCTCCTGGCTCTCCCTTTTAGTTACAGTGTGCTGTGATAGCTAGTCTTGCCAGAGTCCCTGCTTGCACTCAGCACACAATGTACATCTTCTTAAACCATTACAAGACAAGAGCATACCTAATAATCTGTGTTCTCTCTGCACTTGCTAAAACATTTAACGCTCCCAATCAAGTCCCAGTCATTGAACGGTGGATAAGTTCGCTTTGATATTATACAGTTAAAACTCTAAGGACCCTGTTGCTCGTACTAAAGATCCTTTCAACACACGTACCACTGCATAACTCTATAGTATACAGCTGTGATAGATCATGATGGCATTATCCGGTGTGACCCAGATAAGGATGGGTTCCCTCTGGGTTCCTCTCAAGGTTTCTTCCTCATGTCATCTCAGGGAGTTTTTCTGGTTTGCTCATTAGGTACAAATTTCTGTAAAGCTGCGTTGTGACAATGTCCATTGTCAAAAGTGCTATACAAATAAAACTGAATAGAATTCAGTCAGGCATAGAAGAATTCCTTCTAAACCATGGATCTCTTGTGTAATTCCATACATCACTTTAATTGAAAATAATGCACTTGTGAAAACTATCTAAGATGAATTGGGTATTTGAAATAAATATACCAATTGTTACTAATATTACTTACACTATGGCCAAAAGTATGTGGACACTTGACCATGTGCTTGTTTAATATCCTATTCCAAAACCATGGCCATTAATATGGAGTTAGTCCCCCTTTACTGTTATAATAACCTCCAATGTTCTGCAAAGGCTTTCCACTAAATTTTGGAGCGTGGCTGTGGGGATTTCTGTAGCTACAAGAGCATTAGTTAGATCAGGTACTGATGTTATGTGAGGAGGTCTGGGGTGCAGTCAGTGTTCCAGTTCATCCCAAAGGTGTTCAGTGGGGTTGAGGTCAGGGCTCTGTTCGGGACACTCGAGTTCCTCCACTCCAAACTCGGCAAACCATGTCTTCATGGAGCTCGCTTTGTGCACAGGGGCATCGTCATGCTGGAACAGGTTTGGGCCTCTTAGTTCCAGTGAAGGGAAATTGTGATGTTAAAGCATACAGAGACATTACATATACATTTGTGTACTTTGAATTTTGTGGGAATCATTTAGGGAAGAACCACATATAAGTGTGATGGTCAGGTGTCCACAAACCCTTGGCCATATAGTGTACTACTGGTGTAACATCTAAAGAGATAACCTGAGTCCACTTATCAGTGCATGACCAGCTTTAGTTAGTGTGTTAAAGCAGGAGAACATCAAACTGCAGGACTATAAATGTAAGAGGAGGCACACAGGACCACACCTGTGCAAACCTGCTAAAGACACTTCAAAATTGCAACCCAAAGCTGCCTAAGCACATTTACAAGGAAAACCAGAGGTTTCATGGCATTTAAACGTGACATCTCCAGTGTGTACATATATTGCTAGTTTGATTGTAATTTACTTTAAGCCTGCTGTAATTTTGTTTTTGTTTTTTTTTTGTGTGTAAAACCTGAGGTCACCTGTGCATGGGTCTATTTAGGAAAAAAGAAAAACTTTGAATATTACATACAAATTAAAGGAAAAATCTGTTATGCTGGCATGGTTTCGGCTCATTTGTCCCCTTAGAGTTGTTCTGGTTGCTCGTGGTGGCCCAACATCTTATCAAGGCACTATGTCATTCTTGTTTTCACCTTCAATGTGTCACTTGGGCTTCCTTGCACCTCCAGGGTTGGGGGTTTGATTCCTGTCTCCGCCCTGCGTGTGCAGAAATTTGCATGATCTCCCCGTTCTTTGGGGGTTTCCTCCCACAGCCCAAAGACATGCGTTGTAAGCCGGTTGACATTTCCAAATTGTCTGTAGTGTGTGAATGTGTGTCGAATGTGTGTCCAGGGTGCCCCGAGTTCCTTGAGATAGGCTCCAGGCTCCCCGCGACCCTCTGTAGGATAAGCGGTACAGAAAATGGATGGATGGATGCGTCACACATTTGTAACTGTGGAACCAGACAGAGGTCTGTTTTATTTTATTTGATGACTAGGAATTAATTGATTAAGAATGCAGAGTATGCATAAAAAAACATATTCATAATTGAAAATTGTCTTTATAGAAGAGTCAAATTAAGGATTTACAGTGTTTTACAGCAGAAGTTTGCCAATGAACATCTGAAAGTGTTGTGGTCAGATGAGACCAAAATCGAGCTTTTTGGCATCAACTCAACTCGCCGTGTTTGGAGGAGGAGGAATGCTGCCTATGACCCCAAGTCATAACACCATCCCCACCGTCAAACATGGAGGTGGAAACATTATGCTTTGGGGGTGTTTTTCTGCTAAGGGGACAGGACAACTGCACCGCATCAAAGGGACGATGGACGGGGCCATGTACCGTCAAATCTTGGGTGAGAACCTCCTTCCCTCAGCCAGGGCATCGAAAATGGCCTTAATGACTTGGAGAGGATCTGCAAAGAGGAGTGGGACAAAATCCCTCCTGAGATGTGTACAAACCTGGTGGCCAACTACAAGAAACGTCTGACCTCTGTGATTGCCAACAAGGGTTTTGCCACCAAGTACTAAGTCGAAGGGGTCAAATACTTATTTCACTCATTAAAATGCAAAACAATTTATAACTTTTTTGAACTGTGTTTTTCTGGATTTTTTTGTTGTTATTCTGTCTCTCACTGTTAAAATACACCTACCGTTAAAATCATAGACTGATCATTTCTTTGTCAGTGGGCAAACGTACAAAATCAGCAGGGGATCAAATACTTTTTTTCCCCCACTGTACATGCTACATTTTAGCATTAGATAGATGTCATTAGGAGGTTTTTTTTTTTTATTTTATATATGCATAAAAAGTTACCTATATTTCTCTGATTCTAATCGCTATAAACTACACATGAAAAATATTCACACGCCAAGTATTTAAACACCTTACTCGGCAAAAACCTCAAGCCTTTTCCAAGGATTCACTCTGGCACTCTAGGACCCAATCATAACACATCTGACCTTTCTTGTAGGTAACTATATACACCCAGATCGCTTCAGCCCTTAAAGAACTGCTGCACTTCTGAGTTTGTCGGTTTTTTGTGGTTTCATGAGCGCGTACCCACAATCAGAAACATATGCTGAAATGTGTCAGAGTCATGGGCTCGGATTTGAGGTGTACAGCGAAGCCCAAACCTGTAATTTCATGATGATCGTATATCGAGTGTAGGTCGTTTTCGAATAAGTCTCATGTTTCAAGTCAGAATGCTTCCCTGAAATGTTATTCTCTAAAAAAAATAAATAAATTTTAAAAAAAGTTACTCAATGTTCCATGCATATCTTCGATCAAATTTCATATATGCAGCAAATTTCATTAGTCTTGCGTTAAGGTTAGATTTCTCGACAATAGGCTTCATTTTCTGTGATGTATAATAACCTGTGCTTGCTGTATACCAGAGAAGTCACGAATCTTGATAAAAATTCTTAACACTCTGTACTTTTCTAAAACATCTCATTGACCCCAAGGTCATGATCATTATTCTGCAGTTATTTCGAACTGCTCTGGCACTCAGTATCAGCCTGTTGCGGTTCAGTTCTCAGTGTGAACTAATCTGTTTCTTCACAGATATTCCCAGAACTACTAATTAAGCTTTGCACGCAAAGGCCTGCAGGAAGTGAAGTAAAGCCAACAGTCACTTAAAAAGAACTAACATGAGTTGATTTCATTTTTCCATCTAACAGTGTTATTATATTTAAACACAAACAATGTGTTTACAGGACAACAGAACCTGTAAGGAGTTATAAAGATATGACGTTCCTCCTCAGGTTTGCTCCAAGTCCACCCTGTGCGTATTAGAGACGGTTTATAAAGCAGACCTGGGTTATTATTCTCCATAAATTCTTCTACCTTTCACTGTTCTAGCTCTGAGTTTCCTCCTTCTACAGTATCTGAGACTTTTCAGTCTTTGAGTAAATTCTGTATTTAATATTAAGTGTAATATTAATATTAGTTAATTATTATTAACTCATCACTTTGAATGAAAGGTACCCAGGACCCAGGACGGTTAAGATTTGACTCCATGTGGTTACCTATTTCATTTTGAAACAGGAAGTCACTCATATAAAAGATCCTTTAATGATCTATCAAAAAAAAATGTAAACAAATGTTCATGATGTTTGACAGAAGTTAACGTTTACATATGAAAAATAATGCAACACAGAACATTTGCAAAACTGTGAAAGAATTTCAAATTCCATGTGCCACTCTGACTTCCTGTTTTGGGGTAACGATGGTAGCTTCTACCTCAGAAATTTCTAAGCTGTAAATGATGCTATGTAAAACAGCATAAAATAACACAATAGAGCTTTGCTGGTTCATAGAGACCTCCACTTTTCTGTCAGTAAAAATACAATATGTAGTCACAGTACAGTTGAGCTAGAGTTGAGGCCAAGAGTTTACATACACCTAGGCTAAACACAGTTAAACTCAATTTCTCACAACTCCACACATTTCATGTTACCATTCTGGCAAGTCAATTAGGGCATCTACTTTGTTCACATCAGAGAAAACTTCAAAACTATCAATTAGAGACTGTCTCTTTAAACAGTCTGGAAGGTTCCAGAATTTGATGGAATGACTTTTAGCTTCTGATTGGCCAATTGTCATAATTAGGAGTTAATTAGGAGCACACTTATGGCTGTATTTAAAGACAGTCCCTGGGTGTGTCTCAATCAGCTCCCTAGTTCAGTAGTCAGGGCACTGATCAGGGAGTCGGACATTTTAAGGTCTGTCTCAATTGCAAAATCCTTCCTCTCGTTCGCTCCCTAAAATATCCCACAATGCACCACAAAAACCAGGGAGCACCGATGCTCACTATGTTCCCTTACTGGAAATGATGTCATATTTTCTAAAGTATCTCAGCTCAAAAAAAAAAAAAAAATGGAGGACGAACGCTCAGCCAACTTCTGGCTACAAACTTAAGTAGCTTGTTATTGTTGTTGTGGCTCTCAAATGATCACGTACTTTAGTGATTTTTAACTTTATTTGACGTTCTATATACGGTTTGTTTGAGTCTAATGACTTTTAAGTGTTTAATGATTTTTTTTTTTTTAAAGTCCAGTATCTTGCCTACGATCCTGCTTGACATATTATGACAGAAATGCATGTGATTAAGCTAACAAATTTATATGACATATAAAACTTAAATATGTTTTAGTTTTTCATTTTTTGTGATGTTTTACAACGCAAGTACGTAGTCACGTCACCAGAAATTCAGACAGTATGCCAGTTGGGATACAGAGAGTGCCTTTTTGCCCTTGATATCATGGGAAGATTCAAGTAACTCAGCCAAGACCTCAGAAAAAAAAAATAGATGACTTCCACAAGTCCTCCTTGGGGACAATTTCCAAACAACCGAATGTACCACGAGCATCTGTACAAACAAATACCGTATATACAAATATGAAAATTGTTCAGGAAGAAGACACAAATGAACTCCCAGGAATAAATGAATTTTGGTCTGAAAGGTTCAACAAAGGAATTGATGAAGGTGTTGCAGGCATCAGGGACCAAAGTATGTACATCCATCATTAAGAGAGTACTACATCGCCATTGCCTGAAAGGTTGTTGTGAAAGGAAGACTGCAAGACCGGCTTAAAAAGCCAGATTGAAGTTTGCAGGTGATCACCAGCCTTTTGGAGGTGTGTTCTCTAGGCAGATGAAATAAATATTGATCTGTTTGGCCATAATAATCAGCACTATGTATGGAGGAAAAAGGGTGAGGCTTTTAATCTTAGGAACACCATCCCAACTGTGAAGCATGGAGGTGGCAGTATCATGTTGTGGGGGCGTTTGCTGGAAAAGAGACCGGTGCACTTCAGAAAATAGATGGCATCATGAGAAAGGAGGAAGATCTAGAAATACTGAAGCAACACCTCCTGACATCATCCAGAAAGTTAAAACTTGGTTGCAACTGGTTCTTCCAGTAGGACAAATGTACCTCCAAAGTTGTAACAAAATGCCTTAAAGACAACAGAGTATTGGAGTGGCCATCACAAAGCCCTGACCTGAATCACATAAAAATTAGTGGACTGAATGGGCAAAGTGTGTTTGAGCAAGGAGGCCCACAACCCTGACTGTTACACCAGTTCCATCAGGAGAAATGAGCAGAAATTCCAGTAAAGTACTGTGAGAAGGTTGTGGAAGGCTACCCCAAGCGTTTTTCTCCTTCCATCCATTTTCTCTATAGCTTATCCTACGCAGGGTCACAGGGAGCCTGGAACCTATCCCAGGGGACTCGGGGCACAAGGCGAGGGACACCCTGGACAGGGTGCCAACCCATCACAGGGCACAATTGCACACAAACACACACCTATTCAATTCAATTCAATTCAGTTTTATTTGCATAGCGCTTTTAACAATGGGCATTGTCACAAAGCAGCTTTACAGTAATATATAAATTAAGGATATAGATTTGAAATGTATGAATTTATCCCCAATGAGCAAGCCAGAGGCGACGGTGGCAAGGGCAACTCCCTGAGACGATATGAGGAAGAAACCTTGAGAGAAACCAGACTCAAAAGGGAACCCATCCTCATCTGGGTAACACCGGATAGTGCGATTATAAACAAATAAATCCCTTCTGTAAATGTACTAATACTACATGGTCAAATAGCAGTTTAACCAGGGCGACAGCGTCCAAACATCCCAGTTCACCACAACACTATGCCTGTGAGACCTCTAGATCTGCTCCTTTACCTAGGGAAAAAAAATATTCACAAAAAGCTTGACTAAACAAATATGTTTTCAGCCTGGACTTAAATACTGAGACTGTGTCTGAGTCCCGAACACTAGTTAGAAGGCTGTTCCATGACTGTGGGGCTTTGTAGGAGAAAGCTCTTCCCACTGCTGTAGCCTTAACTATTCGAGGTACCAAGTAGGCGTGGCGGATCATAAAGTAGGTACTGTGGCGCGAGACCATTTCGCGCTTTATAGGTTAATAGTAGTATTTTATAATCAGTGTGAAATTTCACTGGGAGCCAATGCATTGTGGATAACATAGGAGTGATGTGGTCATATCTTCTGGTTCTAGTAAGGACTCTTGCATTCTGGACTAACTGGAGTAAAGTTATTCACACACTATGGACAATTTGGAAATGCCAATCAGCCTACAAGGCATGTCTTTAGAGTGGGGGAAGAAACCAGAGTGCCTGGAGGAAACCCTTGAAGCACGGGGAGGTCATGCAAACTGCACACACACAGGGTGGAGGAATTGAACCCCAAACCCTGGAGGTGCAAGGCAAATGTGCTGACCACTAAGCCACCGTGCCCCCCTCCCCCCCCCAGGGTTTTTCTCGAGTTAAGCAATTAAAAGGCAATTCCACCAAATATTAACAAAGAGTATGTAAACTTTTGACCCACTGAAAATATGATATAGTAACTAAAAGCTGAAATAAATCTGTCTCTTCGCTATTATTTTGAAACGACCTTTTATGGATATAAAGTAGATACCGTAATTAAACTAACACAGAAAATGCATGGCAACATGAAATGTGTGAATTTGTTTGAAAATTTACTTTGAATGTCTTTAGCCTAGGTGTCCGTTAACACTTGGTATATACAAAGTGAAGGCAGTATAATACTGTAGTGACCAATTTTGGGGCATGGTACAGGCTACCGAAATGTTAGATTATGATTTTAGGGGTTTAGGTTTCAGTGCATAGAAATGTAACGGCCATTTTAAAATAGCAGCTGGGATTTAGCCGAGGGCACATGGAGGGAGGCAAGTCAATGAGGGTGCAATTACAAACAGTACTGGAACACAGGGTGTAAAAGGGGGGAATAAATCACAGGTCAAAAGCCATGAATGTTTAGCAATGTCACACTAAGCCCCATCCTGAGCTAGCTGTAATCTGTGCACTAACCCTAAGTTTCACATTCGTTCAGCATGACAGTGTCCTTAACTGCAGATGACCGCTGAATGTGTGTGTGTGTGTGTGTGTGTGTGTGTGTGTGTGTGTGTGTGTGTGTGTGTGTGTGTGTGTGTGTGTGTGTGTGCGAGTCTGTGCATATGCAGGTGTGTTATAACAGATGTTGAAATCTGCATCAATGCTTCACTGTTTCACCTCCTGCCAGAAAAATAAACAACTTTACCCTTAGACGAGGGTCGAGCCAAAAGCACTTAGCAATGTAGTGTCCCATCACCCCAGGCTGTCTCTTTAGATTTAATAGAAACACAGTTGTAAACTTTTTTAAAAATGCCGAATAATGTATAACTTCTCTTCATCTTAAGGTCAGCCAGTACAAACAATCCTGATGGAAATGTAGTCACAAAGTCCATTTCCCTTGCTCATGGGTCCACTTGCTTGCAGGTGTGTGTGTGTGTGTGTGTGTGTGTGTGTGTGTATGAAATGTAGCGTTTTAAAAAAAATTAAAAAATAAAATAGTTGCAGGCCACTATTTAGACACTAAACATCCAATTTAGCAGACTCATACACACACAGTGTCCTTGCAATAATGATGTGCTGTATATTCCTTACATGATTCATATGCATTTTATAAATAGTAAATGTACACTGTTACAAGCAGCCACAGTGGCTGGTGAACTACAGCATTATTTTCAAGCACTGCCCAACTGCCCCCTTAGGTAAAAATGAAGTTTATTTAATTTAATTCCTTTGTGTCCAGTCCTCTCCTGCTGACTGGGAGGCTCTGTCTGTTTTCCATCAGTCTGTCTGAGCTCCCTCCTGTCTGGGACTCATTGATAGTTTAGCTGAAAACAAGCTTTCAGGGAAAATCCTCTACGGATTGTGAGTGGCACCTGGCCGTGAACCTTTGTGTATTGTGTATTGTTGAGGAATTAGCTGGTTGGATAAACGGGCGTGGTGGGGGTTCTGCAGATTCACTCTGGGGAAACAGTGAGCTAGTGTACTCAGACATTTTACTAAACGGATCAATTAGCATTTTTAAAAGGAGACAGTTACATTAACTTCTGATCATAGTTATAGTGTATAACAGTCAGGACCTCCACCACAAACACTACCATGTCAGTGCCACAGCTGTGCAAAGAATGATCCACCACCCAAATAATATCTGGTCATCACTGGTCCAGAGCATGGACCAGTGGATACCAGGGCTATGTGATCAGTCCATTGCTGTTCATGCTGCTGAATCACGACAGTGCTGCAAAGCACAGGACAAATCAGATCACATTCGCGGCTGGTGGGCCTCATCAGCAACAACGACAAATGAGAAGGAGGTTGCCTGGTCTTTGTCCAGTCATCAAATGTCCAGTTTCAGTGAGCATGCACCCACTGTAGCCTCAGATTCGTGTTCTTGTCTGACAGGAGTGGAGCCCAATGTGGTCTTCTGCTGCTGTAGCCCATCCACCACAAGGTTCAACATGTTTTGCATTCTGAGATGCTTTTCAGCTCACCCCGGTTGTAAAGAGTGGTTAGTTCGAACCAGACTGTCAGTGAGAAGCAGTTTGGCCATTCTCCTCTGACCTCTCTCATCAACAAGGCATTTCCACCCGCAGAACTCCACTGCCACTCACTGGATGTTTTTTTGTTTTTTGCACCATTCTGTGCAAAACTCTAGTGAGTGTCATGAAAATCTCAGGAGATCAGCGGTTTCTGAAAATACTCAAACCAGCCTGTTTGGCACCAACCACCATGCCACAGTCAAAGTCACTGAGGTCACATCTTGACCTGTATCTGCGTCATTTTATGCATTGTGCTTCTGCTACATGATTGGTTAATTAGATAATTGCGTGAATGAGCAGCGGTACAGGGACCTATTCAAGTGGACATGTAGATGATACATAATTATTCAGCAGCACATCCTGTGTAAAAGACATAAAGGCTTGCATCAATAGAAACGCCTTTCTAAAATCTGACATAACGGTAGTACTGTTGTTGAGTGCCATGCCTGCACATAGTAAGCTTGTCGATTTTGCCCTGGAGCTTGACAACTAACCTTTGAAACCAAATGCTATGGTTAAGGACCATCGTGTAACCCTAGATTCTGGGTTATACTTTGAATCCCATGTGACTAACATTCTAAAAGTGTTTATCATTTGAGAAACACAGCAAAAATAATGCAGTTGATAGCCCAACATGAGTTTTATTCAAACTACACTGGCTATCCATTAAATTCTGCATTGACTACAAATTCCTGCTCATGACATTTGAAGGACTAACTAAAACTAACTAAAATTCCTGACTTGCTGATTTCCTGAAGCCCCTAGTTCAAATGAGGCAGGTCTACTAAACTAAGAATCTACAGGTTAGTCGTTGGTAGATATTGTATTTTTCTCACATTCCTCAAAACTCTAGAAGTATAATCTAGAAAACACTAACTCAATACCTTTTTATAAATACGCAATTAATTTAATGTAACTAAAAGTACAGGTGCATCTCAATAAATTAGAATGTCATGAAAAAGTTCATTTATTTCAGTAATTCACCTCAAATTGTGAAACTTGTGTATTAAATAAATTCAATGCACACAGACTGAAGTAGTTTAAGTCTTTGGTTCTTTTAATTGTGATGATTTTGGCTCACATTTAACAAAAACCCACCAATTCACTATCTCAACAAATTAGAATACTTCATAAGACCAATAAAAAAAACATTTTTAGTGAATTGTTGGCCTTCTGGAAAGTATGTTCATTTACTGTACATGTACTCAATACTTGGTAGGGGCTCCTTTTGCTTTAATTGCTGCCTCAATTCAGCGTGGCATGGAGGTGATCAGTTTGTGGCACTGCTGAGGTGGTATGGAAGCCCAGGTTTCTTTGACATTGGCCTTCAGCTCATCTGCATTTTTTGGTCTCTTGTTTCTCATTTTCCTCTTGACAATACCCCATAGATTCTCTATGGGGTTCAGGTGTGGTGAGTTTGCTGGCCAGTCAAGCACACCAACACCATGGTCATTTAACCAACTTTTGGTGCTTTTGGCAGTGTGGGCAGGTGCCAAATCCTGCTGGAAAATGAAATCAGCATCTTCAAAAAGCTGGTCAGCAGAAGGAAGCATGAAGTGCTCCAAAATTTCTTGGTAAACGGGTGCAGTGACTTTGGTTTTCAAAAAACACAATGGACCAACACCAGCAGATGACATTGCACCCCAAATCATCACAGACTGTGGAAACTTAATAGTGGACTTCAAGCAACTTGGGCTATGAGCTTCTCCACCCTTCCTCCAGACTCTAGGACCTTGGTTTCCAAATGAAATACAAAACTTGCTCTCATCTGAAAAGAGGACTTTGGACCACTGGGCAACAGTCCAGTTCTTCTTCTCCTTAGCCCAGGTAAGACGCCTCTGACGTTGTCTGTGGTTCAGGAGTGGCTTAACAAGAGGAATACGACAACTGTAGCCAAATTCCTTGGCACGTCTGTGTGTGGTGGCTCTTGATGCCTTGACCCCAGCCTCAGTCCATTCCTTGTGAAGTTCACTCAAATTCTTGAATCGATTTTGCTTGACAATCCTCATAAGGCTGCGGTTCTCTCGGTTGGTTGTGCATCTTTTTTTTCCACACTTTTTCCTTCCACTCAACTTTCTGTTAACATGCTTGGATACAGCACTCTGTGAACAGCCAGCTTCTTCGGCAATGAATGTTTGTGGCTTACCTAGTGAACCAAACTGAGAGACCATTTTGAAGGCTCAGGAAACCTTTGCAGGTGTTTTGAGTTGATTAGCTGATTGGCATGTCACCATATTCTAATTTGTTGAGATAGTGAATTGGTGGGTTTTTGTTAAATGTGAGCCAAAATCATCACAATTAAAAGAACCAAAGACTTAAACTACTTCAGTCTGTGTGAATTGAATTTATTTAATACACGAGTTTCACAATTTGAGTTGAATTACTGAAATAAATGAACTTTTCCACGACATTCTAATTTATTGAGATGCACCTGTAAATAAGTCTACCTCAGCCCAAACCTTTCCCAGAAATATCTGCCTCAAACCACATCCAGTTCTTCATGATGTCATACAGACAGACACAGTGTGATATATATATATATATATATATATATATATATATATATATATATATATATATATATATATATATATACTATAATATATAAAAATGAATAAATCCTCAACACACAGTACAGCACTGTAACATTTTGGGGGAAGCCATCTTGGACAACCAAAATAATTTTTTTTTCTCTTACTGCAGTTTGGTATCATTCCACCATCTTCACCATCAAGTTTTAAGGTGGAATTGTAGTGGAAAGCTTGAAGTTATGCAGATAATACTGTTACATTTTGAACTTATGTGTGTAAAAAAAATATGGGTTGTGCATACAGAATAATAAAAATAAAAAATAAAAACATACAAAAATATTTATTTAAAAAATGAGATTTATAGTACGTAACTTCATGATGATCTTGGGTGACTGACTAAATTGTTTTTCGCAGAAATATTTCATAGTGCTGTTTTACCATTCACCATCTGAGGCTGCTGTTCATGATGAATTTTACAACTCCAAAAAAAAAAAAAAAAAATGACTCTGAAGTTACCCTTGTGGAAAAAAAAAGAAAAAAAATTACAGCTAAAGTAGCTTTACAGCCTTTTAAAACTGATGTTACAAGTCATGCATCTGTCAGAGGAAAATAATTAGGTTTAGTTGAAGGCACTAAAGGATGAGGGAGTGAAACTCATAAACAAGAGGAGTAAGAAGCTGCCTGGGCATTTCCCCCTACCAATCCTCACCTCTTTCCTGGCTCCTTTCATGTGAACTACTAATTTTCCACTCCCAGCAGCAAAATCACAGTCCAAATGAAATGATTTGTAACTTGAGAACTTGTAAAAAAAAAAAAAAAAGAAAACCCGGTATTCCTTTGATGCAGTGTAAAAGAGTATAAGACATTAATTACAGTATAAATGTCAAAAGACGTGTTTTAAATGACGTGAGCTTTTTAAGAGCACAATGCATGTTTTCGGTAAAAAGAATTCCTTCCTCATGGAAAATAAAGCAAAACACACAGTCGTTACAAGGTGCTACAAGCCACTGATGCCAGATCTCACAGCTTTCCTGTTATTCTGCAAAATAAACACGTAGGAATCTCTCGGAATTGCCCATTACCAGGGATATCACATACACACACACACACACACACACACACACACACACACACACACACACACACACAGAGAGAGAGCTCAGATTCTCATACATAAAAATACAGATCAATTTTCTCACACACCCACCTACACACACATCATATACTCTGCCTAATGCCTTTCCAAGGCTCTCCACTGGTCTAAACGAGCACTAACAATTACTGGCAAAGGCTGCCATGATTTGGAGTGTGTTGCCCTCCCTGTGGGCCTGAATTCAAGTGGCCAGAGCCTCTGGATTCTAACAGCCACTGTGGTACAGGTTTTCACCCAAGTTTGTGTGCGTGTGTGTCTGTGTGTGCGTGAGTATTGCGTGTCTGCGTGTAAACAGTTATACAAGTTGATCTCATCCTGACTAAGCAGTACGTACTTTTCGGCACAGAGTCCATGGGGCATGTCCAATTCCAGCATATGGGCCAGGACACGCACTGAGCGAGGGACTAAAAGAGAAGGGTTTTTGATGTGTTGCCATACTGCACTCAACCCCATCTCCTCTTCTACTCCAACATCTGGGAGAGCTCTGAAACCCCATCACCACCTCCTCTGCAGAGAGAGTGAGAGAGAGAAAGAGATTCTTGGCTGCCCAGAGAGAGGATTATGTGCTCACTTTAAGAACACTGTGACTGGGAATGAGGTGCACTTTCTTTTTCACTATGAACAATTTAATTACAGAAATTAGCTCAGCAAAAGACGATGCCAATTAACCTCTAATGAAAAGAAAGTATCATTCTGTTTCTGCTGCAAGGGTGTAGTCCATCTAAGACTGTCCATCACAGGCCTGATGCCTGACTGGCACTGAACCTGACCCCCACCCTTCATCTTGGAGGTGGTGAGCCCACGAAATGGCTTCACCAGATGCTCTCTTGTGTACATCACCCCTAGACCTGATTCCAGGAGTGGGTCCTTGTTGCCATAATCTGGGCAGGGCACACAGTCTTTTCATTGTTTTTCATGGTGGTCATTAGCATTGCTATTTGTCTGATCTCTCCCCTGAGATCTGTTCACCAAGCGTGGCTATACTGGGGGCATCAGCTTGGTCTTACACTCCAATATAGACTGCTCAGTGGTTAAGATCTTGGACTACTGATTGGAAGGTCATGAGTTCAAATCCCAGCACTGCCAAGCTGCCACTGTTGGGCCCTTGAGCAAGGCTCTTAACCCTCAACTGCTCAGTTGTATAAATGAGATAAAAGTCGCTCTGGATAAGGGCATCTGCCAAATGCCGTAAAAGTAAGTGGACACCTGACCATAACACCTATATATGGGTCTTCCACAAACTTTTGTCTTAAAGTTGGAAGCAAAGAATTGTCTATAATGTTTTTCATGCTGTAGAATTAAAATTTCCCTTCTCTGAAACTAAGGGGCCTAAACCTGTTCCAGCAAGACAATATCCCTGTGCACAAAGTGATGGTAAATGGTAAATGGTCTGCACTTATATAGCGCCTTTTAACCTTCGCGGTTCACAAAGCGCTTTACACACGTATACACACACACACACACACACACACACACACACACACACACACACACACACACAAATGGCAGCAGAGCTACCATGCAAGGCACTTGCCTGCCATTGGGAGCAACTTGGGGGTGTCCATAAAGACATGTTTGCCAGTGTTGGAGTGGAGGAACTTGAGTGTCCTGCACAGAGCCCTGACCTCAACCCCACTGAACACCTTTGGAATGAATTGGCATGCCAACTGCAATCCAGGCCTCCTCGCCTGTCAGTGCTCGACCGCACAAATGCTCTTGTGACAGAAATCTTGTGAAAAGGGGAACTAAATCCATATTAATGCCCATGGTTTGGAATGGGATATTCAACAAATCATATGGTCAGGTGTCCACATACATTTGGCCATATAGTATATACAATGTTCAGCAATAACATTAAAACCACCTGCCTAATATTGTGTAGGTTCCCCTTATGCTGCCAGAACAGCTCTGACCCGTTGAGGCATGGACTCCACAAGACCTCTGAAGGTGTGCTGTGGTATCAGACACTAAGACGTTAGCAGCAGATCCTGTAAGTTGCGAGGTGGGGCCTCCATGGATGGGACTTGTTTGTCCAGCACATCCCACAGATGCTCAATCGGATTGAGATCTGGGGAATTTGGAGGCCAAGTCAACACGTTGAACTCTTTGGCATGTTCCTCAAACCATCACTGAACAATTTTTGCAGTGTGGCAGGGCGCATTATCATGCTGAAATAGACCCCTGCTATTAGGGAATACCGTTGCCATGTACTTGGTCTGCAACAATGTTTAGATAGGTGGTATGTGTCAAAGTAACATTCACATGAATGCCAGGACCCAAGGTTTCCCAGCAGAACATTGCCCAGAGCATCACACTGCCTTCTCCGGCTTGCCTTCTTCCCATAGTGCATCCTGGTGCCATCTCTTCCCCAGATAAGCGATGCACATGCACCCGGCCGTCCACAGTAAAAGAAGTAAAAGAAGTAAAAGAAAACGTGATTCATCAGACCAGGCCACCTTCTTCCATTGCTCCGTGATCCAGTTCTGATTCTCACGTGCCCATTGTAGGTGCTTTCGGCTGTGGACAGGGGTCAGCATGGGCACTCTGACCGGTCTGTGCCTACGCAACCCCATACGAGGAAAGCTGTGATGCACTGTGTGTTCTGACACCTTTCTATCATAGCCAGCATTAACTTTTTCAACAATTTGTGCTCCAATAGCTCCTCTGTGGGATTAGACCAGATGGGGTGGCGTTCAGTGAGCCTTGGGTGCCCATGACCCTGTTACTGGTTCATCGGTTGTCTTTCCTTGGACCACTTTTGGTAGGTGCTAACCACTGTATACCGGGAACACCCCACAAGACCTGCAGTTTTAAAGATGCTCTGACCCATTCGTCTAGCCATCACCATTTGTCCCTTGTCAAAGTCGCTCAGATCCTTACGCTTGCCCATTTTTCCTGCTTCCAACACATCAACTTCGAGAACTGACAAGATAATCAATGTTATTCACTTCACCTGTCAGCGGTTTTAATGGTATGGCTGATCGGTATATATTTTTAAATTTTATTCTTCAACTTATTCTTCTATTATTTTAAATATTTTTTATTATTATTTTATTATTACTGTATTATTTATTGTATTATATATTCTTACTTGCACAGTCACAGTGTCAACCACTAATTTATTTCTGACAAATAAAACGTGTATGTGCCAAAAAATTTATCCTTGAATCTTTGAAAAGGACATTTGGTGCTCTATTTCCATTTAGAAAAATGCTCACACTGCTAGTAACAGTAAGATATATTCTGTATTTTAAATGCATTTACATTTGTATTGCTAGGAAATTAAAAATGAAGGACTAGGTTAAAGTAGTATACATGGGTAAATAGAGAAAATGAGGGTTAAGCTCTAGTGAATTTACTCATAAGGAAATTCCAGTTTGGTTGTGTTATCTTGCCCTCTTGTGGTGATTAATAATACTGCCCACCTCCATTCTCATGGGTTAATTGACGCTTTCAATTAGCTACTGTCATTCTGGTGGAAAAAAAAGAGCAAGCTCCCCCTTCCCAGGGAGCAAGGCCAGTTATGCTCTGGTGGACTCCCAGACACACACCACTGTTGGGATTTGAGCTTGCTTTACGTTGTGCCAGTCAGTCATATGCTTTTGCATGACTTTACATACAGTATACACAATATGACCAAAGGTATGTGGACACCTGATATGTGCTTATTGAATATCCCATTCCAAAACCATGGGCGTCAGAATGCAGTTGGTCCCCCTTTACTGCTATAACAGCCTACACTCTTCTGGGAAAGTGATTTTGGAATGTTGCTGTGAGGATTTCTGCCCATTTAAGCAATAAGAGCATTAGTGAGGTTGGGCACTGATGACGGGCGAGGTGGTCTGGGGTTCAGTCGGCATTCCAATTAATTCCAAAGGTGTTCAGTGGGGTTGAGGTCAGTGGGGTTGAGGTCAGGGCTCTGTGCAGGTCATTCAGGTTCTTCCACTTCAACCTTGGCAAACCATGTCTTCCTGGAGCTTACTCTGTGCACAGGGTCATTGTCATGCTGGAAAAGGTTTGTGCCTCTTAGTTCCAGTGAAGGGAAACTGTAATGCTACAGCAGACAAAGACATTCTATACAATTCTGTACTTCCAATTTTGTGTCAAGGGTTTGGGGAAGAACCACATATGGGTGTGATGGTCAGGTGTCCTCATACTTTTGGCCATATAGTGTAGCAGCACTCGCACTGATTAAATATGCAAAAGGAAATATTAGTATAGATCCTCAAGTATTGTTCCACTCACCCCTATCTGATGCAATACTGACCTTGCTAAGCATGTGTCTGCATATCCTTCTGTTTCAGAGAATCTCTCAATTCTTGGAGACATTCTAAAATTTATAAACAAGAAGAATCAAGAACAGAAAGATGGCTTTTGGGCCATATGGATTAAGTTAACATATTCCAAATGTATGTCTGTAGTCTATATCACATCAGACGTACAGCATAGAGACAGGGAGAAAAAGGCTGAGTGAATAAAACTGGATTTTTGGAACTCTAGGGATAAAAGACTACCAAGAGCCAGCACAAAACTCCTACTGAGTTCAGGGAAAATAAAAGCGATTTCAGAATGCATATCTCTCTCAATCTGAGGCAGCAAGAAAATGGCAGAGGCCAGCATTTCGGTTGATCAGAATGGGTTTAACTGTCCAGTCTGTCTTCATTTCCTGAAGGATCCAGATCCAGTGACTATCACCTGTGGGCACAGTTTGTGTATGGTGTGTATTAATGGCTACCGGACTCAAGATCACAGAGGAATCTACAGCTGCCCTCAATGTAGAGAGAAGCACTAAGAAGACAACTTCTCCTGCTCAACATGATGCTGAACCTGGAGATATGGAGTGTGATTATTGCATTAGACGAAAACAGAAAAGTCCTGTCTGGTGCATGTGCATGGTTTTTCTTTTTGAAACTAATCTTAAACCTCATCTTCAACATCCAGCCCTAAAAAAAATAAAATAAATAAATTTAACAAAATAACAGTTTTGCACAGAATTACGAGAAATGATCTGCAGTTAACATGACAAACTGACAAACATCTTGTGTCGAACTAACCAAATGTGTGTTTGATGTATGATAAAGGTCAGGAAACAGTCTCAGTTGCAGCAGAAAGAACTATAAAAAAAATAAATAAATAATAATAAAAAAAAAAACAGGGAAGAACTAGAAACTTTTCAGAAACAAAAATCTATTTCTAATAAAGAATCAGCTGCATTACTCAGTGCTTACAAAGACAAGCTGATATTATATTTGTTGAATTGAAATCATGGAAATGCTTTTTGACATGACTTAATAAAAGTGAAGGTGCTTTCTCAGTGCTTACAGTCTGCTTTCTCATTTACTACTAAATGGCAACTGACCAGACCATACCTGCCATCCAACCAATGTAACTATCAAAGATTAGTAGAGCAAGAGTACATTTTAAGACTTGGCTGTCAAGGAGACATACTGCAAGTCCAGATGAAATACAGTACTGTGCAAAAGTTTTAGGCACATGCAAAGAAATGCTGTAGAGCAAAGATGCCTTTAAAATAATGAAATTAAATGTTTCTACATTTAAAAAAAAAAATACCGTAAAGAGCAGTAAACAGTAGTGAATGAAACGGTGTCAATATTTGGTGTGACAAAAAAATAAAAATAAAAACAGTAGTCTCCAGTACAATTAGTGCAGTTTTATAAGGAAATGAGCTGGTAAGTTTTATTGAGCATCTTGCAGAACCAGCCACAGTTCTTCTGGAGACTTTGACTTTCGCACTCGCTTCTTATTTTTGCAGCAAAACCCAGCAGCCTTCATTGTGTTTCTTGTCTGAAAAGTGTCTCTTACGTAATATTCTGCTTTGTTTAATGACAAACATTTTTCTGTAACACTTAATTTTGTGCTAGAAAACTGTTTTTTTGTACTGACCTGATAATGTAGAAGTCATGAAATAAAAAATCTATAACAAAGTTTGTACTCAAAAAAAAAAAAATAGGGTGCCTAAAACTTTTGCACAGTACTGTAGTTCATGGGTTTTCACATGCAATCAGTTTAATAACTTCTTTAATAATGGTAAGTTGTGATCTTCACTACTGTAACAAGAAAAAAAACAAATCAACAACAAGACAGATACTCCCAGCTAAGCTTTACAGACCCCTCTGGATCGCTGAACCCCACTTTGAGAACCAGTGATATAACAGTGTTGTCATTAAATTATCGGTACTTACAGTAATTTTTCCTTAGCCTCTAGATGCAATGTTGACCAGTCAAGCATGGTGGTGGGAGTGTCATGGTCTGGGGCTGCATGAGTGCTGCCGGAACTGGGAGCTACAGTTCACTGAGGGAACCATGAATGCCAACATGTACTGTGACATAATGAAGCAGAGCATGATCCCCTCCCTTCAGAAACTGGGCCGCAGGGCAGTATTCCAACATGATAATGACCCCAAACACACCTCCAAGACAACCACTGCCTTGCTAAAGAAGCTGAGGGTAAAGGTGATGGACTGGCCAAGCATGTCTCCAGATCAAAACCCTATTGAGCATCTGTGGGGCATCCTCAAATGAAAGGTGGAGGAGCGCAAGGTCTCCAACATCCACCAGCTCTGTGATGTCATGGAGGAGTGGAAGAGGACTCCAGTGGCAACCTGTGAAGCTCTGGTGAACTCCATGCCCAACAGGGTTAAGGCAGTGCTGGAAAATAATGGTGGCCACACAAAATATTGACACTTTGGGCCCAATTTGGACATTTTCACTTAGGGGTGTACTCACTTCTGTTGCTAGTGGTTTAGACATTAATGGCTATGTGTTGAGTTATTTTGAGGGGACAGCAAATTTACACTGTTATACAAGCTGTACACTCACTACTTTACATTGTAGCAAAGCATCATTTCTTCAGTGTTGTCCCATGGAAAGATATAAAATATTTACAAAAATGTGAGGAGTGTACTCACTTTTGAGAGATACTGTACACAGTGGGGTTTTTTGTTTAAAACTGGAAATAGTTTCAGACTTTTGAAAATTCTAAAGCAAAAAATAAATTAAAAAAAAGAGGAAATGTGCAGTATCTTGACTCTTCAGTGTTTAACTCCTTTGTACAAAAGGTCAGATTTTCCATGACTTATCCTTTCTATTAACGCATGTGTTCAGACAACACAATGGAGTTGAGGTAACATGAATGATCAAAACAATGTTATTTGACATAGACAGTATGTAATCAGGAGAGCTTTAAGTTTATGATAACCACCCATGAATAACATAACTTGGATATTATATAATATTTCAGGTTGAATGTGGTGTCTTTAAGAGAGACCACTGAACTGTGATGGTCAATGGCTCTGAATAAATAAATACAAACATCACATTTGTAGAAAAGAAAAATCTTTATTTATACATTTTTATATCTTTAACATTTTATATGATCATGTTCTCACACACTGCAATACAACAGTGCGATAAAAGGAGAAAACCGTCTGGATTCATCTTTAACCGCCATGACACTGAGAGAAGCATCATGTACACGAGACACTGCATATGATACATTCTCAGTCAACATAGGGTCAGAATCATTTGTCTTGTTTCAGTAACCATTGTATTGGTAGTGCTTAGAAGAATTGCAGAGTATTGTTATGACGTCTTGTCACACACACTGAGGTAAAACTACTTTCACACACTTTCTCTGGTGCCCAGTAAAAGTCTTTTAGCATCAGTGTGAAAAGTGCAGTCCATTCTGCCACAGGCCAAGATTCAGTGGATACTTCAAAAAAAAGTTTTATAGCTCTTCCTGAAAGAAAGAAAAAAAAAAAAAGACAAACAAGATTAATCTTAGTATCTTAGATTAAATAAATGACCGGATTTAATGTTTAAACAGGTCACATGTTAATAACACATCACATCAGTTACACTAATCACTGCAGGCAGCTATCAGTGGTCTACAGCGTTTAAAATTGGTACAAACATTCAGCATTCAGGTGGAGATTACAATGTTGCATTAAAATATTTCAGTCTTACCGTTTTAAATTTAAAACGATGCCCTACTCTATATAATGTACTTAAAGTAAATCTCTGCCTTTCGATTTTTACTTCAGTAAGATTAAAAAGGAGTCCATGTCAAAATTACTGTTACAATTACGATCTATTTATTCATTCTAGCTGTTATAAAATAAAAATATAGCTGCAAGCAGCAATGGTGGATTCCTCCTCAAGATTGCAGACCGTTTCAAAACTGACATGGTAGAGAAATGTATCCCACAGATACAACAATTTCAACACATTTGGATCAATGGCAGATTAAGTTCATCTTTGTAGTTTTCCCACAAATGATCATTCCATGACAAACAGTGCCATCTAGTGGATGATAAAGCTATTGTTAAACATAACATTATCAAAGTTATTCCTTTTAAATGTTATTGGTTTTGGAGATATGAGGTTGCCATCGCACATGGCAACATACTGTAGTGTCCTGTGTGTGGCACAGAACAAATCCATGGGTTAATGTTCCACTGATTTATGGACATAAATGTGCAACGGTTGTCAATTCACCAATATGTAAATCGTTCGGCCAATTTATTTGATTCCTTATTGAATATCACCCTATAGGAAGAGATGTATCCCATACATATGTACCACACAGTTCATGAGGAGAATATTTTTGTAGTTTTGGACAAATTTTCAAATGTACTGGAAAATCAGTCATGGTGGACTTTATGGGTCCCAATGGCTTTTTTGTTCCCCATGAGAAATAAGGAATGTATACCAATTTGACATTTTGGACTTCTGGGGTGGAGGTAAAATAACGCAGACTTTGGGTGTGGTCTGCAGCACCACCTATGGGCTCATGTGGGCCATTTGTGGAGTGGGAGTTACTTGTGGCCTGTAGTATCAATGTGCCAAATTTCAAAACTTTTTACCATTCAGATCTTGAGTTATTGGGCACTTTAGGGAGATAAGGAGAAGAATACTAATACGTTTCCTTTTGATGGAGGAATCCTTAAAAAAAAAAAAAAAAAGCTGGTAGGTGGATTCTTTACCCCTAGGTGTGTGTAAGTGTGTGTGTGCGCGCATGTATTCCTGCTTCCCACCCATTCCTGGGACCCATTCTGACCCTGACCATGATAAAGCACTTACTGAAGAGGACTAAATGTATGAATTTATGAATGTGATCACTGTTCGACACTAGAGGGCACTAATCACACAGAAATATAATTCTATATTTACACCCCAAATCATAATTACTTGTGGATATCTAGGACATTTTTTGGTCTTTACAGTTCACTGCCTGGAAGCTCTGAGTGGCAAAGTCTGTACATAAAGAATTGTTGATGTATATACATTACATTTGCCTTCATTAATTCAAATGTACTTTACAAAAGCAGCTACATTCTGCAGTGCTAAATTATTCCATTTTATCATCGCGAGTGAAATTAGCATTTAACTACACCACCCTGTCCGTTTACATGTACCTTAATCACATCTGGTGTGAGCTGCATCTGGTCTGAAACCAGTGCGATTGGTTTCACCTCATTTCCTTACAGGAAGAAAATGTTTGTCGCCATGATGTCAGCTGGTGTGTATCGAGATCTTTGTTGTTAATTTAACACATTATCTCATGATCTCCCTTGGAAATTCTGTTCAGATTGACCTGTACTATGACTTCGGTGTGTCCACATGAAGCTTTTTGTGACTGAACTACTAGTTGGATATAAACATGGCTACTGATTATGGCAGTCAGTTTTTCACCTTGGATTTGGGTTCCTCCTGTTTGAGCAGCTGCTGGAGTCTCTGCTGGATGAATTCAGCGACGGATCTGGCGTTCTGGCTGTTGACATACTCTCCTTCTTGGTCTCGCTGTGTAGGAGAAGTGTGTATGAATAAGAGAGACAGTGCAGGTTCGTGTGTGTATGAGCAAGAGCAAGTCATAAGAACGCAGGTAAGCTGACACTCACCTGTGTAGTGCCCAGGTAGGGGTAAAAGCGGATGGTGGGGTGGGTCCTGATGCCTGCACGCTGACATGCATCAAAGTGCGCCTGGCAGTCCACCTTTCCTGCCCTCACTGTGCCCTTCACAATCTGTTGATCACATGATGCATGCCACATGTATTAGGTGTATTATAAAGCACCTTAAGACTTTAAGGTATAAAACACACGAAGACGTGAAGTGAACCTGATCTCCCCCCCCCCCCCCCCCCCGAACGGCATGTCCCAAAGTGCTTCCATAAAATGTTAAATACACATAACATCTCCTTAAAGAAGTAGTCAACAATTATATATTTTTCTGTTAAGTCTGTTTATGATTAGCCTTACTTTGTGTGGAGAGACTGCTGTACATCTCCATGTAAATAAGTTGTTACTATAGAAACGATAACATACTACAGGGTGTCTGAAAAGTCAGGAACCACTGAGAAGTACCAAGTAGAATTCTCTACCCTTTCATCTAATGTTAATGCCATTTTTCACCTGTATAGAAAAAATATAAAAATAAGTGTAAATAAATAAGTAAATAATAAATAGAAAAGTCACATATGTGGTTTAATCCTGATTTGTTGGACACCCTGTAGAACAAAACCTGTGCTGCAGCCGGCACTATTGTCAGAGCTGCTGTTATGGAGAATTAATCAACACCTTCTGACCAATCAGAATAGAGAATTTGAACTATCGTGACAGTCGCTGTGTTTACAAACGTCAGAGGTCATTCTGGGTTCACTGCCCATCAGGTCAAGTAAGGTCACACTCTTGCACAATCTAACTGCTTCTGAGGTGCGAGGAGATAGTCAGCAGAAAGAACGCAATGCTGCAGTGTGTGGGGAACGTCTCGATCCTGAAGTCTCGCTCTGTTCCTACACGTCTTGTTTGACCTGATAGAGGTCATGTTCACATTATTACTCAATTCACAGAAATGCACCAGTGTTTGGAATCAAATTCTGACCTTTGAGCTACGTCTTGGCTACTTTACTGCTACACTTATCTGATTTTGTCCATCAAAAGGTCACCTATTAAATACCTCCTAAAATTACACATTGGGGATTCCCACAAAGGGGAAAATGGGGGGGGGGGGGGAAGAGAAAGTCAAGCAAGAGTTTTTTTTAAAAAAAAAAAAAAAAAAAAAAAAAGCATTATGGTGAAGAATTTAATGAATTTAATACCCGAGCGAGGATCTCGTACTCCGGGGCTAAATGCCTGCACGGGCCACACCACTGGGTGTGAAAGTACAGCACCCAGTGTTCCTTCCCTTCCAGAACCTTCTTTATAAAATCCTCGGATGACAAGTCGACTGAGGCACGTGGCAGAGCACTGGAGGAGGGGGGGAAAAAAAAAAAAAAAAAAAACCAGCATCATTAGTGAGTGGGTTGATGAATACCAGCATACAGATTTGATGAAGCCAAATTGGTTTCAAAACCAAGTGGAAACCAAGTCCTTAGTGGAAATTGACTCCTCTTCAGGATTAACAGCCATTCAGAACACACACACACCACAATTTGCCTTCTTGCTTAAATCTCAATTTACATTCACAAAAAGATTTTGTTCAACAATACCAGTCTTGCACTTAGCATATGACTGCAATCAGAATCACAAGTTTTAAAACACTTACTTGAGTCCCCAGGTCTTGAGGGAGTACACATCTCTTTGCCAGCCATTATAAGTTCTATGGGACCAAAAAAACCAGAACATAACATACTTTAGCAAGCATAACTACTTCTCCTAATGTAACGAGTATCATAACTGTCAGCCTTTAGCTGTGATATTAAACCACCTTTTATACAAAGTTAGCAGGACGCATTACCAAAAAAAAGAAAAGTTAATACTGAAAAAAAATTCAAAAAGCAGATTAATGGTTTCTTAAAGCCACTACGGTGGTAACCTGTATTGTGTATAAGGTGTAGAAATCAGGAGTACCAAGAAAGCAGTACATGACTATGAAAGAATGTGGTTGTGACTATGTTTCTTGGTCAGAGTAAAACTGTAAGTACAAACACAGCTCTCTGCAGATGACTGCAGAGCTGTCATTGAGTGAAACAGCATGATGAAGCATTATAATGCGTTTTTCAAACCTCATGCTAACTTTGGTGGTTGGGTGATGCGTAAAATATACATTTATGGATGCATATACTGGTCTCTAAGGTTCAGTATTCAATTAAAAAAAAAATGCTTTAAAAATGTTTTGAAATGTTTGTACTCGTCTCAGATGTATACTGTGCTACATGAAAGAGGCACAAATAAAATGTCAATCCTTATCAGAATGTTCATACTGGTCTCTCGGTGCTACTTGAAAGGAGCACAATGAAGTATTTTAATGCATTTATGAATGATCACGCTGGTCTCTGAGGTTCAGTGTTATGTGAAGGGTTATGATAAAGTGCTATAATACATTTAGATTCATTTTGAAGTGTTAGTGTGTAAAAGCTGGTCACAAAATGAATGTTCATGCTGTTCTGTGTTTGGTTCACAAACAAGTTCCCCTACAGGAAGTTTAACAGAAGGATAGTGAGTGATATTTTTCATTATTAAGTTATAAAAAGCAAAAATATCCATTTGCTTGAATGCTGCTAAGTAGGCATGGTGTAAATGATACAACACATGCTGAAGCATGATGTCAGAAAGGACCTGATGTATCGTGTCGTGGTATGATTCGAATCCGTCTCATCTGTCCTATCTATGAAGTAAGAGCCTGTTGCGGCATGTGTGAGAGTCGGGACACTATGAATAATCTAGACTTAGAAACATTATAATAACATTAATGAATACTTGTGCATTCACATGACACTGTGTGAAGGGTGTTATGATGCGTTTACGAATGCTCGTACTGGTATTGGCTGTTGCCGTTTTGTGGGTAGAGACGAATCTCGGGGAAGGCATGCACGCTTTCGCTCTGGCAGAATAATTGGAACTTCTGACAGTTCAGTGATCCCACACTAATCATCCCGCTCACAGCCTACACGGGGGGTGGGGGAGAGAAAAATACTACATAAATGTTCATCTAGATCCAACAGGTATTAAAATAAGCGTATAAAGAATAAAATATAAAAGTAAAATAGAACTGTATATTTAAAGATATCATTTCAAGAAATACATTTGAATCCTAACAAAACTGAAAATAGCAGAAAAACATTAAAAAAACAAAGATTTTAAAAAGTAAAAGTAAAAACCTACAATATCCTGTTTGCAGAGGTGTGCACACCCTTAACCACAGGTTTTGTTTGATCTAGTGAAGCTGTTCCTTTGTTTGACTGATTTGTGCTTTGGGTCATCATGCTGGAAGGTTTTCCCCCCCCGTTCACGTTCACCTGTCTAACAGAGGTCTGCAGGTTTTATGCAGAAATAGGTTTCATATTTTGTATCCATGATTTCCTCCATCTTGACTAGAGCCCCATAGCACGATGCTGCCACCACCATGCTTCACCTTGGGTATGATGTTCTTTGGGTTATAAACTGTCTTGGTTTTGCACCAAACATCTTTTAGAATTATGTCTAACAAGTTCTACCTGGCTCTCAGACCATAAAACTCTGGTTTTTCTTCTCATGAGAAAGGGCTTCCATCTAGCCATCCTACCCCATAGCCCAGAAATGTGAAGAATACAAGAGATTGTCATCCTTTAAGCTCCTGCAGTTCCTTTAATGTTGCTGTAGGTCTCTTGGCAGCCTCTCAGATAATTTTCCGTCTTGTCCTTTTCATCTATATTGGAGGGATGTCCTGTTCAGGATAATGTCACTACGGTCTCATTTTCTCCACTTCTTGATGAGGCCTTCACAGTGTTTCAAGTTACATATAAAGTTTTGGAAATACTTTTGACAAGGACTTGTACATGCTTTGTAAGCTTTTTGAGGTTGATCTTTATTGTAGGGTGTATGACAAATACTTTTGAACACGAGTTTGAATGTGACTGTTAATTCTGAGCACAGGTACATGCCCCATTATAAAAGTGTGCACATTTATGCAACCAGGTAATTTAAATGTTTTATTTTACCTAAAAGTTTCGGTTTGATTTTCACTTTAATTTTTTTGGTTGCTACATCATAAAGCTGGAAATCTGTCATGATTTATCTTCACTTATCTTTTTTTGTAACAAAAAAAAACCCTGCAATTTTAAGGGGTGTGTAGACTTCTAATATCCACTATATGTTTATTGAAATCAAGTACCTTAGCCATCTTCCTATAGTCAGGGAACAAAGCCTGGCATGGACTACACCATGGTACATAGAAGTCCACCATCCATGTTTCTGTTTGCTTCCTCTTCTTCACCAACTGATGGAAAGAGTCCGGGTCCAGTGCCACCACCATAGGGTTGGCCAGCTCCTGAAACACACCCCGCAACAAGCAACCCGTTTAACATAACCATTTCCTGTTGTACAAACATTTCATCAGAAACCTGAACAGAAACGTAGCAGAGTTCCTCAAAGATTTCTCAAAACACTTACAGGCAGTATTTAGCTGGGTTTTTCATTCAAAAGGTTTTACAATTTTATAGCACATGGTACAGAAAGTGCACAGCAGTTTTTTTTTTCTTTTTTCCTGCCAGACCAACTTTTCCACCGCTATTTTGGATTTTTTTCATGAATTTCAGGCTTTTCTTATACTATCAATTCACATTTTCAAAAATTGTGAAAGAACAGGACAGAAAACTAACTAATAACTAACCTAAAATGAGGTACACAATGTTCCACTTTCCCCAAATGTACTCAAATGATGTGTTGATGTCTGAATCATGCTTATGTCACACAGCCACTTGCTTCAAACTGTTGTTCACTTCATGTGGTTTCTGACACTACATGACACTGTTTTCTATAAAAGTGAAAAACTAGGAGATTAAAGTTCATGGACGAACTTTGATTTTGGCTTAATTTCATTGTCATTGACTTACAAATGTTAAAATGTTGAAACATGGGGAGATACGTAATGACAGGTAGTTGACTAGACACACTCGATGGTGAACAGTGCGTGATGAATAGGACATGCAGGTTGTATGATGCTAAACGGGCAGCTTTGAGCTTCCATTGCTCATCTTCATTAGCCTAATAACACCGGTGTAAAACTAAAGTAAACTTCAGACACCAGGGCTGTTTGAGTATATTTATCGGGGAAAATGTATACCATTTCTTTAACCCTTTCGGGCGCTACACTTGCGTTCCTTTCCACCGGTGGATTGGAACTTGACTTATCGGACATCTTCAATCGGCATAAATGAATTATTTTACCGCCGCAATTCTGTTATAAGATTACTCAGGACACGGTTGGGTTTCTGTGTGAAGAGTATCGTGACTGTTTAGCTGCTGGTGAGCAGGGTGATGGGAAAGGGAAGGGGTATGAGCCCCTGTACCAATAACAATGGTACAGAGATAAAAACAGACAGCACAACTAAAGTTGTTTTGATAGTAAAACACTATACAACTGCCACAATGAAATGATGACATTTAAACTTAATAGGTTAGGTTAAAAAAAATAAATAAAGAGTTAAACATCTCTAGTGTCAACTCACCTCGATGAACTCCATAATGCCATCCACTGAATGCTGACCTTCGTACTCATGGATGCGGGACAGATTGAAGATAATGGTGGATGGATAGGCGTGGATGTCGTACTGCAAATCATGGAAGGAAGCACCAAATCATTAGGGGATAACCTCACCTGGACACTGAACTGCTACTGTAATCATAAAGACCATCATGATCAAACTGAACATCCTTCCTTATGACTATAATATGCAGCTATAGAAGTGCAATTTATAATTGCATTAATCTGGTATCACTCAGATGAGGATGGGTTCCCTTTTGAGTCTGGTTCCTCTCAAGGTTTCTTCAAGGAGTTTTTTTTGTTTGTTTTTTTACTTCTAGCTTGCTTATTAGAGAGTTAACTTTAAATCTACATCCGGATTTCTGATCGTCACAATGTCTATTGTTAAAAGCACTATACAAATAAAACTGAACTGAACAGACTTTTCAGAGAGCACAAAAATAAATCATGTTTTCTGGAAGCAGTCTAACCTTACTGCATCAGTATTTTCTGAGAACACCTTTTGTTTTTGTAGAAGATGGTTATCTGTGATTTTGCACAGTATTAGACTCCTCAGGAAACAGATAGGCCCCCCGTCTAATTTATCTAGAACCAGGATCTCCACAACATGTTACAGAGTGCTCACTTATATTCCTGCACGATATTTACATGTACTGTGAAATACTTTCTCAATCTCAACAATTAAAAGCAGACCAACAGACAGACACAAAATGTCTACAGGCGAGTCACGTTTAAGCAAGTTTCAGGATATACATTTTTAATTTGAAAGCTTCCTACGAAGTAAATGTCCCGAATAAGAGATTTTCTTGAACTCTCATTTTTAAAGAAATTAGATTTTTAATCCTTGTTGTATGTACAGCTGGGCAACACAATGGTGCTTTGCTGTGTGTGTTGGCACTGAGACTTCTCAGACAGGTTATAAGCAGAAAGAAAGGTGGAAAACAAATCTGGGTTTCCGGTGTGTTGTGGTTTTTGCTTGCAACCTTTAATGAAAAACATACCAGAGGAGATCTGAGGCAGATACATGAAATCTACAATAGAGAAATTACTAATTTACTGATTAGTTTAGCATGACCTTTGAGATATGAGCAGGTTTATAAATCCTACATTCTCATCCCACAGCCTGTGTGAATAACAGCTGGGGTCATAAGTATACAAACACCTTGCAGTATCTGCAAAACGTTAATTAAAAAATAACTTGAAACAAATAATTTTTAAAAAGTGGGATCATAATAGTATTTTTTAAATTTTTTTTTTTTTTTTTGTTCTGCCCTGAATAAGCTACTTCACATAACCGATGTTTACATATCATCCACAAGACAATAACTGAATTTGCACAAATAAACCAGTTCAAAAGTTTACATATGCTTGATTCCTAACACTGTTGTTACCTGGATGATCAAGGACTGTGTTTATGTTTTGTGATAGTTGTTCATGAGCCCCTTGTTTGTCCTGAACAGTTAAACTGCCCACTGTTCTTCAGGAAAATCCTCCAGGTCCTGCACATTCTTTGCATTTCCAGCATCTTCTGCATATTTGACCCCTTTCCAGCAGTGCTCATATGGCCTTTATTTATTTATATGATTTTGAGCTGACTTTTTACACTTTTGGGTCCAGTAGAGGTGTACGAAACCTTCTGTGTTTAGTACGCGCCATACTGTGCTCACTGAAACCTCAGTGCCTGTTGCCACCAAATCTTGCTGCAGTCACTCGAGGGTTTTTCACAACCTGCCTTCACAAAAATCTGGCTGCAGCTGTTGATTGCTTCCTTTTTCTACCCCGTCCAGGTATTTCATGTATTTTCTGCCCCTAGCCAGTTCAGGTATTTCATGTGTTCCAGCTCAAGAACACCTGGTGCAACTAATGAAGCCCTTGATTAGTTGCATCAAGTGTGCTTGAGACAACACCTGCTTTGCACATTTGTGCTGTTGTGAGGAATTCTATTCAGGGGGTTGAATAAGTTTGAGACTGGAGAAGTCATTATAAGTTGCATTTTCAGTTGAATTTGGGGAACCACTTAAAGCATTCTTTGGGTTGAACCATTTCAATTGCTTTTGTTTGATTTGTTCATTGCAAACAGCTGAAAGTCTGTAAATTTCAATAAACCTGATTTGAAATGGGGGGTTGAATAATTTTGATTTGGCCTATACCCTTCAGAATTCATCCTGCTGCTTTTGTCAGCAGTCACATCATTAAAAAAATACAAAGGAACCAGTTCCAGTAGCAGCCGTAATCTGGTCTTCGTGTTTTTGCCACTTATCAGTGTTTTAAATCTTGTGGTAAGACCTCTATTTATTTTGGCGAAATCTTCTCTTGATTGTTGACTGACACAGATACACATACCTCCTGCAGGGTGTTCTTGTGCTGGCAATCTGTTGCAAAGTTGGTTTTTCTTTACCAGGGAAAGAATTCTTCTGTCATCCACCACAGCTGTTTTATGTGGTCTTCCACACCTTTTGTTCCATTGTGTGTGCTTTTTTTTTTTTTTTTTTTTTTTAAAAAAGTAGTTGATTTGGCCACAAATGTTTTTGCTATCTCTCCGATGGGCTTGTTTAGATTTTTCAGCTTAATAATAGCTTACTTCACTGGCAGTGACAGCTCTTTGGACTTTTATCTGTTTATCTGAAAGTGATGGAACAGCCGAGCTGCCAATTGTCCGATTACTTTTGGTCTCTTAAAAGAGTTGGTCCACATATAAAAAGTGCTGAAATTCCTACACCGTTCACCCGATTTGGATGTAAACGTCCTCAAATAAAAGTGTAAAGTCTGTACTTTGAGGTCATATTCATTATTTAATTCCAACTCCGATATACTGTGGGCCTTAAAAATGAAAATCAATGTGAAGTTAATCAGCAGTGTGGTCTGAGTGAAGTGTTGCTGCTCACCATTTCGCACAGTCCCTCGTGTATGGTGCAGTCCAGAGTGCCGAACCTCATCTGACCACGAAGCTGAATGGAGGCTTTTCTGAGTTCAGGAAGCACGGCGCGACAAGGGGGGCACCACTACAACAGACACAAACTTGTCCAAATTTTGTCACAACATACCTGTAAAGCCTGAGAATCCACAAGTACATCAAGTAAATCTGCATCATATGATTAAGTTGATAAGGGCGGTTTGTGTTTGCACTAGGAGTGTGTCGATTATACTGGTATCATCGTGTATTGTGTCAACGGTATGCTACAGACTTTTGTAAATAATAGGTTTCGTGTAAGAATGATAAATCAGTATTGTATTACCGGGGTAAAGAAGTCCACTAGCCAGGGCTCTCTCTTGTTCCAAGGGAAATTTTCGGGCCACAGTGTGGTAACATGGGCGTTCACACTCTCTTTAGCAAAAGCCACAATGTTATACAGTGCATCAACACCTGAGGACAAATTACAAAGACAGATACAGCAACAATGTTAACATGACTAACCATGGACAAAGCATAGCATTGTTGCTAACTTCAAAACTACTGTGTACCGAGACCATTTCTATTATAGACACATGTTCGATTATAAAACACTTCAATTTATTTCAGACAAATGGGAAAAAAAATAAAAATTATGAAAAAAAGCAAGCAGTTTATGTAAAGGAATTGTTTTTCAACCTCACTTCTCCAAGGCACAGAGATATTATGTGGTGACATTTCGAGGAAACAGACAGGACCGTTAGGTCTTTGAACGCACCGTGGTAGATCTCGAAGTTGTGAATGCCGAGGCCTTTAAAAACAGCCACACTGGGCTTCTGGATGTAGAGGGAAGTGCATAGCTTGGCCTCAGATATGCAGTCCACCTTCCCTACCTGCACAATCATTAGAGATTACACATAAGAGAAAGTTACATCCATGAAATAACAGATGAACTACACAATTGTGAAGTTATACTGTACATACATTAATAGAAAGGAAATCTATTATACTAGAAGTCTTTTTAACTGCCCCTATGAACACTACAGAGCAGCTGAATACACTTAGAAGAGTACCAAGAGCTCTGTGCTGTGTACCTGAGCCACCCATTTACCTTACAGGCACTTATGATTGGCTAATATCAGTCTGATTGACAGGTGAGCGAGAAAACACCATCCCTCATGAACGCCCAGCCACTGATGACTGATATACTCAGGATTCAAACCCACAATCCCAACACTGAAACACTTTTCTCTGTTAAAGTCATTGTTCTTTGTCTCAGAGCTGCACAAGTGTCACATGGCCACTGGAACAAGCCTTAACCTGTATGTTAGAGTCTTTGAGCAGAGTGCTGAGCTTTTTGTACTCGTCCATGGCCATGTTCTTCTTCCCAAAGGTGAAACTGACCAGCCAACGGTGCCGAGCCAACTTGTCCTGAAATTATATTCAGAAAAAGGACAATTAGTGCATTTAATGTATAAAAAAAAAAAAAAAAAAAAAAAAAACCCCATGTAGATACAGCAGCTTCGGTTAATGTTAAGCATTTCGGAAACTGCTGGTCTCCAAGAGTTGACAAAATGGTGCAGAAAACAAAAGACATCCAGAGAGTGACAGTTCTGCTGATGACCAAGGTCAGAGAAGAATGGTTCAAGCTGATAGAACGGCTACAGAAACCTCAAATAACAATGAAGTAAAGCAGTAACGCATCTCAGAAAGTGCAACATGTCCTTCCATGAGGTGGATGGGCTACAACAACAAGAGCACAACAGTTCCACGCCTGCCAGCCAAGAACAGGAATCTGAGCCTACAGTGGGCACAGGATCACCAGAACTGGATAGTTAAAGATAAAAAAGACCAGGCGATGAACATTACAGAAGCTCTCGACCCGTATCTATGATTTTAAGCATTGCTCTGCTGCCACATGAGTAGCTGAGTGGATAATTGCATGAATGAGCAACCTCTGATTAGATGTTAAAATGTTTTTCTACTGAATATTTACAACTGTAAAAATGTTAAAATACTGTACTTTTTTGCAAACATTAAATAAAAGAAATGCCTTCAAGTATTGTGCACAAGGACATTTCGGATCAATCCGAAAACACACTGATGTGTCTGTAGAAGTGCTTATGGATGGATCATTGTTCTGCCCCACTAGACCAGGAAACAACCTGGAACACTGAAGAAACCATACATCAGTCAATTTGTAATGCAAAGTACACTATATGGCCAAAAGTATAGAGAGATATCAGATCACCTGACCCTTATGTGATTCTTTGCCAAACTGTTGCCACAAAGCTGGAAGCACACAATTGTATAGAATGTCTTTATGCTGCATCATTAAGATTTCTCTTCACTGGAACTAAAGGGTCGAGCCAAAACTTGTTCCTGTATAATAAGGAGGTCCATCAACACATGGTTCGCCAAGGTTGGTGTGGAAGAACTCGAGTGTCCTGCACAGATCCCTGACCTCAATCCCACTGAACACCTTTGGGATGAACTGGAACGTCGACTGCACCCCAGACCTCCTCACCCAACGGTATCTGACCTCACTAATGCTCTTGTGGCTGAATGAACACAAATCCACATGGCCATGATCCAAAATCTAGTGGAAAGCCTTCGTGGAAGAGTGGAGGTTATTAGAACAGCAAAGGGGGAATACATCTGGAATGAGATGTTCAACAAGGACACAATGGGTGTGATTGTCAGGTGTTCAGAAACCTTTTGGCCATATATAGTGCATTTAGTTTTTAAATATACAATGGAGTGTGTTAGATATTAGTGCCTGGGGTCAATAAATCTAATTCAGTGTCATGACCTCTGGCAGAGGTGAAAATGCATCTTATTCTCTTAAAATATAATGATGTGCTGCACCATTTTATTGCACATCTTTGCCAAATGCGATATGAGTCAGCTTCACATGTGCAACACTGCCAAAACACTGGGGGGAGCGTAGGAGTGCGTTTGTTCTCCAAAAACAAGGCCTTGTTACCATCACATTGCTGGTGCTTTTGGCATGAACACATTCACTGTGGTTAAACTTGTGAAAACGCTGCTGCATCTTGGAAATGAGGACTCGCTTACACGCTAGCTAACGACGGAAGTCAGCTGGCTAGCACATAGCCGTTATCGAGTTTACAAATCATGGCAACTGTCGAGCGTCGTACTAAATTCACAGCTGACAAGGAACTGTACATATAGCACCACTTGCTAAATTTAAGCAAAGAAACTGCCATTCTGGGATGAACATCTATAAGCTACACTCCGCGGCAAAATATGGCCAGTGTTATTATCCTTTATGTTCAGATCGATTACCTCAAAGCTCTTCTGGGTGAGAATCTCCAGTTCAGGCATGTGCTGCAACACCTGTGAATAGATCTCTTTGGCATCCACAGTCTCCAGAAACTGGAAACAAAAACAATCCCATCATTTAGAGTGAGGGTATGGACTTACTGATTTAAAAAAAAAAAAAAAAAAAAAAAAAATTAAATAAATTCTCTGGTCTTTTATTGAAAATTAAGCACATTGTAAACCTTAAAGTAATTTTCTAAAGACATCAGAACTTTTAAGAATCTGTATAAATCATGCAGTAATAATTCTATCATCATCATCATCATCGCTGTTACTATTTTTTAGACTTACTGACTAATTATTTACCAAGAGTTTTCTATAGTTGGTTATCTGACTACTACTACTTAATAAAAAGTACAACCATTAGTTTAAAAAAAAATTTATTGTATTACTACTAATGCTAAGAACTAGGGGTGGGCGATCATGATATTTGCTAGCAAAACAGTAGTGTTTATAAAATAAAAAAGCAAAAATAATACATTTCTATATTATTAATACATTTATTTTTTTATATTTAAATATTTATAAAAAACACTGAAAAAGAGAAAGTAAAAAACCTTTATATTTTACAATTTTAAAGATCAAGTACAAAAATGAGCTGCTGTGATTCAGTTTGTAATTTTAAAAAAATGTTTACAAGTTTAAGTTAAAAAAAATTAAAGAAAAACTTAACATAACTTAAAAAAATATTTAACACTAAAAAGAGAAGTTTTTTTTAAAAACATTTTAAAAGGATTTTATTTTAATGTTAAGTGAAAACAATATCCCCCGAAATGTGGATTGTGACATAAATCACAATACTGATATATCATCATATCACCTAGCTCTAGATAAAACCCTTTTCAGATGGAGACAATGATAATGAAAAGCAGGGAAGAAAAATAAAGATGACAAGCAAACAAGAAGGTGAAAGAGGAGGAGATAGGAGAAAAAGGAGGCAAGAGAAAAGCAGAAAAAGAGGAATAAGGGTGAAAAAAGATATAACCGAGTAGAAGAGTGGAAAAGAATGAGGAAGAGGAGGAAGGAGAAGAAGACTGTGACGAAACGGGATCTTACCAGGACGCTGCCCTCCTCTGCGAGGGTGCTGCCGGGGGGGAACAGGACAGTCGTGCTGGTCGTGATGTCAAAGCTTTCACACAGATCAGCGTGTAAGGGGCAGTCCACCCAGCCCACCTTCACTAGACCGTCCTACAACACACACACTTTCATTTCAACACATTCTTGTAGAACAGCTCCAATCACTACAGAGCAGTGAAACATTCCAAGCGCTGTCATTAGATATGATAAAAAGGAAATAAATAAATCAAATACCTACCAACATTCCAGCGAGCTTCTGTTTCGTCCGAGTTTCCAGACAACCTATAATATATATATATATTAAAATAAATAACTTAATGATAATCAAATTAAAATGACATCACTATTTCCAGAACTTTAGTAGTATCTAATGAGTAAGGAACACCCTGAACAGCACAGTCTGAAGTGCGTTATTCCACTTATACCACACCGACTTTCCAACAATTACATTCTTAATCAAGGAACAGTGCCTTTTAGCTGCTTCTATGTTTTTATATTTAAGGTTGTGGAACATCCAGCGAGCCAAGTTAGTTCCTGTTATCGCTCACGTTATACAGTCCCATCTGAAAATATTGGAACATCAAGGCTAAAACAATTTTGTTTTCACTATACCTTGAAGACATTTGGGTTTTGAGATAAAAAGCTGGATATGAGATGACGTAAAATATCAGGAAATGAAAGCTGAGATTCTGATATCTAGATGTGTTAAACAACTTTGAGGTTAGCCAAAACACTGGGTTAAAAAAAGTGGAAGGTTTTAGACTGGCCAAGTCGATCACCAGACCTTAACCCAGTTGAGCAGCATTTCACCTCCTGAAGAGGAGACTGAAAGGCGAAACCCTCCGAGACGAACAACTGAAAGAGGCTGCGGGAAAAGCCTGGAAAAATATCATAAAAGAAGAAACCAACAGTTTGGTGAGGTCACTGAGTCACATGCTTGATGCAGTTACTAGCAAGCAAGGGACATGCAACAAAATATTAAGTGTCATTTACTTTAATTTACTTAAAGTGTTATCTGTTCCTATACTTTTGCTCACCTAAAAATTGGGTGGTCTGATACGAAAGGTTCTATGTTTTATGTTGTTTAACACATCTACATGTAAATACCAAGAAATAAAAGCTGAAATCCTAAACTCTCGTCTCATTCATCTATTGATCTCAAACCCAAATGTCTTTGTGTATAGGACAAACAAATGAATTGGCCTTGCCGTTCCAGTAGTTTCAGTATGTACTCATTCACTCACTCCTGTATTCCCGCCTTAAAGTTAAGGAGACCAAAAAAAAAACCGCCTGTCATTTTACTGAGAAACCGTAAACTCCTGTCCTGAAAAATGTACAAAGCACTGTGACTGTTAAAAAGCATCGACACCTGAAACCCCTCCTATAAATGTTACATAAAGGTCTCCAAACAAAAAAACTTCAGCACATCAGCAATCATACACTTTGCTTTGTTAAACAATATGCTTTTTTCCCCCCTCCAATTTATTATTAGTCTTCGATTATGTGGAACTTTGCTGTGAACAAACCGTTAAATAAGTGGTAACGTATTTGAACAAGGGCTTTGATATAAACCTGTCTTTTATGTTCTAACCGGAACTACTGTCTGATCCGTGCAGTTATATGAAATTGTGCTGCGTTAAACGAAAGATAATGAGTCAGAGTAAAACTAGTAAACTTAAAGAAAACAGCACTCAGAGCTCAGCAAGTGATGTTGAATCAGCTTGGCTGCTCACAGCAACAACAGTAAACACAGTAGCACTTCTTACCTTTAAAAGAGTTGTATTGTATATACACAAGTATTTACTTTAAATCAATCAACATTCAGATATTAGATTGTCCCCATCCTTCGGGAGGAAGGGGAATTGACCCCTTATATGTTGAACAGGATTTTTTTTTTTTTTTTTTTTTTAAATAATGGTCGAACCTACCTACTTAATCTTACCTAATGCACCTTTAAGCTTCCCTTATTTGGAAATGTACATACATTACATCTATGGGTGGAAAAAAAAATCATTCTACAAGCATGTTGACCAAAAAACCCCCAAATAGCACCACACTTGGGCCTCAGCACTGGACTGGATTCTGTCTCGCATTAAAATCACTCTGGAAGTTAAACCGCTGGAATCTTACCTCCGGTGTGGGTGCAGAAGTTTATGAGCCACCCGAGTCTAGCAGAAAATGCTTCATCAATCTCAGAGAAAATATTCCCTTTAAAGAAGAGCAGAAACCACATGTCTTGGTTAGAGCACAGTGAAATAAGGACATAAAGTGCCCTCCACTAATATTGGCACCCTTGGTAAATATGAGCAAAGAAGGCTGTGAAAAATTGTCTATTGTTTTTCACAAAAACTCTGCTTTCGTGGAGATCAAACGATTGCAAACAAAACAGGTTTATCAAAATAAATAAAAAAATCTTTGTTAAATATAGATGTGCAACTATTATTGGCAACCTTTTAGTCAATACTTTGTGTTATCTCCCTTTGCCAAGATAACAGCTCTGAGTCTTCTCCTATAATGCCTGATGAGGTTGGAGAATACATGGCAAGGGATCTGAGGCCATTCCTCCATACAGAATCTCTCCAGATCCTTCAACTTTTGAGGTCCATGCTGGTGGACTCTCCTCTTCAGTTCACCCCACAGGTTTTCTATGGGTTTCAAGTCAGGGGACTGGGATGGCCAGGGCAGGACCTTGATTTTGTCGTTAGTAAACCATTTGTGTTGATTTTGATGCATGTTTTGGATCATTGTCCTGCTGGAAGATCCAACCACGGCCCATATTAAGCTTTCTGGCAGAGGCAGTCAGGTTTTCATTTAATATCTGTTGATATTTGAGTCCATGATGCCATGTATCCTAACAAAATGTCCAGGTCCTCTTGCAGAAAAACAGCCCCAAAACATTAAAGAGCCGCCACCATATTTAACCGTGGGCATGAGGTACTTTTCCATATGGCTACCTCTGTATGCCAAAACCACCTCTGGTGTTTGTCAAAAAGCTCTATTGGTTTCTTCTGACCATAGAACCCGATCCCATTTGAAGTTCCAGTAGTGTCTGGCAAACTGAAGACGCTTGAGTTTGTTTTGGGAGGAGAATAGAGGCTTTTTTCTTGAAACCCTTCCAAACAACTTGGTGATGTAGGTGACTTGTATTGTAGGATTGTAGTTTTGGAGACTTTGACCCCAAGACGCAACCAACTTCTGCAACTCTCCAGCTGTGATCCTTGGAAATTTTTTTGGCCACTCGAACCTTCCTCTTCACAGCACATTGAGACAATATAGACACGTTCAATTCCAGGTTGATTCATAACATTTACAGTTGACTGGAACTTCTTAATTATTGCCCTGATGGTGGAAATGGGCATTTTTGTGTAAATGCTTGTGTTATTTTCTTATAGCCACCTCCCATTTTGTGAAGCTCAACAACCTTTTGCCACACATCACAGCTATATTCCCTGGTCTTACCCATTGTTATGAATGTCTAAGGGAATTTGGCCTGTGTGTTCTCATTTATACCCCTGTGATGTCATGGTTGAAAATTTCTGGTTCCTAGTCACCCAGGTGTACTAAAAAAATTAAACTATCAAGGGGAATATACTTCAAATATATTTCTCATATGAATTCACAGGGGTGCTCATATTTACCATGGGTACCAATATTAGTGGAGGGCACCATAAGGATGAAAAGAGATGGGTGAGAAGGTGAGTCATGGTACCTTGCCACAGCTCCATCACTTTGGTGGTCACAAACTTCAGTGCGAACCGGATGAGGCTGGCCTTGGTCCGGTCACCGGAGTATCTCTTTGGAACCTGAAGACAGGAACACAGAAAATGTAGTGACAGACTTCAACAAGGTCCAAACAGAGTGCATATGTTATGGTGGCGTGACGTGATTTGGGGGCGATTTACATAAATATTACATTCCTAAAACAAAGATGAGAACTGAAAAATGTTGTACTTTTGTAATCTATTCAGCATATAATTGGCCAATTGGAAGTTAATCGCCTCCCCCCAAAGTTCTGCTTTTATAGAGGTCGTCACACTTCTTGATAACTGATCTTGTGCATTTCATCAGTAACACCTGACTGCCAATTACTCTCTTAATGATTGTGGAAGTAAGGAGGTTTATTTTTTTGGAGGGAAAAAAAAACCTACATATTGAAATCTGTTGGGTTTTTTGTCGTCACCTGAGCTTATTTGTTTGCTTACAGAATTTGGTGAGGACCACAACATTTATATTAACATGCTTGTTCTAATAAGTCACTGTTACTATAGTAACAACTAATGTGTGTAGTGGACACTCCACATAAACAGATTTAAAAAAACAAAACATGCAATCTTTGATATGGTGAAGAACAAAACGAGAAGTTTTCTAGTTTTTGGCAGGAGTCAGAGTGTCAGTGCTTTGTATCAGTCAGAGATAAAGCTGTAACTTTAGATTTTCAGATACAGGAAATTGTTCAGGACGAGGGGTTTTGTGGTTTCTCAGTAACATGACAAGCTTTGTGTTATGTCTTATCTCCCTGGGAGACCAGAAGGAAGCCTGGTCAGGAAGCAACTGTTTATAGCTGATATAACACCAGTGATGATCGGAACTAACCTGTTTCACGGACGTTTCGTGATATTAAACGTAACTAAACGAACAATTATGACTAGTCGTCTTTACTTCAGAAAAACTGAGCATTGGCAGATTACTGTGGTATAAGAGGAATAAAACACCATACAGACATTGATTACAGGTGTTTTAAGTGTCAAAAATACACTGGAACACTTTGGATGTAGTCTTCGTTTATTCAGTCACTGTTTTAACACCAATTTCCACTAGCAGGCCTAGGGGATATTTTTTTTTTTTTATGTTGTGTGTGGCATTTTCCATAACCGCCACGTGTATGACAGTGTAGCATGTCTAATGTAAAACCGCTAACAAATGAACATGGTTCCCAAATTTAAAAAATTAAAAAGTTGTAAAATGTACAGGTCAGTTTGGTGTACAAGTCACAACATCTGATGGAAACCAAAAATGATAGCTATGAATTGGCGCTCTTAAAAACATCCTCCATTTTAAATACAAACAAAGAACAATCTTCCAAACAAATAAAATATTTAAACTGATACCAGAATTATTTTGAATTATTTCTGCATAACTGGAACTAACAGGTCTCGCTACGTTGAATCTATCGTTGGCAAACCGCTGTAGTAAAGCAGAATAACACTCCAGACCGTGCTGTTATATGAAAGACATGGTCAATCATGCGTTATTCCTTATGTAACAACTCAATCCACGGTGGGTGGGTTTGGTGGTAATTAGGCGTACCGTGAGCCTGTGCGTGTATGCGTTCCTCACCATGCCAACTCTGAAGATGAGCAGGCTCGGGTAGCTGCTGATGCCATTATTGCGACACAGCCTGGGGTTGTCCTTGCAGTTTACTGCACTGATCCTGATCACACCATCCATCTCTTTCGCAAACTCCCGCCACTGTACAGTTCAACCACGCATGCCAATCAGGAGAAAAAAAAAAAAAAAGGGTTAAAACACTTATGAACACAAGTTGGCAGTGGATTCTGACTTGCAGTTACCAGGAGCACATTATACCAAACGGTTTCCAGATTTCAGCATTAACCTTCAGATTTTATTGTAACAGTCTTTCCTGTTTTTTATATGCTATAAAATAGAGTCAGTGTACATACATAGAGTTATCATATTAGTAGTACTATTACTAGTAGTAGTAGTAGTAAAGCAGGCGAGTCTCACCGTCGGAGTCAAGTCGTGACAATGGGAGCATCGGGGATAGAAGAAATTCACAAACCAAACCTCTCCAGAGTTCACCACTGAATCTGCATGGAAGAATATAACAAATGATGTCACACACGTGTACACAAAGTTTAGGCTCTCCATTTGTAAACAATCCTTTTCACTGTAGAATGGTGAATGTCAGATTGTTTGGAGATGGCCTTATAACCCTTCCCAGATTGATGAGCAGCAACAGTTGCTTCTCTGAGGTCATGGCTGATGTCCATTCTCCTTGGTATGATGTAGACACACCTGAGTGCTCGAGAAAACCAAAGTTCTGCTTTTATAGAGGTTGTCATGCTTCTTGATAATTAGCTGCAAGGTGTTACTGATGAAATACACAAGATTAACTAATCACTTTCTTAATGATTGTTGAAGTAGGGAGGGTGTACTTATTTTTCCCCCCCCACCTGGTTTATGAAGGTGGATTAATTTTTCAGAAAAAATGACTACATATTGAAATCTGTTGGGTTTCTGTTGTCAGCTGAACTTATGTTTATAAAAGTCGGAGGCCCTGATACATAAAAACATAACTGAAGGAGGGTGTACTTTCTTTCTCATGACACACATAAAAAAACACAGCTAACTTTATATCAGTAACACAGTAGCTATATTTCAAATAGGGTACATCACAAGTGTTTCAAATGCACACGGGTTGATGAATTTTCTATAACAGCACAGCTCAGATTTATATTGATGCATTTGTTCGAATACGTCACCGTTACTTTAGTAACAACTAACTTGTATAGTGGAGTCCCACTATGTGGTTGGCAGGAGTCCCATTGTCAGTATCAGAGATAAAGCTCTAACTTTAGATTTTCTGATACAGGAAATTGTTCAGGACGAGGGGGTTTGCGGTTTCTCAGTAACAACAAGCTGTGCTTTAGGTCTTAACTATATAATATACAAAGATTGTCACACACAAGATTTAGGATGCGAGTGCTTCTGTTCAGACATTAATGGACATGGATAGAGAGATGGATATACAGACTGACATATGAGGAGAGAGAAAGAGACAGATAGGAGTGATGCATCTGATACCGAGGTGTGTTTTGAGTTGGTAGAAGAAATCTCCGTATCGAGGCTTTTATCATTTCCAGAGAATCACATGATCGATGACAAATCGATGCCAATTGCATAACTGCTTCGTTTCGTGTGTCAGAAGGTTCGAAACCCCACCTGACTTCATGGGTCGTTAGTTGGATTGGTTGATTAGTGTCGGAGCTTAGAAATTTTGCTGAGCTGTACCACTAGTTAAACATTATTTTACTGCATCATAGAGACAACCATGTTATTTATAGCCACACTTTAAGTAAATAAGATCAGACGATAATCACCATGTAGCGTTTTTAGTCTTCTATTTATGCACGTCGGACTGAAAGTCTAAATAAATAAGATGTGCGGGTGCTTTATCCGAAAGCAGCTTAATCAACACTCGAGATTATCGTTGCTGCAAGCCACAAGATGTCACCGTTTTCGATACTCCAAGGCTTCATCCATCCATTTTCTGTACTGCTTATCCTACACAGAGTTGCGGGGAGCCTGGAGCCTATCCCAGGGAACTCTTAGCACAAGGCAGGGGACACCCTGGACCCTGGACACCCTGCCAACCCATCTCTGGGCACAATCGTACACACATTCACACACTACGGACAGTTTGGAAATGCCAATCGGCCTCCAACATGTCTAGACAGGGGGAGGAAACCGGAGTACCCGGAGGAAACCCCCGAAGCACGGAGAGAACATGCAAACTCCATGCACATAGGGCGGAGGTTGGAATCCGAACTCCCAACCATGGAGGTGCGAAGCAAACGTGCCTCCTCCGAGGCTTCATTACAGGGAAGATGCTCGAAGCTTTGCAAGGTCTCATCTACCCATCCGTCCCCAACAGATAGGGAGATGGAGACACACTGACAGACAGACAATAAACCAACAAGGATAAGACAGACAAAGAGACAATCTCCTATGGTGTGACAGAAAAACATTCGCTCTATCGTTTTGAATCCTTTTGATGCTAAATCATTACTCTCACAAAACAGTGTCTATCACAGCAACACTAGCTGTGAGCTCATGTATGCGGAAGAGGGTGGATAGCGCTTTCCTCCGCAGCATGAGTAGCAGTTGCACGTCTCGGAGGAAGCACGTTTGTAGCAGTCATGGGATATGGAAGAGCTGGCTAGGAAAAATTGGCCAAATTGGGAAGAAAAATTAAGAAATCCAAAAGGAAAAAGACACTAGAGATAAGCGGACAGGGATAAACAGACAGACACTTACCAAAGTCTCCTCTGTCCAGAGTAATAACTTCTGGATCATCATCATAAACGCCTGTAAAAACACAAATCATTCACTCAGAAAGCAGCTGTACAGAGTCATACATTTTCAGTACCATGTCTCCGGTATGAAACTTTTCAAACAGGAACAATCCGTCCCTGTACTGAATATTAAAATGTCTCATCAGTAGATCAGTATCAGTATTATAATTATATAGACCTGAAACACTGGATTTGCCTGTGATCCTGCACAAACTCACCAAAATCGTATTTGTAGTAGCTCCAACTTTCGTATGTGGTTGCCTGCTCCTCGTCCTCCAAACCTTTCTCTCCGTACTTATCGTACTTCTTCCGCAGGTCTTCGTCTTTTAGCACCTCGTAAGCTTGGACGACCTTCAGGAACTTCTCGTGGGCCATGGCATCAGTCTAGGTGCACATAAGGGAGGGAAAAAAAAAAAGGGGGTTTTCGCTTTGGAGCACCACTTACAGACAAAAAAAATCAGCATGAATATTAGCAGATAACTATTCAACTAAATCAATGATTTTATTTATAGTTTTTTTTTTTTTTTTTTTTAAAAAGAGATGCTGAACTGCTTAATTCTGGAAGCAACCAGTTTTACTTCTTGCACCTTATCTCTCAGACTTTGACAGTTCTGAATTGAGGACATGGCTGTGGCTGCACGGTACAGACACAATGGCAGAGACACTTTAAACAAACAGCATGACGTTCTGATTTCACCGATCTCCGATGAGTCACTGAAACACTTCGGGGCATGCGGTTACAGGAAAATAATCAGCGACAGGGTGGTGTGAGGAGGCCTGGTGTGAAACTGTTACCGTCACCACTCTTTACTAGCACAGCCCATCCCGAAGTCTTTTACTCCCCTTATACCACAGCAATTTGCTACATGAACATCAACCAAGTAGTTTCTATTTGTTTATAGTTATGGTTGTGGAACGTCTACAGAACAAGAAAGATTGTTATCACTTAGGTTTTAGCAGCTGTAAACGGCTGTAAACCGAGAAACCACGACACGTCACGACTTTCCCGTGGCGGAAAACGTCAAACACCGACACCGGAGACTCCTTCCATAATTGCTCAATGGAAAACTTCGCATCAACAATTACACTGTTTACAGCAGAGCTGTGGGGTATACAGTGGGGCTTGGAAGTTTGTGAATTTTCCAGCATCAGATTTTCACACAAGTCCTAAAAGTTGATAAAGAGAACCCAATTAAACATGAGACAAATATTACTCTTGGTCAATTATTTATTGAGGAAAAATCATCAATTACATGTTAGTGGCAAAAGTATGTGAACCTTTGCTTTCAGTATCTGGTGTGACCCCCTTATACAGCAATAACCTCAACTAAATGTTTCCGGTAACTGTTGATCAGTCCTGAACATCGGCTTGGAGGAGTTTTAGCCCGTTCCTCAGTACAGAACAGCTTCAACTCTGGGATGTTGGTGGGTTTCCTCACATGAACTGCTTGCTTCAGGTCCTTCCACAACATTTCTATTGGATTAATGTCAGGACTTTGACTTGGCCATTCCAAAACATTAACTTTATTCTTCTTTAACCATTCTGTGGTAGAACGTCGTGTGTGCTTGGGGTCGTTGTCTTGCTGCATGACGCACTTTCTCTTGAGATTCAGTTCACAGACAGATGTCGTGATATTTTCTTTTAGAATTAGCTGGTATAATCCAGAATTCATTGTTCCATCAATGGTGGCAAGTTGTCCTGGTCCAGATACAGCAAATCAGGCCCAAACCATGATACTACCACCATCATGTTTCACAGATGGGATAAGTTTCTTATGCAGGAATGCAGTGTTTTCTCCAAACATAACGCTTCTCATTTAAACCAAAAACGTTCTATTTGTCTCATCCATACACAACATTTTTCCATTAGCCTTCTGGCTTGTTCATGTGATCTTCAGCAAACCGCAGACGGGCAGCAATGTTCTTTTTGGAGAGCAGTGGCTTTCTCCTTGCAACTCTGCCATGCACAACATTGTTGTTCAGTGTTCTCCTGATGGTGGACTCATGAACATTAGCCAATGTGAGAGAGGTCTCTAGTTGCTTAGAAGTTACCCTGGGTTCCTTTGTGACCTCGTGGACTATTACACGTCTTGCTCTTGGAGTGATCTCTGTTGGTCGACCACTCCTAGGGAGGGGAACAATGGTCTTAAATTTCCTCATTTGAACACAGTCTATCTGACAGTGGATTGGTGGAGTCCAAACTCTTTAGAGATGGTTTTGTAACCTTTTCCCAGCCTGATGAGCATCAACAACTCTTTCTGAGGTCCTCAGAAATCCTTTGTTCATGCCATGATGCACTTCCTCAAACAGGTTGTGAAGATCAGACTTTGATAGATCCCCGTTCTTTAAATAAAACAGGGTGCTCACTCCCACCTGATTCTCATCCCATTGAGTGAAATCACCTGACTCCAATTTCACCTTCAAATTAACTGCTAATCCTAGAGGTTCACATACTGTTGCCACTCACAGATATGTAATGTTGGATCATTTCCCCTCAATAAATAAGTGACCAAGTGTAATTTTTTGTCTCATTTGTTTAAATTGGGTTCTCTTAGGACACGTGTGAAAATCTGATGATTTCAGGTCATATTTATGCAGATAATAGATGTAGAAGCAGCTCTTTTGACCGCAGAAACATATTTTTCATACTTTTCAAAGGCAATATATCTATACTTTCCAGGCAAGAATTAAGCGCAAGATGAGAACGTTTGTACGAACAATTATAAAGACGACTCGCAAAATGGTTGTTCCTTCAGCTCGTTCCACATATTTGAGCCAAGATGATGGCACGCTAGGACTCTGGGTCCAGCAAGAGGTGCCGTTTTTGTTTCCTGTACATGTTTGTGGACAATTCCTCCCACAATGCATCTGGAAGAAGGCTCTGCAGAATCCGATCAAGGACTGCCAGACTGAGTAACAGCTTCACTATTCCCTCATCCCTAGTTAGGATACTCACCGGATTCTTGTCCGGGTGCATGGATAGAGCGAGCTTTTTGAAGGCCCGCCGAATGTCCAGGGTGCTGGATTCTCTCGAAATACCCAGCAACTTATAGTATTCGTCATCCGAGTGAACCATCACCACGAGCCATGTCAGGACGAACAGGACCAGCAGAGTTTTCATCATCGCACCTTCCTGGAGTACCAGTGAAGATGATCTCTGGCGTCTCATTACTGCAGGGAACCTCAAGCTGTGTGGACTCATGCAGAGTTAAAACACTGCTTTCATCTCCAATAAAGAACCCTGTGTGAGTAGAGGCAGCATAAATGTTACAAGAAGCATCTGTACCTTCCTTGTGATTTCCCATGTAGACATAAAACACTCAGGTATATACACATGTTTACACACTGAGGAGCTACTGTAAACTCTGACTGAATCCTGGAGGCAGCAGAAACTGTATTGCCAGATACTATGAACAAGACTAAATGTGTGCCATTTGTATCATGGTCTTCACTCCAATATATTTCACACAAACCACTTTAGGGGTCGTTTAGATTTCCCTCTCCTTCTTTAACCTAGAATCTATTTTTAAACTAGAAGAGTAAAAATAGAACACAATATTACCACTTATCCGTAAAGTGATGCCTAGTCGTCGGTTTTATGTTTGCTACCTGTATTCCGCCTCCTACGCTATGATTGGATACAAGTTTGCACTCAGGCGCGCGCCATAGAACATTAGCCAATCAAAGCCGGACGTGAGCTACTACTAGCCAATCGAAGGCAAGGAAGGCGGGACATTTCGGAAAACGAGGGCGGAATCCGAGCTGAGCTAAGCTAGTTAATATAAAGCGCACACCTGGATAATTTTAGATATTATGCTAGCTAACGTCCGTATAAGTAGACAAAGCACGGTTTAAATCATAGTCTGTGACTTGCGTGGACGCAGGTGATAAATATTTGTTATTAATTCAAGATAAAAAATAAACACATATAGCTATGACGCGAGATGGCTGGCGGGGGGGGGGGGGGGAGTTGGGCTAACTAACGTTAAACAATCTCGTGCATGCACGTGTTAAATGTACAAAGAAGGCTTTGTGTGGTTTATTTGTTTGTAACTCTACTACTAAAAACATCTCGCGCCGTGTTGTTCGGCATCGAAACACATCTCAGGTTATTTGAATTAAGAAGTTGTTGCCATGATGATATGGTGAGCCGTAGATGTAACACAGACAGAACCACGTTCAAACAAAGAAGTTTTAAAAAATATGCAAATTACCTTTAAATACAAAACGCCGTAGTAGTCTCAGGAACTTTTCACGTTATAGCCAGGACACCAGGACAAACGCCTCATAACCTGCAGCTGATGCCGGTATCGTCTCCGCCCATATATACACACACACCCCCGCGCGCGTCGCACTCTGGGTGACGTAATGACGCAACTTCCGGTTGTATACTGATATCTGCTGCTCCTCCCCCCCCCCCCCCCCCCCCCCCCCACACACACACACACACATTAGTTTTGATGTCATTATTAGTCATATGGTGTCCTTTACGTTTTTTAAATTTGACTTGCTGCTAAATTTACGCACACATATTAACCGAACTCAGGCACCTAAATCCCGTGTACACCAAACGGCCAAAAGTATTTGGACACCCGACCATCATACCCATATGTCGTTCTGTTGCCACTAAGTTGGAAGTAAGATGTCTTTGTATGCTGTATCTTTACAGTTTCCCTTCACTGGAACTAAGAGGCCCCAAACCAGTTGCATGTCAATGCCCCTGTGACACAAAGCGAGCTCCATTTACACATGGTGTGTTAAGTTTGGAGTGGAGCTACTCGAGCGTCCTGCACAGAGCCCTGACCTCAACCACACTGAACTGGAACACCGACTGCACCCCAGACCTCCTCACCCAACATCAGTGCCTGACCTCATTACTGCTCTTGTGGCTGAACGATCACAAATCCCCACAGCCACGCTCCAAAATCTAGTGGAAACACTTCGCAGAAGAGTAACAGCAAAGGGGAATCAATCTGGAATGGGGTGTTCAACAAGCACATATGAATGCGATGGTCAGATGTACACATACGTTTGGACATAAAGAGTCCAAACGTATGTAAGGAATAGATCATCTGGATATGTGCTGTTATAGGAAAATAATCGGGGTCATTCCTGTGTTCCCAGGGTCCTATGTTCCCCAGATTTATATGGTACATAATAAACACATGACGAAGGATCCTAATAAATGTGTATCATGAATACCGAGACAGTATTGTTTATGACTTTACTTTGTTCACAAAACCATATTCCATTTTCTGTTCCACTGGCATATGGTATCAATTATTTAACCAAGTAATCAATCAATCAATCAATTAAACAATCAATTAATTAATTGCTTTTTAAAAAATGACATATCATGGTCTTTAACCGTTTAATGTTGCGGAAGATCTGCAAGACAAGTTAGTTCCTGTTATCACTTATGTTTTATTCCTGTTTTATTTCGCAAAAAAAAAAAACAGCGATTTACCAACAAGTACACTGTAAGGTTTGTCAGTGAATGACATATCATGGTCTTTAACCATTTAATGTTGCGAAAGATCTGCAAGACAAGTTAGTTCCTGTTATCACTTACAGCAGCTAACATTTTGTCTCATTTTTCTCTTACGCAGATAGTAATAAGACAAAAAAAATTGCAGCTTGTTGTTTATCGAGAAACTGGAAAGAGCTAAGTCATCTGCCCTGAAGACTCCGCCACGGTGGAAAACTCTGCCATGGTGGAAAACGGGGGGAACCTGTCGAGTGTCGGCTGCAGATGGAGAGATGGCGGGGGAACTGGCAGGTAACCTGCAATGATTCTCACCTGTGCCTTATTACCGATAGGCTACTCTCGTGTGTTTCTCGGTGCCCTCCACGAAACGCTGCAACCAGAGAGAGAGAAGCATAGCTGGCAACACACACACACATACACACAGACACATATGCACGGAGCGTGTACTTGAACCTTGAACTTTAATGGGGCAAAAGCCACAAACACCAGGGTTCTACAGTCTCCTTGCAGAAAGCTTCACCAAATGAACAACTATGTTTTCTGTTGTTGAATAACAAAATATATAAGCAGTTTAGATGGGGGTTAACACATTTGCCTCACACCTCCAGCTTTGGGGGTTCGATTCCCCCCTTTGCGCAAAGTTTGCATGTTCTCCCCGTGCCTCAAGGGTTTCCTCCCCCAGTCCAAAGACATGCATTGTAGGCTGACTGGCATCTCTAAAAAATTGTCTCGAGTGTGTGAATGGGTGTGTGCCTGTGACGGGTTGGCAACCTGTCCAGAGTGTCCCCTGCCTTGTGCCCTGTGTCCCCTGGGATAGGCTCCCCATGACCATGTGTAGGATAAGAAGTACAGAAAATGGATGGATGGAAGCCATTTAGATCACAAGACTCCCCTGTCCATCCTCATGAGTCTTGGAATACATTTGCTTCCTACATGGCCGGTCGGTCATTTCAGGTGACATGGAAGGGATCCACATCTCCTTCATGCAGACTGTCCACTGGTGTCCCACAAGGCTCAGTGCTGGTTCTTCTTCTCTTCTCCCTTTATACCCTATCTCTCAGTGAGGTCATGTCCCCAGATGGGTTTTCATACCACTGCTATGCCGATGACACTCAACTCATCCTCTTCTTTTCTCCCTCACACACTCATTTCTAACACTCCATCGTTTGAACCCACAGTCCCCTTGAGCCACTGGGTGTACCAAATGAACTGACACATCAGTATATACAGTAACAGTGTTTATCTCACTATCTCACTTAACACGCTCATTCTAATATGTTATTGTGTCTATAGTATCAACTTATACAGGGACTTGTATGGCAGATGCTCCAAATACGTATTGAAAAACATGTATAATCGTTGATGCAGTGAGGTTTTCTATGAGGAGATGTTTATTTATCATTTTTGGAAGGAGTCTCCAGTGTCAACAGTTTGTTTGTTTGTTTGTTTGTTGTTCCAACACAAAGAAGTCTTCAGGATGGAGTTTGCAGTTTCTCTGAAACATGAACGGCTGTATTCTTTTGATCATTTGGAAAAAAAAAAAAAAAAAAAATCTCTTATCAGTATAGTTTAAACGAAAAGGTTTTTGCAAATTCTGCAGATTGTTATCAATGAGTTTTGATATTTCCTCCAGCACCTGTGTTTCATGACTCATTTATGAATTACATTGTAGACTATATCAAGTACATACAACATTACAGGCTTGAGTCTTTGCAACTATTTGAATTGTACAAAGCACGAAAGGGCTTTTAGGCCTGGAAAACAATTTGTTAATTTTTTTAAATAATTATTTTAATGTAGCTACAGTATGTTGTAGTTCTTCTAACATTGAAATAGCAAATAAGAAACCTCACTGCTTGTAGTAATTTTAAGAAATCATATTTAGCATTAAGTGGATCTATTTTAAAACCGTCCCAAGTGTATTTTTTCTGTTACCAAAGAACTTCTGTAGTAAGATGAGGGTTTTGGTTTTTGTTTTTTTGTTTTTTTGTTTATTGATCTGTCACCCCATGCCCCTTGGGTGTGGTTAAAGCAAGAAATGTGAAAAAAATGTGAAAAGGACATACTTATTTTATTATTGAATTCATTTATGTTGTCAATGAGAAAAGAAAGAAAGAAAGAAAGAAAGAAAGAAAGAAAGAAAGAAAGAAAGAAAGAAAGAAAGAAAGGCAAGAAAACAAACATCAGAAAAAATAAAATTCCTCAGAAATGTATTTTTGCAAATTATTTTTCAGTTCCTCTTTTGACTTTTTTTTGTCCTCTTTATAAACTACAGTGGGTATAGAAAAGAATCACCCTCCTTTAAAATAATCACATTTTGTTGCTTTTCAGCCTGAAATGAAGACAGACACAGTTTTTGTTTTATCCAGCTGTATTTACTCAGTGCAACTTATAACATCCAATTGAAAGATATAACACCAACATGTCAGAATTTAAAAAAAATAAATAAAAAAAACAGAATCACTGAGTTGGAAAAAGGATCACCCCCTTGCTTTAATTTGCCTTAATTTTTTAATTACAGCCTTTAGTCTGTTGGGATATGTCTCTACTAACTTTGCACATCTAGACTGCAATATTTGCCCAATCTTCTTTGCAGAACTGCTCAAGTTCAGTTAAATTTGATGGTGAACGTTTGTGGACTGCAGTCTTCAAGTCATTCCACAGATTTTCAATGGGGTTTAAGTCTGGGCTCTGACTAGGCCATGCAAGGACATTCACCTTTTTCTCCTTCAACCACTGTGTGGTCAGCTTTGCTGTGTGCTTTGGGTCATTGTCATGTTGGAAGGTAAACCTTCTTCTCACTGACAACTTTCTGGCAGAGGGCAGCAGATTTTCCTCAAGAATTCGATGGTATTTTGCCCCATCCATTTTCCTTCTATCCTGACAAGTGCTCCAGCCCCTGCTGCAGAGAAACACCCCCATAACAGGATATTACCACCTCCATGCTTTACTGTAGGAATGGTGTTATTTGGATGGTGAGCTGTATTGGATTTCCGCCAGACATATCGTTTGGTGTTGAGGCCAAATAATTCAATTTTAGTCTCATCTGACCATAACACCTTTTTCCATGTGGCCTCAGAATCATCAAGGTGCGTTTTGGCAAAGCTCAGTCGTGGGTGGCTTTTTTCTTGTAACCCTCCCATACAAGCCACATTTGTGGAGAATTTGTGATACTGTTGTCACATGCACACAATGACCACTCTGTCATAAATTCCTTCAACTGCTTTAGAGTTGCTTTAGGCCTCTTGGTAGCCTCTCTGACCAGTTTCCTCCTGGCTCTTTCATCCAGTTTGGAGCGATATCCTGATCCAGGGAGGGTCTGTGTTGTACCAAATACCTTCCACTTCTTGATAATAGACTTCACTGTGTTTCGAGGCATTGATGAATGCCTAGAAGCATTGAAATGTTTTTGTATCCATCTCCTGACTTGTGCCTGTCCACAACTTTATCCCGGAGATCTTTTGACAGTGCCTTGCCACCCACTTTTGATTGTTTGCTTCAGTTGCACTACAAAATGCTCCAGGAAAGCTCTTTTCCTGCTGAGCTAATCAAAATGACCACAGCTGATCACAGTTGAAAGTCAAATGGCTTTGTGTGCCATTGAGAAGGTGATTAGCTACACCTTGTTGAGTTTACAAGTCATTTTTAGGAGGGGGGTGATCCTTTTTCCAACTCAGTGATTCTGTTTTTTTTTATTTATTTATTTATTTATTTAATTTCTGTCATGTTGGTGTTATATCTTTCACTTGGATGTTTTAAGTTGCACTGAGTAAATACAGCTGGATAAAACAAAAACTGTGTCTGTCTTCAGGTGGTTGTTTAGGTGTTTGTACATTAAAGAAAGGTGGGTTTATGGAACAGCCACATAGAACATCATGGTTTTGGTTAGGATTCACCAACAAAGTCTGAAAGGAACTAAATAATCATCAAGATACTTAGAAAGAAGACATTCAAAATCAAGAAATGAATCTGAGCCACAAAGATCAATCTGCAAACTGGCAAGTCTTTGAGTTCATATGTGAATTAATATATTCAAATATTTCTGGATAGACATCCCACTCAAAAGTAATTTTTATAATTGCACTCAGTGAGGTAAGATCTCTTAGATATTTAATTAACTTGGTTTAGTCCACAGGGTAGAGTTAGCATCAAAGGTTCTGAACAATTGAAAATATTGCCTGATATGAACGTTTATGAAATTCGCTCAGAAATCGTGTCAGGGTTGTTCATATTAACTAGCTAAATACCATTCGCTGTACAGATTATGAACATTCATGAACATGACAGAAAAATCCTCACCGAAATCCTGTCAGGATCATGTTAGCTAGCTGGCTGCCATTAGCTGTATAGATTAAGAACATTTTACTATATGACTTAAAAAGTTTGTTCATGTTTGCTAGCTAATCTCTGATTCTGTCCAGTATTACTTCGCTAACTACCATTAGCAGGATACATTATATATGTGTTTGTTAACATTAACTTCCATTATAATGTAGACTATGAACATTTATGAATATGACTTTCAAAATTCTCTTTGAAATCCTGTCAGGTGTGATCATGATAGCTAGCTAACTACTATTAGCTGTATAGATTAAGAACATGTGTAATGCCTTCCTCTCAGAATTCCTGTCATGTTCGCTAGTTAACTAGAGTTAGCAATAGAGATTATGAACATTTATGAATATGATTGACGAATTCTTGCAGAAATCCTGTCAGGTTTGATCATGATAGCTAGCCAAGTACCATTAGCAGTATAGATTAGGAACAACTGTATGAATATAACTTTAGGTATTATAGGTGCAGTGTTAGCAGTGAGATTATGACTATGACATCCTCTCAAGGTATGTCAAGGTAGCTTATGTTAGCTAGCTGGCTAACAAATTATGTGAAAATACAAGCACATGAATGGCAAACTTGAACAATTTATGGACTCAAAGACCCACCCACTTCCATTTATGGCCTTTAAGGCCCACACAGAGTTGCTCTTATTTCCATATAGGGACTCCATGATGCCCATATTTTCATGTTGTCTGTGATCTGCAGAAAGTCCTGACCACATATTGTTTCATGTTGGAAATCTTCTACTTTTAGTACAAAAAAAAAAAAAAAAAAAGAACAGGCATAAAGGATAATGGAAGCTCTACAGTGTGACAGAAGTGTGTCTGGTGCTTCCTGAGCTGTAGACTGAGCCAGATCGGTAGCGAATGAACACTTCCCTGGTCACGAGTCCCTTTTTCGAGAGCAAAGTCAGCAGATGGTTTCTGAACTTCTTGCCCACAAAGGCGTAGAGAATGGGATTGATGGCACAGTGCATAAAGGCCAAAGCCTGACTGACATACATGGCCACATCCAGATTATCTCGATTCTTGCATGTGTCATTGACAAGCCCAGTTCGTATCAGCGTGTCCATTAACTCAGACACATTATTAGGCAGCCAGCAGATGACAAAAGCCAGCACTACACACAAGATCACTCTCATTGCTTTGTGTTTTTGGCTATTACGTGAGCGAAAGAGGGTTCCGACTGTGCAGCTGTAGCAGACCACCATGACTGTAAGTGGAAAGAAAAAGCCAAGGACATGATGGAGGACTCGCAATCCTATACGCCAATCGTCCATCTTCTCCGCTGTAACGTTCTCATAGCAATGTATCATGTTATAGCCATTTATTTGCAGTGCTTCTCGCTGAACCATGATTGGAATAGACAGCGCAATGGCCCCTAGCCATACCGAAAAACACATTAACCTCACTACATTGTGCTGCTTTGAGAGGAACTGAGTGGCTTTGACGATGGCCATGTAGCGGTCGATGCTAATGCACGACAACAGGAAGACGCAGCTGTAGTACGCCACCTCCTGGACACCCGAGAGCAACTTGCACAGAAAAGTGCCGAAAACCCAATTCGATTCGTTGACGTAGACGGCCCAGAAGGGCAGCGTGAGCGAGAACAGCAGGTCAGCAATTGCCAGGTGCATCAGGTAGACGTCAGTAGATGTTCTGTGCTTCTTCATGGTGCACACAGCAAACATCACCACACTATTCCCCATGAGACCAAGGAAGAAGACAACGATGTAGCCAATCACAACCCCAATGCCGTTTACTGCATCCAGGGAACTGGTACATGGAGAGGACCCAGGTCCTGTATAGGTGTAGTTGTCATAAAACTCTTCCTCCATGTTTGATATGTTGGACTGGAAAAGAAGACGAGATGTCATTTAACCAAGTGCTGAACAATGAACAATTTATTTTCTTTTCCCAAATGTAGTGTTGTTTGTTTCTTTAGTTTTATACTTGAATTAGCAGTGTAATAGAGCCAATAACTAACATTAAATAGATTTCTGCAAAATATCCCTCTCAAACTGTATCTAGTTCTTCAGTGATGTCACGCAGACTTGTCGATATGGTTTAGGATGCAGCATGTAACTATAAATATGAGCACTTCATTGTGTAGCTGAACACTTATATTATACAGGTAGGGCAATTGGCTATCATTCAGCACTTTATGCGTATGATAATACAGTTTTACATAAACTTAAATTTGTAAATATGAACATTTAAAACCCCCAAAATTTGATTTGATTGATGTGATTTAAAAAATCTACAGCTACAGTGTATGAAGATATTTATGGAAAATATTCTGGGTAAGATATAGTACTTCTATTATTTTACATTAGCAACCACGCAGCCTAAATTAGGTCTAAATAGAAAATAGAAAACAAATATTTTCGCCTAACTCGCCTTTTAAGGCGAGAACTTGTTCGTACATTCTTCACAAAGGGAACAAAGCGTGAAATAGGGCAACTTTTAAAGTAATAAAGTGAAATTAGGTTCAAAAGTGTACAATAGATAAGCAGGAATTGAAACCTTTAATGTTTCTATTCTAAGAAACTTTTTTTCCACAATTGTTCTTGTATTTTTCTATCATAATGAAATCTCAGTCAGCTCTGTTTTATTAATAATGATACATCATCTTACCATTCTGCTGTTTTTTTCTGACTGGAGAAGATGAATCCACTAAGTTGCAGCAAGCAGGCAGCTGTTCATGAGTGCAAAAACTCCTCTGGTGCCACTAGTGAAATAGACGCACACTCTTCATACAGAAAAACAAATGATCATGGTCAGGTTCTTCCTGTGTGTGAAGTGTAGTCAACACACATGCGCCAAGATCTAATCAGCAGTTTCACAGCAGAGGAGGAGGCAGTAAAGGTGGTTTGTGGTGTTTAAACATCACACCTGCCCACATGTACTATATATTCATGTTTAAATAATTAAAAAAAAACTAAAAAGTAGAAGAAATATAAAGATATAGTATATTGTAATAGACATGCCGTACTACCAGTGCCTTGTTTGGAATTATTGATTTTATTGCAGCTCAAGTTGCATAACTGTTACTACAACAGCCAGATTGTTGTACCTCCTGAATGATTAGACACTGCATTTGTCACACCTCTGTCAAGTTATCGACAAATCTTGCAGAAGTATTAGGAAATGACATTCAAATGGGAAATCACCAAATGCTTGCACAGAAATGTACAGTGCCTTGCATAAGCACCACCCCCCTCCCAAACTTTTAACACTACACCATTAAATACATTATTTTCTAAAACAAAAAATAATAATAATGGCACTGTCCACCAAAAGTCAGTGACAGTAGTAAGGAGGGTCAAAGAAACAACCAAGAGGCCAAATGTAACTTTGAAGAAGCTGGAGAGATCCACAACAAGATAGGAGAAGCTGTTCACAGGACAAATATATCACGGACACTCTACAAAGCTGGGTTTTATGGAAGAGTGGTGAAAAGAAATCCATTATTTAAAACAAAAAAACAACGAAAAAAAAACACCATATGAAAGGTTCCCTGAGACCATAATTGAATTTTTTGCCCTTGGCACAAAGGACTTGGCACATTTGCCATAAATCTTACTCTACTCATCACCCTGAAAACAACATCCTCATGGTGAAGCATGGTGGTGGGAGCATCATGTTGTAGGAATGCTGTTTTTTTGTTTGTTTGTCTGCTTATTTTAATCAACAGGACTGGGAAACGTAGGGTTGAGGGCAAAATGGATGGAGCCAGAAACTTGAGATTGGGGCTGAGGTCCACCTTTCAACAGGACAACAAAGCATTCTGCCGGGCAAAAAATATCAGCATCCAGATGTGCAAAGCTGATAGAGACATATCAGAAGGTGTGAAGCTGTTACTTGCTGACAAAGGTACCACATATTGATTCATGTAGGTGAATGCTTATGCATCCAACAAATTTTGTGTACATCAAATGCTAAAAATCCTAATCAAGTTCATTTCACTACAGAACTTGACACTAAAGAAAGCATGTGATTTAAACTACTATGGAGTTCAGCCTATTTAGGAATTCATTCCAGATGTGTCCCATAATCAAGTTTTTATGGAATTCATGGCCAGAAGTGACACATAATCATGTTTTGGGTTTGGTGGGAATTTTCTTGATGCAATCAATGACAAAAAAGAACTAAACTTTACCTGTTGCAGGGCCGGTACTCTTTTCTTTTGTATTTTTGTATTTAAATGTGGATATAATAAACCCTTAAAAAGATTTAAGGTACATAGTTGTTACCTTTTAAACCAAAAGCTGTAGGCTTGAGAGTGCCACTGCAGTGACAAAGAAAGGTACATTTATGGCATTTGGCAGACGCCCTTATCCAGAGCGACTTATATTTATCTTCATTTATACATCTGAGTAATTGAGGGTTAAGGGCCTTGCTCAAGGGCCCAACGGTGGCAGCTTGGCGGCGCTGGGGTTTGAACTCATAACCTTCTGATCAGTAGCCTTTTTTTCTGAAAACTGAAAGAGCACTCTTGAGTGTTGTGGTTTGAAATGTTCAACAAAGAGCAGGTCTGGAATGATTATGAAATTTCAGGTATTATGCAATAGACATACACATACACCCTTCTCACTTCTTTTTCCAGTAGGGGGCAATAACACACCAATGACAACAGCACTGATTGATGTATTTGCTCAATTATTTAATCCATTTAATTCAAAGCTGTAATTAGTGAAGTCCATCCATCCATTCATTTCCTGTACCGCTTATCCTACACAGAGTCGCGGGAGAGCCTGGAGCCTATCCCAGGGAACTCGGGGCACAAGGCGGGGAACACCTTGGATGGGGTGCCAACCCATTACGGGGCACAATCGCACACACATTCACACACCATGGACAATTTGCATGTCTTTGGACTGGGGGAGGAAACCGGAGTACCCAGAAGAAACCCCCGAACATGCAAACTCCGCACACACAGGGCGGAGTCGGGAATCGAACCCTCAACCCCAGAGGTGCGAGGTAAACATGCTAACCACTAAGCCACTATAAAATATATACTGCAGTTTCCTTTTTCTTTTATACTTCTTTTTTTTCTTTTTTTTAAAATTGGAAATTTGGCATTTTATGGAATATATTAGGATATATTACTGTTTGAGAGTGAAGAAGGCTGGATCCAAATTGTTCTGTTTTAGGAAGTCCATTTCTCTCGAAATGTGATTTTGGTGGCTCAAGATGTTTAACCTTTTAAACCGTGCTCAGAACACTGGCTCATACAGGGAAAATAGACATTTTACACAAAATAGTATGATCCTTTAAGCATAAAGAAGTGTCTGAGTCAGGCTGGATCTACATTCATCTATTTTAGGAAGTCCATTTCTTTCAGAATATGTTTTTAGTAGCCCGAAAGGTTTTAACTCCTTAAAAGTTCTCTGAAAACATGGTCAATATGGCCATTTTTAATGGTGATGAAGACTTTGTGCCAAGCTGGGTACGGATTCTTCTATTGTACAAAGTCCCTTTATTTCAGGATGTGCTGAGATTTTGGTAACCCAAAACGTTTTAAGACATTAAAAAGTGCTCTGAACAACGATTCATACAGAGAAATTAGACATTTTGTACAACATAATATGGCAAAGGTTTTTAAAAATCCATTTCGTACCAACACCAAAAACAAATCAGTTCGTGCAAGTGCTAGAACTGGCTGTTTCAGTGCTGGTTTAAATACAGCACATGATTTTGAAGTGAATAATGAGTGTCCTCTACAGGCTCAATGTTGCATCTGCAATAATTTAAAGTGGAATGTGAACTCCAACAAGAGCTTCAGCCTCCTGAGGGATATCACTACGGCTGAAGTATAATAAAGAAAAATAAAGAAACATAAGAATAGATCTAGGTTTATAAGCTAAGATGTTATTTCCTCCATTACTAACCTGTTATTTTAACCAATTTCAGTGGAATTATCATAAAGATATTTTATTATGGACCAAAGCTGAAGTTGTCTTCACTTTCTGTTAAGGTTTTTTTTTTTTCCCCCCCCGAACAGATGTGAACTTGTTCTGTGGGTCAACAAAGTAGTGTGGCTAACATCTCCACTTTTTACATGTTATTCCTAAACAGGACAGAGCAATAATAAATAATACATCTCAAACAGTAGCAAATATTTTGCACTGTAATGTGTACCACTTGACACTGTACTGTAACAGAAAAAATCAGCCACAGTAAGATCTATAAATGATGACTAAAAGCATCAACAGTGGAAGTAAAAATTTTTTTAAAAAGCTAGTAAATCACTATAGGCATAGCTAGTAAAGCTAGTAACCCACTAGGCATAGGCATAACACTATATCTATTATAAATCTACTGATATACACAACTAGGTATAAACAAATAATACATATATACAGGGAAAGTGAAAGAAACAAAAGGCAAAATGATGAAAATAACAGAATGGCAGAACACACAACAGTTTAACCTCGAGAATCAGCAATGAATTGAATTCACCTTCAACAGGGGCACTGGCTTAAAAGGACACCTCTATAGATCAATTAAAATTTATACTTGCGTTAATTTTATGCCGTTCACGAGGGTCCTTGGTTCGTGGATTTAGCGAGGAGTTTGCTGAATCTTCCGCGTCGGTAGAGTCGGGGTAAACGGAGTTGGGTCTCGCCAAAGTAGAAAGAAGAAAGAAAACGGCAATTGCCACGTGGTTTAACGAGACAAAGGAGAGTCCGGAGGAGTACCGGAAAAAGAGGACGGAAGAGAGCAAGTCCGCGAGAGAGAGAGAAAAGTGAAGTAAAGTAAAAAGTAAGAAGTGTAAAGTAGAAAGAAAAAAGAGAGTAAAAGTAGAAAATAAAGTAAGGAAGTAAAGTGTGGAAGGAACACGTGTCGCGGTCTTTTATGGATAATGCCAACGTACACGCCTCTCTGAGCTGCTGGCGAATCCAGAGAGAGGAGGAAGTTCTGGGGGAGAACTTCTTTGTGTGTTCCAAAACGGGGTCCGCATGTCAAGGCGGGGTTTGTATTAAGTTTGGATTAGAATGAAATATGGAAAAGTATAGAATGATACATCCCATCGTCCTATAGTATGCATCATTAATTGGCATATTACGAGACAATGATTTTGGTACCAAACTCAAGGAGGCTATGATACCTTGGACAGTGAAGGATCATTAGACATGGTTACAGACAACTTAAAATTAGCTTCTCGCTCAAACTATCTAAAATCACTATAGTTAGGTTATCTAGATACATAACACATGCATATATGAATACATTATAACTATCTGGAAATATGATTATATGTTACATTCAAGAGACATTTTCATTGTGTGTGCGTGAGTGTGTGTATGTCCAGAAGAGGGGGCTGGTGTTCTTCTAATGTCCCACCGGTCTTTGGTCACCTCAGGGTGACCTTTAGGGAGGACGTTTTCCTTGCTAGCCTTGTCGGCTCCGATGCTAATCCATGTGGTCGTAAACAGAGATTAGATCAGAGATTTACAGGCCCTTGGTCGGAGTTTTGGTTGACCCCTGCTGATGAACCTAGTCGTGAAGTTTTCCAGACGTTCACACCCATTAGGTTCATGAAAGGTCTCTCTATTGTGGGTGTAAGTTCTGTGTGTGTTTGCAAGAGTCTTTTGCATTCTAAAGGGGCATCTGGCCGCAGGAGGCCTCTCGGGGTTACTCTCGGTCACCTGAGTGGTGAAACTTTTTTTATGTTAAGTCCAGGTTAATTCAGAAATCAGTTTGCACACCGTCATACGTTACACCTGTGTGCTCAAATCTGTTTTCATGCATACATTTGAATTTACTGTTAGCTTATTCACAATGTCTTTTTTATGTGGTCTAATATAACATAATATATAACATAACATAACTAACTACATTTCAAGTACAACTAACAATAACAGTATACCTGTAAACTGTTATTGTATACTATAATAACTTGGTTGTACCATATTTGAGCTATAATGATGTTCATAAAATCAAAGTCATCATTACAATTTCATACTTAACCGCCTCAGCCGCCACCCCACCACCCCACCCCTACCCCCATTTTGTGAATAGGTAACATATTGAATTTTTAAAAAATCATGCCATTTATTAGAGTCTTAGAAGTACACTGAGGCAAGTTTAGCTATACAGTAGTGGATTCCAGCAATTGAAACAAGAGATAGTATGAAATAAAATTCATTTGAAATAAAAACAAAAGTTTTTCTATGCCATTACCCTGATGCATCATCTCCGTAGGTCAATGAATAAATATTTTAGACCAAACAAATAATAATCTAGGATTAAACTCTACTGAAGTTTATTTCAGCTGCGTGTAAGCTGTGTGCAGGTATATCAGCCGTTCAACAAAAGTTCGTCTTCATAAAGTCCGTACGTTTAAAATTCTGTTCCAATACTAATGATCTCTTTCGAGTGATCAACACTTTAAAAAATGTTATTTTACAGATATAAGCTGATGTTCCATTGATTTGCTCGCCTTTCTAGACGTTGTGCGATCGCAGGGCAGCTCACTCACTGCCACATTTATCTCCATAGAGTTATTACTGCACCTAGTGGTCAAAATGGGAACTGCAACAAGTGCTAATAGAGACCCATTGGGTCAGGAATCACGCTGCCCCATGATCGTAGGTGGAGCAGCAGACAGAACCGTTAATGACAGGGTTGCCAGATTGGGCTAGCTTAAACATACTTAGCAGCCACCAAGATTGTGTTTTATAGCAGATAATCAGAATCAAATCGAATACATTTTTACAAACAAAGGCAAAGTGTAAGTGCAGACAGTGTGTCTATGATATACAAAACAAGCTGCTCGACTGTTTGTTGTATGGCTATGTTGTGAACTCTCAACTGTGTATTATGGGTCTACTCTGAAAATGATAGTAGCCTTCAGCATAAATCAAGTGCAACAGCCTCTCCACTTTGTTTGAGGCTATGTCATTATTTATGTCGTCATGCTCCACCAAAATCTATGGTCATGAGGCATTCCTCTCTTACATCAAGCATTAATCGGGTATCCTATTGCACATACATTGGCATCCCTTTCCTAATAAATATAAAAAATTTTTAGACAGTGATGTCCATGCTGTGACATTTTGCAAGAGCTGTTGCTCAGAGGAAGCGGGACACACCCTCCGAAGTCTGCGAGGTGGACCTGGTGGACCTCGACGGCGTGCCACGTTCAAACGGCCGTGTCTTGTGGATCATGTGGAAGAGCCTCGTCCTGAACTTCTCTCCCACGAAGGCATACAGCACCGGGTTGACACAGCAGTGGAGCAGCGTTAGAATCTGTGTAATAAACATGGCCATGCTTACGGCATTTTGAGCTGCGCAGCCATTTTCCACCAGATTGGCTCTCAGAAGCGTATCGACCATGGTGGCCAAGTTGAAGGGTGTCCAACACAATAAGAACGCCACTATCACAGCTGCAATCATTTTCATGGCTCTCTGGCGCTGAAAACCTCTTGTACGCAGCAGCCTGGCCACCGTCACACCGTAGCACGTCAGCATGACACACAGAGGTATCAGAAAGCCCAGAAGGTGCTTCATTACACGAGTTGCTAGCCTCCATTCGTCTGCGCTGTCTATTTCGAAACGTTCAGCGCAAATCTGCAAGTCATGGTCTTCGGCGGAATGGACTTCATTGTACAAGGCAGGGAGGGAAAGTAGGACACCCAAAATCCAGACCACGATGCAAACAGCCCAGCTACACAAGATCCTTTGGACCTTCCGGGCCTCCATAGCTCGCACAATGACCATGTAGCGATCCACACTGATGCAGACCAAAAAGAGGATGCTGGTGTAGAAGTTGGCTTCTCTAAGTATGTTGACCAGCTTGCACATGGCGTCACCAAAGATCCATCCGGTGATGGCATTGATGGAGGAGAAGGGGAGGGTGAGGGCCATTAGTGTGTCGGCGATCACCAGGTGGAACAGGTAGATGTCGGATGGAGAAAGAAATCGCAGGTTTGAGATGATCACCAGCCCAACAATCATGTTGCCAGGGATGGCAAGGAGGAAGATGTGCACGAATAAAATGCACGCGGCAATGTTGTAAACGGGTGGTAGGCTGAAACGCTGGCATGGTATGGTCGTCTCATCTAGAATGAAGGTGGTGTTCAGGGTGTCCGTGTAGTTGAATTCCTGGTCATAAAACTCAGAGAAGTCCTCCAGAAGAAGTGATTTATTTGGATCTAAAAGTGGAAAAGAGGTTTGTAATTATTTTAGAATTGGAATTAGAGTTATTTTTATTTAGGGCACCATACAGATTAGATCGTGGGTGTGTCTTCACCTTCCTGCTGCAGTGGATAATCTCACCTGGTTACCATGAAGATTGCACTTCCCAAGAACTTGCGTACACTAATACTAATACTTTTTAAAAGATTTTGTACTGTTTCAGCCTTGTTGCTGTTTTGCTGTAATTATTAATACTGCACTATCCGGTGTCACTTAGATGAGAATTGGTTCCCCTTTTGAGTCTGGCTCCTGTCAAGGTTTCTTCCTCGTGTCATCTCAGGGAGCTTTTCCTTGCCACTGTCACCTCTGGTTTGCTCATTAGTCTGAATAAATCTAAATCTACATCTGGATTTCTGACTATTTTTAATCAGTTTGGTGAGAAAATGGCTTTCGGCAGTTAGGTATGATGTAGGTTAGATATAATATACAGTACTGTGCAAATGTTTTAGGCACATGCAAAGAAATGCTGTAGAGCAAAGATGCCTTCAATATAATGAAATTAAATGTTTCTACATTTAAAAAAAATACCATAAAGAGCAGTAAATGAATACAATTAGTGCAGTTTTATAAGGAAATGAGCTGGTAAGTTTTACTGAGCATCTTGCAGAACCAGCCACAGTTCTTCTGGAGACTTTGACTTTCGCACTCGGTTCTTATTTTTGCAGCAAAACCCAGCAGCCTTCATTGTGTTTATTGTCTGAAGAGTGTCTCTTACGTAATATGCTGCTTTCTTTAATGACATACAAACATTTTTCTGTAACAGTTCGTTTTGTGCTAGAAAACTAATGTTTGGGAATCTAAAATGTTTTTTTTTTTGTACTGAATTGATCATGTAGAAGTCATAAAATAAAAAATCTATAACAAAGTTTGTACTAAAAAAAAAATAGGGTGCCTAAAGCTTTTGCACAGTACTGTATATTGTGCTGGACTAGGACAAATTTTTAATTGTCCTAATAGGGTAGGTAGTCAGTAATTAAAAGATAAACCAACCTAACATGTCTTAGTAAGGTTTTGAGCCACTACGAGCCAGCTTCAGTGTGCCCTAGCATAGATTCTACAAGTCTCTGGAAACGTACTGGAGCATCGTTCTTCTAAAGGATTTTCCCTCAGCTGGTGGTAGGGTGAAATTCACTGACAGTGACTTTCATAGCATATGATTAACATCAGCAAAGCATTCGATGGGAGCTTGTGCCCTGTGGATGCTGGCATTGTCATCTTGGAAGACTCCATTATGTTTTTAGGTTAGAATTAGCCTATTACTCGGTATTTTCCATTCTTTAATGCCATACAAACACTTCTCTGTAATATAAATGTTTTGGAAAATGAATGTTCAGAAACTAAAATTCGCTCTTTTCCTTTCTTCTGATACAGTAATGCAGAATATATCCAAGACAATATTTATAAAAATGTTTTGTTTTTTTTTTATTTAATGTTAAATGTTACTTTTACACAGTAACGTGAATAAGATTTGTATTATATCATATTTGTTATTTTGAATTTCTATTCTATTTTGTTAAAACAACAACAACAACAACAACAACAACAACAGAGAAAACAACCAAGCTCTCTTACCGATCATTTTGGCTTCCTTTCCCAACAGCTCAGACTGTGTAAGGTTCAGTAGTGATGTACAGGAGTGTTAAGGAAGCACTGAAGACGCACACAGCCATCGGGACGTGATGTTACATCCTGTTTACCCAATCCAAAAATCTGGGGCTCAAAAAGTACCAAACCTTCCCAGCACTCTAGATAAACCATTATGTAAATAATAAACCATGAAACATTTTTTATATTTCCTCAGTACCAATGGTGTCAATGGAGAACCCTTGTAGTTTCTTCCTCTGGTTAAAAAAAAAAAAAAGGTGAATGATGGTCAAATTCGGTGTAGTGGAGATCTGTAGAAAGAAGCTGGGGATGTTTGAGGATGTTGCATTTATGTGAAAAAAAAAAAAAAAAAAGCAGAAGATCATGGTGGTGGTGGTGATCGCTGACTGGGGAAGTTTTAAACACTCATTCAGTCACAAGACTTACACTCGTGTCCAACTTGGGGTACCAATATGACCATAACACTGAAGCCAAGAACAAAACATGTCACATTCTCAGCATGTGATTTATTAAAAATGAAACTAAGGTGTGTAAACTAGATCAAAACAAAGCGTTTCTTGGTATCTCTCGGTTTGAAAGGAACCTACTGTACATAGAGCCTTTGTAACACATTCATAAGCAGTGCATAAATATTTAATGAAGTGATTCCGGAGGATTTATGTTAGGGTTACATGAAAACCTGTGAGATGACATAAAAGTAATTATGAAATATATTGCGTTGTGTTTACATGAAAGAGAGATGAAAGAGGAAACATGTTCGTTGTATCTGTATTCCTCTTTTAACAGCATTTTGGAGGTTATTAATTTGATCATTATTTTATCATTAATAATAGTGCATTCATGAAGTCTTCTATTGTTATTGAATACTTAGAGTTGAAGTGCTGGTGGTCCATTTGTATTTAAAACTTGAAAAAAAAAAAAACGCCACTGCAATACAACTTACCTATGCAACAAACTCATATGTCAGCCAAGCAAAGGATTTTAATTCCCTCAAATTAAGTGGTAATCAAATTTGTATTTATAACAATTTCTTTTACATCATGTGGATGACTGGGGGTGTGTGCTTCACTTACCTGGGGAAGAGATGGCACCAGGATTCACTATGGGAAGAAGGCAAGCTGGCGGAGGAAGTGTGATGCTCTGGGCAATGTTCTGCTGGGAAACCTTGGGTCCTGGCATTCATGTGGTTGTTAGTTTGACACGTACCACCTACCTGAACATTGTTGCAGACCAAGTACACCCCTTCAGGCCTCAGTGGCCTCTTTCAGCAGGATAATGCACCCTGCTACACTGCAAAAAATATTCAGGAATGGTTTGAGGAACATGACAAAGAGTTCAAGGTGTTGACTCGGCCTCCAAATTCCCCAGGTCTCAGTCCGATCGAACACCTGTGGGGTGTGCTGGACAAACTAGTCCGATCCATAGAGGCCCCACCTCGCAACTTACACGACTTAAAAGATCTGCTGCTAACATCTTGGTGCCAGATACCACAGCACACCTTCAGAGGTTTTCTAGAGTCCATGCCTCAACGGGTCAGAGCTGTTTTGACGGCACAAGGGGGACCTACACAATATTAGGCAGGTGGTTTTAACGTTATGGCTGATGTATAAAAAGTCAAAATAACACATAGTCAATCTAGTTTAAAACGTTTAAAAGTTTAAAACGTTTCTCATAATTTAGTTCCACCAGCTGATGAATAGTGTGGTAGTGGAAGCATCCTGTAATGAAATCTTTCTTGTAATATGGAAATGTTGTGTCAGAAATGAGCACATGTGGACGAAGACCTATGTTAAGAAAAAATACCACTGCCACAATGTTTTAAGCAAACAAGGAAATTGGGTAAGGTTTTTCTGACATCTTGTAAATCCCATGAGGACAGTGCCACTTTTTTTTTTTTTTTTTTTTTTTTTAACTGCAGTTAAAGACCCAGTTTAGGGGAGGAAATATGGAAGCAAAAAAAAAAAAATAATAAATAAAAATAATAATAATAATAATAATAATAATTATATATATATATATATATATATATATATATATATATATATATATATAAAAATACTAATTGAAAGATTCTGACCAATTAGACAGATTTTACTTCATGCTTGGTATGAAGCAGCATGGACTATATTGTCATTAATATACACACATTAGGAAGGATTCTCATAATAATGAGATGTTTTTTTTTTTCTAGTAGTAATGAGATTTTACTTGTAGTAATGAGGTGATTTTCTTGTTATAATGAAATTAGGCCCACTGCTTTTTTTTTTTTTCTCTATACAGTTGCAATCAAAATTATTCAACCCCCATCGCAAATCAGGTTTATTGTCAAAATTTACAGACTTTCAGCTGTTTGCAATGAACAAATCAAACAAAAGCAATCAAAACAGTTCAACACAACGAACGCTTCAAGTGGTTTCCCCAAATTCAACTGAAAATGCAACTTATAATGACTTCTCCAGTCTCAAAATTATTCAACCTCCTGAATAGAATCCCTCACAACAGCACAAATATGCAAAGCAGGTGTTGTCTCAAGCGCACCTGATGCAGCGAATCAAGGGCTTCATTAGTTGTACCAGGTTTGCTTGGAAGTTATAGTTTTCTTGTAGTAACAAGATGAGTCATAATGAGATTTTTCATAGTAACAAGATGCTTTTCACGTAATAACAAGGCTTTTTTTTTGTAGTAATGAGAAGCTTTTTGGTTTTTGTCGTAATAATGATATGCTTTCTTGTAGTAGTGAGATGTTTTTTGTTGGAACAACAAGTCTTGTAATAATAAGATGCTGATCAGCCGGCAATGCACTTCCACAGAAGCAACATTGTTGAAATAACAACAGTATTTTTGACCAGCAGGTGGAGCACTGCACTATTCTAGTGCTGTGAAATACAGATTCACTCTGTGCTTCTGTTTGTATAATTATGGTAGGGAGAGAAGAAAGACATGAGATATTTATCATGATATTCAACCTGAAAGTCTGTGTCTGTTTTTCCGGGTTTTTTTTTTTTTTTTTTTTTTTTTTTAAATCAATGCCCCTATTTTAAATAGATGTGTTTTATGTTATGTTTATGCGTTTATTTTAAGTTCAAATAGGGCTATGTGTGTAAGTCAGTAAAAAATCTTGTTTACATTTAAAAGTTGCAATTAATGCTGAGACATGGCCATGATACAATCTTGATTTGACCATATCTCAGGCTTAATATGAAACAGAACTTACAGTTGGCTTAGAATTTAAATACTATAAAATAAAAGATGTGCTTAACTGCATATGGGCCAGTTTTTGGCACAGGAAGTAGGTGTGGGTGTGGATCTTATAGTACTAGCCACTTTTGTTCCACAAGCCAATTGCCATTGCCATAACTGGCCCATATGTGTCTAAATACATATTTTGGCCTGATATAATCAGTGATATCTGTGGAGATCTGGATGTTCCTCTTTCTTATCAATCTGCAGAAACCGTGTGTGCAGCCAATATACAATGGAGCGACTTCGCTCTGTCGTGACTCTTGCATTTTCATTAAATGCACAGGAAACAAGGTGTGGCCTTTCTCTTGCAGCGACCGAAGATTTTACTTCTATTACTTTTTTGTTTTGTTCCGACTGTTCTGTAAAAGAATGAGTCAAGGTCTCTCCAAAGAAAACGTTCGATCACAGATCGATGGAGTGATAATGAGCAAAACAGAAGAGGAAAATCTGGATTAGCTGAGGGATTGTTATACAGGAATAGAGGTCAGAAACGAGGGCTAACAAACTAGATGTAGGATTTTGAACTGAATGGATAGCAACGATTTTAAGTGCAGCTGGACATCAGCGAAATTCAATGTCTCGTTTGTACCTGTGACCTATAATTATAGCCGGAAAGTTTATTTCTTTCCATCAGTATAATACACGATCTTAGTAAAATTCTTAAATCTGTGAGAGATGGATGAGTAGGTGGTGCTTCCTAATCAATGTAATGTTATTCAACAGGATATAGAATGCAAGCTGTTTTTCTTCTGAAAACTCAGGAATAAATACAATCCCAAAAAGCCCTCTGGACAGGTGGGAACATGTTTGCGTTTCAGGGGAAAGGGAGGAGAGGAATGCTGATGAAATCAATACCAGATAAAGGACCACCTCAAAGTGGTGTTGAAAGTCTCACACTGACAGCCAGCTCTTACAGTGTTAACTCTTTCAGTCTAGCCTAGAAAACAGAAATAATTCAACACCTGTTTTGGGGTTTGTTTGTTTTTAACCTTATACATTTGATATTATAGGTCAGGCTTATTCAACTAAAATTTGTAAAAGTCCAGTTATATGAAATTCCTTGCTTATAAAGGTCCAGATTATCACTTAACATGACTTAGTGGTGACAATAGCTACCTTTTAATCCTTAACCATTCTTGATTAGTCCATGGCTGTACATAAGGCTCATCAATTTGAACTGGTTATGTTTTTTTTTTTTTCATAATGGTGCTTCTCATTATCATTTCTGACTAGTGCCACCGATTCTGAACAGAAGAATAAACGCATACCAAGTTTCGATGTCAATAATTAGCAGTATTAAGATCTAATCAACCACAGGCGATTGCTTCAAGACTATACCGGAAGCATGACCTCTCATATAATTTCATCAAAATGTGGCAATGAAATGTTTACCGACTTGTTATTTTATCACTGTAATCTGTAATAAATTGTAAGTATAATGCTAAGCTGCTTTGGTATGACATGGCAGACGCTTCTAATGTCGTCGACCTGTTTTTACAAAGTCTTTTGATACACTTGCTTATGAGGACAGACTGAGAATTAAACAGGGGACCAGACCAACACCTAATGCTGATTTAATTCAGAAGTCATTGCAAATCGGGTCTCTTAACAGCAGAGTTGATTAGCTGACCGGTATTGCTGTGACCAAGAGTATGCACCGCTGGCCTTATCTACTGAGAGACAGCTGTACTTCCTCTATTTTAAAAACCACCAGTCACCACTGTAATGAACATATGTGAAAACATCTCCTTTTTTCAATGAGCTGCGTTCTGGTAAATAATTTACATAAATGCATGTGATTAGATAAGGTGCAACAGAGGATCATATACAGAAGGATATGTCATGGCTGTTCGAGGAGTATTTGTGTCGTAAGGTTGAATTGATGCATTTAGGTTGTTGTTTGTACACATGATGGGAAAAGATTTGGACACATCCGAACCCTAATCTATTCCACCGGTTGCGGCCGTTGCGGGAGCGGCCGAGAAGTGTCCGCTGTCATTATACAGTACGAGAGCGGCCTCTAGAGGCGAAATAAAAACTGACAAATTTTGTTGTTATTTGAAGTTTTTTTTTAAATCATTTTGTATGTCTGTATTTTTATTTGTTATTTGGAGTGTTACTTTTTGATTCAGCTTGGATGTATGTCTTTAATTTACTTTAATGTTTATTAATAGTTAATATATATTAATATTTAGATATTTATTTCATTTAAAAAAGCACAGTACATTTTCATGGTACAGTCAGTACTGTTCATTTTTGTAATAAAGTTCAGCAATATTTTACTTTGAGTGTTATGTTTTCATCCAGTATCAATTTTAAAAACTATCGGCTGATTAATCGGTTATCGGCAGGTACCGCTATCAGTAAAATCCACTATCCACTATGAATTAAAATACCAGTTTTTTTGGTGATTGAAAATGATGTTTTCATGTTAATGGAAAGGAAAAATGGATATGAAAAAAAAAAAAAAAAATCTGTTTTCAGATTTACCTGTGCTAGTGTGGACTAGGCCCCATAGCTCCCTAAATATTAATTATAAGGGTGCTGATCATTTTAAAATCAACGTTTCGCAGAAAATATGCACCATGTTTTGTATTTGAAAATAAGTATAAAGTATTTGTATTCAGTTTATATTTATTCTTAAATATATTTATTCTTATTGTTATAATAATTATAATTATTCATTATAATTACAATGAAGAGTGCCAAAAATTCTGTAGGGCACTGTAGCATATTTTGCTTTGATCCTTTTTTCAATGCAGTAATTTAATTTAATACATTTGCTGTATTTTGTCTTATGTATCAAAGTACATAATGTACTTTTGACCATCTCTGTAGCTTAGTGTGTTCATCCATTTGGTACACGGGATTCTGGAAGATATCGCAAAAACGGCAGGCACCAGTCTGGCTTTATGACTATGATGACTATTCTTTCATCCAGCACTACAGCATTTTCTTCGTCTCCTTTACAGTGGCTTGATCTCAAGCTCAAGGGACTTGCTGTGGGATTTAGAGGTTGTAAGAGATCTGAGAACTGAGTCATGTGTCCAATGGCTTACTGTACTTCTGGCAATATCCTCTTTAGGCATTTGTACTATAATGAAAAGAAACTGAGAAATTTTGGGTCCAGACTTCAGATGACCTCTTGAATGAGCACACAAGGCCGCTGGGGATATTCATTAAGTACATCCTCACAATCGTTCTTGTGTACTATGTTTTCTCCTTCAACCATTTTTTCCATGTCGACCTCCTGTATCAGCATTGCCGCCTCACAGCTCCAAGGTCCCTGGTTTGATTCTGAGCTCGGGTAACAGTCGTGCAAGTTCTCCACATGTCTATGTGGGTTTCCTCCAGGTTCTCCAGTTTCCATCCAACTCCCAAAATACATGCTGGCAGGTGAACTGGTTACGCTAAACTACCCCTAGATGTGACTATGTGTGTAAATATGTGTGTACATGCTGGGGTCTCATCCAGGGTCTATTCTTGCATCACATCCAGTCTTCGGTTACTGAACGTGAGTGTGTGAGAGGGTGTGACTAACAGTTTACAAAACCTAATAGGAATACTAACATTTTGTTAGTTTGTTGATTGACTGGTCTTCATAGAACACTTTTTAAGTACATTTCATTATGCTTTATTGACTTGGAGTCATCAAAGCAGTGAACATAAATGCAAAACTTTGTTGTTGGACACCTGACCATCACATCCATATGTGCCTATTCCAAAGCCATGGGCATTAACATGGACTTGGTCTCCCCTTTGCTGTTAGAATAACCTCCACTCCTCTGGGAAGGCTTTCCACTAGATTTTAGAGCGTGGCTGTGGGGATTTGTGCTCATTCAGCCACAAGAGCATTAGTAAGGTCAGGCACTGATGTTGGGTGAGGAGGCCTGGGGTGCAGAGGTTTCATCCCAAAGGTTTTCAGTGGGGTTGAGGTCAGGTCTCGGGCCACTGGATATCTTCTACTCCAATCTTGGCAAACCATGTCTTCAAGGAGTTCGCTTTGTGCATTGTCATGCTGGAACATCTGAGTTACAGCCTCTTAGTTCCAGTGAAGGGAAACTGTAAAGCTACAGCATACAATGTTTGTGGAAACAGTTTGGGGTTAAGAACCACATATGGGTTTGATGTTCAGGTGTCCGTATACTTTTGCCCATATCATGTATATGAACAAGAGGAGCGCTGAAATACAGTTTGTGACATGAGCCAACATTAAATAATTAACTCGGGCAGTTTTAGTGATAGTCCTTGGAAAAATGACCTACAGTAAGTTGAATAACTGGCTTGTAGAAAGTGATTCTGCCACAACAGTGAACTATTATTAAAATGTATCTGTAGTAGCCTGTAATGAAATAACACTAAGAAATACTGAAACACACAATATAGATTTTAGTGAACAAAATCAAACAAACGTCTAAAAGATTTTTTTTTTTTTTTAATTCTGTAAATCAAACGTTGCTCTGCATTTGATGCGGGCACGATTATGGACACCCACAGACGTGGGTCCTTAGCTTCAATGCGGAAGTGGAGACAGGAAGCGCAGAGCAGAGATATTGTAGCATCTTTAGAAGGCTTGTAATAGTAATTTTTTTTTTTTTTAATTATAGCTATATCTTTTTAATTTCAGCCAGCACTTTAACACTCACCAGTCACCATGATTCTGTTGGAAATAAACAATCGGATCATCGAGGAGACGCTAACGCTTAAATTCGACAGTGCGGCCACTGGGTAAGTTTACACGGAGCTAATGCTAATAAGCATTCGAAAACGACACGCCTTGATATACACACAAGTGATAATATAGATAATATAAGCGGGTTTTATAGCGAATAATTTGAAGCGGTATTTAAAATAAATAAATAAATAAATCTCGTTAATCCTGCCAGCTAGCGGTAATTATATATGAAATCTAAAATTTAAACAATCATGATAATAATAATAATAATAATAAGAGAAAAAGAACAGTAGCTGGTTAAAGGTTTGTGCTGTGTGCATTTTGAGAGTCAGTATTATAGCTGGAGTCAATATACCTTTAAAGTGCATGAAAGATGCATTTATTGCTTCAGTAATGCTTTAGTTAGGTGCCACCCAGATTCAGGTGAGCTGCAGGTTACATCTGTGACACTGTAATGAGTAAATAATGAAGTGTTGTCTGCATTGAGCTGAGCTTTGCTTTGTCAAACAGACCTCTTTCGCTATTTTGTGTGTGAAATCTTTCACCAAGCTGCTGTTAATTGAGATGTTTGCTCCTTTGCTCAGCTTAAGGTGACTCCACCAATCAGTCTCCAAACAGAGCTTTTGCCATATAAGGTGGTTTTGTGCATTGCCTTCAGCTCCGCCCCTGACAGCTCACAGATTTTCAGCAGCTTCTCACTTCCCCCCCTTGTCGACAGCTAAACCACTGCTGATTGATTCAGCGTCTAATTTCAGATATAAACAGACACGGTTGTGGTCATTCTTTTGGTCTGTACACCTCCCCACTCCGTGCTGGTTTTCTTTTTCGTCTTTTTTTTCTTTTTTTCTTTTTCTTTATTAGACTGTAAGCCTGTATTTCACAGCTAGGATCAGCTCCTGTATCACTGCATCATCTAGTCCAAGCCCTGAAGCTAAAACTGTTCTGGATTCAGGATCTTAAGGGGGGAAAAGAAAAATACAAAGTAGTGTCATGTAACAGAGAAGCAGCTTGCGATAATCGTCATCGTCGTCACATGTTGTCTACGATGACTTTTGTATGATGGTCCAGTGATAAACCGAACACTGCAAGACCATCATGTGTCACGTAGTGCTTTTATTATTTCTTTACATAATTTATCTGGCCTTGTGAGGTCCTTTATTCAGATATGATATATTCATGCCCAGGCTGTATGAGAGAAATTTCCGTAATAAAGAAGTCATTATTTTATTTATACTTTATGTTAGATAGACAGACAAAGAAAGAGTGAGTTATGGAGAAACTGATAGATAGATAGATAGATAGATAGATAGATAGATAGATAGATAGATAGATAGATAAAGAAAGACAGATCAATGGATAGACAGACAGCTAAATAGAAATATAGAGAGAGATAGATAGTGATAGACTTATGGGTAGACAGATAGACAGCTAATTAGATAGATAGATGGATAGATAGATAGATAAATGGATAGATAGATATATAAATGGATAGATAGATAGATAGATAGATAAAGAAAGACAGACAGCTAAATAGAAATATAGACAGAGATAGATAGTGATAGACTGATGGGTAGACAGATAGACAGCTAATTAGATAGATATATAGATAGATAGATAGATGGATAGATAGATAGATAAATGGATAGATAGATAGATAAATGGATAGATAGATAGAAAGATAGATAGATCGATAGATAGAAAGATAGATAGATGGATAGATAGATAGATAAAGAAAGACAGATCAATGGATAGACAGACAGCTAAATAGAAATATAGACAGAGATAGATAGTGATAGACTGATGGGTAGACAGATAGACAGCTAATTAGATAGATAGATAGATAAATGGATAGATAGATAGATAAATGGATAGATAGATATATAGATGGATAGATAGATAGATGGATGGATAGATAGATAGATGGATGGATGGATAGATAGATAGATAGATAGATAGATAGATAGATAGATAGATAGATAAAGAAAGACAGACAGCTAAATAGAAATATAGACAGAGATAGATAGTGATAGACTGATGGGTAGACAGATAGACAGCTAATTAGATAGATATATGGATAGATAGATAGATGGATAGATAGATAGATAAATGGATAGATAGATAGATAAATGGATAGATAGATAGATAAATGGATAGATAGTTCGATAGATAGAAAGATAGATAGATGGATAGATAGACAGCTAAATAGAAATATAGACAGAGATAGATAGTGATAGACTTATGGGTAGACAGATAGACAGCTAATTAGATAGATAGATAGATAGATGGATAGATAGATATATAGATAAATGGATAGATAAATAGATAAATAGATAGATAGATAGATGGATAGATAGATGGATAGATGGATAGATAGATAGATAGATGGATGGATGGATGGATGGATGGATAGATAGATAGATAGATGGATAGATAGATAGATGGATAGATGGATAGATAGATAGATAGATAGATAGATAGATAGATAGATAGATAAAGAAAGACAGACAGCTAAATAGAAATATAGACAGAGATAGATAGTGATAGACTGATGGGTGGACAGACAGATAGATTAGATAGAGAAAGATAGATCAATTGATAGATACAGAAAGACAGATAGAGATAGACTGATGGATGGACAGACAAACAGACATTGATAGATAAATATTCAAAATCAATTGATAGATACAGAAATATAGATAGATAGATAGATAGATAGATAGATAGATAGATAGACTGATAGAAAGTACTGTTCAACCCTATTTTTTAACACAAATTTTGTCTTAGATGATTATTTTATAACTTCTGCATTATTGAGTCAGTACAAAAAATATTTTAGTTTTCTAAACATTTCTTTTCAACAGAAAAATAGAAGAGAAAATAAATCAAATATAAAACTCACAACTCTTAAACGTGTAGAGGAGTGAATACATTACATTACGGCTAGATGTTTTTGCGTTCTCTTTCCTGAAACGTTCTCGATGAGCTAATTTGAAGCGGAAGCCCGTGAGCTCTGACCAATCAGAAGGCGAGCTGCAGTTGTCCGACTGTAAACGCTTGCGTAGTCATGTCTGTCATGACTCATCTGAGTGAAGCTCTGAATCACCGGTTACTTCTGCTGGTTAAAGCCGTGTTCACACTGGATTTTCACGTTATGTATTTTTTTCACCATGATGGAGCAGAATCGGGTGATTATGGGATCTGGTGTGACTTGTTTATGGAGGGAAAGTACTGGTTCAGTAAACAGTTAAACTTAGCCAGCTAGCTAGTTGAGGTTCATTTTGCTAGTCTACTATAGATTGTTATATCTCAGTGCTGTAAAATTCTCGAATTAGATGATGTCCGTTAATTTATTTTTAATTCATTCATTTTCTACAATGGCAGCCCTGACAGTAGTTCCGGCTGTTTCTGTGGTAACAACTTGAGCAGGGATTTGTTTGGTGGATGCTCCAAGAAAACGTATTGTAATTTCACCAAGAAAAATGTATAATCATTTGATATGGCGAAATTTTCTGTAAGGAGATGTTTATCTAACATTTATGGAAGGAGTCTCGCGTTTCAGCATTGAGTTTCCACCACAGAAGAGTCTTCATGACAATAGTTTGCTCTTTCCGGTTTCTGTGTAGCTGTGTTTTTTTTTTTTTTTTTTTGGTCTTATTACCTTCAAGAGAAAAAGAAGAAAAGAGAAGCTAGTGAGCTAGCACCTGTTTATAGCAGTTATGACTTAAGTGATAACAGGAACTAACTTGTCTCGGAGATGTTTCACAACCTTAAATGTAACTAGAAATAGTTACAAATATGTATGTGCTATTCATGGGTATTCACACCACCCTTGGGAGGATTGTTCACAGTAACATGAGACATGATCTACCTAAACACCATCAGCTGATCAGCTGCCCCATTGGGGAGGAAAAGAACCTTGACTATTTCTACACCACCATAAAAGAGGCATTCTGTCACTTTTCGCATACACCTCTTGTTAACTCGGACCATGCTATGATCGTGCTCGTACCCACATACAAAAGAAAACTGGAGCAGTCTAAGGCCACTAAAACAATCACGCCTGAGGCCTTGGAAACGCTGAGAGAGTGCCTGGACTCCACTGATTGGGAAGCAATGTAAGGCTGGTGAAGCGCATATATGAATATGATGAATATATTGATACAGTTTGATACGGTGTCTTAGTGGTTAGCACATACTCTGGTTCCCTCCCCCAGTCCAAAGACATGCTTTGTAGAATGATTGGCATTTCCATAATTGTCTGTTGTGTGTGATTGTGCCCTGTGATGGGTTGGCACCCTGTTCAGGGTGACCTCTGCCTTGTGCCCAGAGTTGTGCCCTGGGATAGGCTCCAGGCTCCTCTGCGACCCTGTGTAGGATAAGCGGTACGGAAAATGGATGGATGGATCTAATTCTGTAAAGACATGGGCCTCCCTAAGAAGACCATTGTGAGGTACAATATGACAAGTAAATGGTTCACTGAAGAACTGAGAGTGCTCAGATTGGATAAAGATCTTGCAACCGGGAGGAATACCGCCTTGTGAAAAGGCAGTTTAACAGTGCACTGAAAGCAGCAAAGGCCAGATATAAGGAAAGGCTGGAAACCAACTTTGCAGAAAAACAATGCAATCCTTGCAAAGACTTGTATCTTCAAACAGATGCGCCCCCAAGCACCTGCTTCCCCCAATCTGGCCAACCAGCTGAGCCAGTTTTACTGCAGTTTTGACCATCCTCAACCCCTTCACACCTATCCTACCTGCACATCGACAACGTCTCCCCATCAATGCATGCTCCAGCAGTAAGGCGGCTTCCCCCTTCGACACCTTCCAGCCTCCTTCCTCTCCTCTCCAACTTCACACCAAAGACAAAAGAGTCGCACCCTATCTATCCTCCCTCCACTCAACCTTCATCATCACTGTCAGTGAAGCAAGAGGACATTTACAAGATGTTCAGCAAGCAGAATGTCAGGTAAGCAGCTGGACCTCAGTGTCTCACCTGGGACCTTTACGACACCGTGCAGGTCATCTAGCACCTGTAGTCCCTCAGTTTCAGCACCTTCCTACATGCAGGGTCCCGGATTGCTTTAAAGTATCTGACATTGTGCCCATCCACAAAAAGGCAAGCTAACAGGACTGAAGGATTATAGGCATCAGTCATTATGAAGTCCTTTGAGCGGCTGATAATGACCCACCTGAAGTCCATTAAAGACCCGTCCATGACTGTCTACAGTTTGCATACAGGGCAAACCGCTTGGTTGGGGAACGCAGTGGACCTGTGCCTTCACTACACCTACAGTGCCTGGACTCTCCTAACACCTATGCAAGGATCTTTTTTGTGGACTTTAGCACCACAATCAATGCCGTTGTTACTGAGCTACTCCACAGCAAACTCATCCAGCTGAACATACCTTCCCACACCTGTCAGTGAATCACTAATTTTCTGACAGGAATGAAGCTATATGTGAAATTGGGCCCCCATCTTCTTAGACTTAGGTAATCAGCACAGGAGTACCATAGGGCTGCGTTCCCTCACCACACCTGTACTCCCTTTGCACCACAACGGTGAGCTCCATCAAAATCAAGTTTGCAGATGACACAGCTGTAGTAGACGTCCTCCCCAACAGTGATGAGGCTACCTACAGAAGTAAAGTAGATCTTACAGTACGGTGTGCCCATAACAACCTTGAGCTTAATGCTGCCAAAATGGTTGAAATGCTGGTTGACTTTCGCAAGTGTCTCGGTGCTTGCCAACCCCAGACAATCAACGGCTCAGCTGCTTCCAAGGTTCAGTCTTTTAGATTCTTAGGGACCACCATCATCAACTCACTGAAATGGGCCAATAACATAAACACCATCCTCAAGGAAGCACAGCAAAGACTCAACAACTCTGGAAGCTCAGCTCAGGTATCTCAACCGGTCCTAAAAAGATTTTACTCCGCCATCATAGAAAATGTTTTCAGCACCTCCATCACAGTCTGGTTCCCCTCTGGCTCTTCCATCTGCAAGATCAGACTGCAGCGAGTGGTCCTGACTGCTGAGAAGGTCATCGGCAGTGAACTCGCCAAAATCAATCAAGATTTTTACACTATCTGGCAAAGAGGAGGGCAGTGAACGTTGCTGCTGACACCAAACATCCGAGCAACCACCTCTTTGTCAAGCTGCCATCGCAGAGGCCCTAAAGATGAATCTATCATCTCCCGAACTACACCCCACTTTCACAGTTTCTTTCCAGGTGCTATCCAGCTACTCAACTGCCCAGTCCATAGCAACTCTTACTGAACAACCTCAAATGTTTTTTGGGTTTTTTTTTGCGTTGCAGTTTGCACACATTGACACTGTTTTGTCTTTTTAATGTTCTACACTGGCACCAAACTAAAACCAATTCCTCTGAGGACAGCTCGTAGGCAATAAAGTGTTTCTGATTTCTGACCCAACAGCGTGACCCATTGGGTGTTATTCCTTACTTTTACTGTTGTATAAAACCGCGTGTACTGAAATGGTAATAATAAGCACTTCGTTCTTGCTCTTGGTCTCACAGGAAGACATGACCCCAGGAATGCGTGCTTGTTTTCCGTTGGCCCATGGTTCCAAGATTGGTGAATTAGCAGGGTTCAAGTCCATCCAGATGAACTCGGTGTGAAGTGGAGTTCAAGTGAAAGCGCCTTATTGCCAGGCAGATTTCATTTGCGTCCGATGTGAACACATTTAACCTAAAAGGAAGTTTTATGAAAGCGATTTGGCAACTTGTCCTTCCTAAAACCTTTTTCCAAACTCCTCATAGAATAGTCTCTTTAAAGATGAGCAAACTACCGAGTGTCAGCAACAGCCCCCCTAAAATGTAGAATAGTGTTTCAGAGAATTTAAAGAACACAAGCTTTAAATCCATATTTAAATGAATTTGCTCAACCAGGCAGTTCTTATAGATTCATAAATTCATTAATAATTGTACACTGCTTCATTAATATGCTTTAGCACAAGTACTACCTTCCTGTTTATCTGTCTACTGGAGGGTCGTCAATCAAGCTTACTCATTAGAATATTAGGCCACGCCCAGACCAGTTCTCAAATCAGCCTGATCAGAGAGTCCAGTTGGGACCTGAGCAGTGTTTTATCACTTTTATAATCTTTTCCCCCCAAAACTTACTGGCTGTTTAATAAAACTTTGAAGTCTGTTACCATAATTAAATATATATATATATATATATATATTTCACACTTTCCCTTTAAACTTTGTCCTTTTTTCTTTTGTGTTCAGGACCAAGCCTGAAGCAGTAGAAGTTACATTTGCTGGTAAGTAAGAGTGTGAGTGTGTGTGTGTGTGTGTGTGTGTGTGTGTGTAAGTAAAAACACAAGAGTGTGACGCAGACAGTAGATGGCACAATGATCAAAAACCCATATTTGAAACATGAACACCTTCTCACGTTCAAAGGAATGTTCAAAGAGAAATGATGAATAAAGAGTTGAGTATAGGATATTGCTACACGTGTTAAAGAATTACAGAACATCTCTGTGAGTGAGTGTGTGTGTGTGTGTCTGTGAGTGTCAGAGTATATGAGGGATTGTACCATAAGCAAGCTCAGTGTGTTATAAGTGGTTGTTTTTTTCCCTGACTCAGCACTGTTTTAGAGTCCAGGAGCGGTCCAGGGGTCACACTTAACGGTCCCCATTATGGTATGATGTATGGATTTGCACATGGATCTAGGGTTCGGAACGAAATCTCCAAGAATTCTTCAGCAAAGCTGCGGTTATGAGCCTCGTCCCTAAAAGGGGCCCAGGATGGGTCCTAGGTGCAGACTCTAGTATTCATACCAAAACTGAAAATGATTCATAATGTAGCGTGATTTGATTTTTACAAAGTAAATAACATACTTTCGGTAAAGTTTTAATTCTCTAATCCTTACAAACATGCATAGTAATTACAGATTCAGATCCACCGTGACCCTGACCAGAATAATACTCTTGAATGCCAACATTCATTTCATCCCCCACGCCCCCCTCAGTGTATAATAAAAGGTTAATATGTGTGGCAGTCTGGGAAAACCCATTGGATGACAATTTGGCTAAATTCAGAGAGAAAATTAAGAAATTAGTCACTAGCATGCTTTGAAATTTCTTTTTTTTTTTCTTTTTTTTTTGTTTTTAAAAATGTAAATCTGTTTTTACCTAAAACGATGTGGGAATGTTTTTATTTAGATTACTTTCTAACCTTGTGTCAGCATCTAAGGAGTGAGTTTAACAAAAGCAGAAGTAGAAACAGTCAGTCTGCCTGAAGCTACGTTCACACATACAGTGTCTCGCAGCGACCGGAGACCATTCATTTTCAATGAGAGCTGGCGATTTCCAGCCACATGAGCGACAGCGACTGTTGGCGACTAGATGTGGGCGTGTCCAGCGACGCAACAAAGTTGGGAAAAGTTTAACTTCATGCAAATTTGGAGTGACTTGGTGCTACCAATTCAATTCAGTTCAATTTTATTTGTATAGCACTTTTAACAATAGACATCGTCACAAAGCGGCTTTACAGAGATGCATAATTTTTGGATCTAAATTTTAAATCGAGAAATTTATCCTCAGTGGGCAAGCCAATGGCGATGGTGGCAAGGAAAAACTCCCTGAGACGACATGAGGAAGAAACCTTGAGAGGAACCAGACTCAAAAGGGAACCCATCCTCATCTGGGTGACACTGGATAGTGTAATTAGAAGTAAATCCCTTCTATAACTGTATGATACATGATATAAAGTGCAACTGTGTAGTCAGGAGATTCACCACAGTCTCAACATGAAGTCTGTTTTGCTGAAATCATGAGCTGTCCACCGATGGAGACCCGAGCACAAAGTCTGTTTGTGAATTGTTTGTGGAGGCTGTCCATATGGGCCCATCCTCAGCAACAGCGAGCGACCCCCAGCGATGAGAACCCCAGAAGCAGGGCACCAGGACGGACCAGGCCGGCTCAGATAGAAGAACGGGTCAGGCCCATTGCCACCCCAGGAGCAACACGTGTAGAACTTGTGATGTGACCAATGGGAGTGAAGACAGTAGAGCGCTTTTGATCCGTGATCCACCGCGCTGCCTGTGAGTCCGAATCGTTTCGTGGACCCAGACAGTCCGGCACTTGCGCTTTTGCCACAGATAGATGGCAGCAAAGGCAGATGATATCATGCATATATACACTGGTGAATTTTATATACAAACGCTCTTCCTCCAGAATGTTTCATTTTAGAAACATTATGGTCACCAGTATTAGGAACACTTACCGGGGACTTTATAGTACAGCGACTGGCGACCTGCAGTGATAAAATCGTTGTGTGTGTGAACGTAGCTTGAAGATGTCTAAAACCTTGCTGGTGTGAAGTGTTTTTTTTTTTCCTTATGATTTGATCAGGTTTGTAATCCTGGTTTGCATAATCAGGTTTGCATGACGAGACAACGATGAGGCTCCGGTCCTACGAAAGTCTGGTTTTATTTATCAATAACCATAACAACCCGTCCCCCAGAATCACTAAGGTAGAAACAGGAAGCAACGTGACAAATTGAACCAATCGCATTACTCGGCTGGTGTAGACCTCGCTGAGATTCGGTTGAAGCGAACACTAGACCACCGTTATCAAGAAGGTTAAAGATCAGACATCTGTAGCGCTCCTGGGTCACAATCGGCGTTCACACTTCACCAATCGTATCGAATTCTGAGTACGAAAAAAAAAAAAAAACACGAGTGTGAAAACAATCTGGGATTTGTAGTCTTTTAGGAGTGGAGCAGCGGAAATCATTCCAGTTGATGTCGGGTATATCCGATCACAGATATTTTTACAGCATAAAATCAGACTTTGTTTCACAGTCCTGCAAATAATAATAATAATAATAATAATAACAACAGAGTTTTCGCCCAATATATGATCTCATGGGTGTTTGTGAGGTATAACTGCAGGATAATGTCACAGAATTTTTATTTTTTTTTTTCATTTTAATCAGTGGTAAAAATATTCTTCTTTCCAGTGTCCTACATTAGGGCTGGGCAATATGATAATAATAATAATAATAATAATAATAATAATAATTAATGATATTGTGGTACATTTCATCACAATGCAATTTTGTTATACTCGCAATATCTTTGTATAACTTTGTTTATTTAGTATTTTTTAAAATGACAGTTATAATTTATGGAAGCTTTTGATGTGATTTGATTTGTTAAAAATTAACACTATTTTGAAATTGCAGTTGTTTTTTTTTTAAATCGAAATAAAATAAACTTTAACTTAAAATGTAACGATTTATTAAACGATTTATTTTTTTCTCCTTTTCCGTGCTAATTCACTTTTTATAGACATTAAATAAAAGTTATTATTAAACTTTTTTTTTTTCATAGAAAATATCGTGATATAATTTTTTTTTTATGTTGCCCAGCCCCTATAATGCATCACACGTTTTTATTATGCAAGCTTCAGATAAACTACAGTGGCTTTTTTTGTGTGTTTTTAGATTTTGATGGCGTGCTCTACCACATCTCGAACCCCAATGGCGACAAGACCAAGCTGATGATCAGCATCTCGCTGAAGTTCTACAAAGAGCTGCAGGAGCACGGGGCTGACGAGGTACGGGCTTCCCATTACACTCACAAGTGTTTCATTTAACACGTGCCGCTTTTATCCAAGGTGACTCTCAGGTGTGGGAGAATCCAGGCCTAACACAGAGCTGTTAAATTATAGATGATGCTCGAGTGTAGCTGGACGTCTGCGCTTCTGTCTCCGTCTCAGAACTGTAGCTCTTAATGACCTGAAAAGGAAACAGCACCTCTTTTCCTTTAAGAACCTCTCATTTACAAACCCACTTAAATATTTGTTACCCATCTTTTAGAATAGTACATAGTACGTAATTTATATTTAAGTATTAGGTAAAGGTATGTGATTCGAGGCACAGCATGTTTTAGACGTGGTAGTGTGTATGGCGCTGGGGTTTTTAAACACCTCTTGCTGCGTTGAGAAACAATCCACCGGTCCAATACCCGGTGTTGGGTCGGTATCAGAAAAAAAAAAACCATTGGTGGCTTGGATACATATCGTAATAGGAAATAATGTTATGTTAAATATGAAATCAAATAGCAAAGATTTGGAAAATTTGTAATTGAAATCTGAAGTCTGGATTTGGAAATTTACTTTTGGAACTGGGAATGTTCACATATTGACCCCCCCTCAATATGTGGGGGGATTGATTTTTATTATATTATTTATTATTTATTATATTATTTTATTACACGACAGTTAGTTCCGGTTCACTAATCTGATTGGACGAGCTGTGTACAAAGTTTGCTTATATTTAGTATAACTGCACTGGGACCAGGGGCGTGGCCAGGGGCATTAACTGGACTGTTAATCAGCCGGGGCCGAGCCCAGATTCTTCTCCATCAAAAAAAACTTTTCAAAATGTACTTCTAAATGGAGTGTTTCCATGCACGTGAGGACTAATTGCTTAGAAAATGTGAAAATTGGACAGAAAGTTGGATTGATCATAAAACTTGTAAAACTCTGGTGTACGTTTTGTCTATCTAACACGAGACTAGGCTAGTTTGGTGTCGCTAGCCAAGGGGAGGCACAACTAAGCTATCGTTGTATGGGTTTAGCTGCTACAGTGCCATGTAAAGTCCTTATGCTCTGCTCATATCATGTTCACGTAACTTGGAACGCGTATAGACGTTTACACACCAGCGAGAGAGGACATTACTGTTTCAGTTTCAACCCTTTTACTGGTTTAAAAAGAAAGAAAGAAATCTGCGTCTATCCATTTTCCCCCCTCACACTAACCGACCGTGTGAGCGAGTGTTTGTCAGCCAATGAAACCCAAGTATTTCCAATTATTTTCCTATAAACCCTGTCTGATTGGTCTTGTCTCGGTTCACAGAAGATATAAAATTACAGGCGGTCTTCTTTTACTGACGTAGTGACAAACCATCCCCCAACGCCCAGGCCAGGTTACACCCCTTACTGGGACGTTTCACTGCGTGTCACTCCGCTGGTACGTGTTCGGCATATAATATCCCACTTCGAGCAACAGTCCCACCGAAACAGTTACTACAGTAGAGTTAGCGAGACCATCAGCGGACGGAGCAGACGATGCGTTTTTCGTGAATATGACTTTTGACTTAAAATCTGAAACCTTGTCAGACGAAGATGAAAAGGAAGAACTGAAGTACATTTCATCAGGAGCCCCTTTAACGGGAACGTACAAATCTGTCTGAGCTGGATAGCCGGCCAGCCGACGTGCTATAAAGTGAGTGCAGCTTCTTTGGGATCCATTTCCGCTAGCGGAGGAAAAATAAGCAAAACATTTGGCCATATTGTGTCCAAAATGTCACCTGCAGAACTATTCTATAAAAGCAATACCGCTGTGCTTTGGTGAAATAATAAATGGCATCGTATAACAGTGCAAACTCTTCATCTGAGATAGAAAACTAAAACTGTCAGACACTCCATTCTGCCTGTAGCTTTATAGTTGTGGCTTAGAGACTACGCTGCAAATGCGGATTTAGTTCCGGTCCCTACAGCCATCATTGCTTAAAATCCTTAATACCTGTCCAGCGGTGGTCCTGTGCTGGTTTTCTTACACTGAGGTAGAGACAGGCGGACATTTTGTGCATAACATATGGGCCACAAGCTGTAATTATGCACCTATATAGTAGGTTTAGTTGATAATATATCTGTAGGCATTACGTATACAGTGTGTGTGTGTGTGTGTGTATGTATATATATATATATATATATATATACACACTGTATACGTAATGCCTACATGCCTACTTTTCTAGTATCCACGGAACTAGAAAACGATGACGATAGAGGGTTCCTGGTTCAATCCAAGGCCACCAAAAACTTAATCCAACACTCTGAACATCAACATTAGCAACATTACCTAGGAAAAGTAGTATTTTTATGTGTGCGAGTAATTAAAGGTTGAACAACCGTCAAATAGGCTGCAGTTCATACAAAGTGGGAATGATAATGGTCTAAATTTAAAGCCAAACTCTACTTATGAGAAGAAAATAGGTCTTTCCAATAGGCCATTCAGATCGTTTGTCAAATTTAAGCAAATGTACTGTAGAGGAGGTGACGAGATGATGTAATTAAACAAACACCAGTACAGTCATGGAGATACTGGAATGGGTTATCTTCTTTGTTTGTTTTTATTATTATTATTATTGTTATTGTTATATTTTTTAGAAAAATGCCTCCATCAACCATCCTTACGCTATTTTTTTTTTTTTTTAATCCATGTATTCACTTTTTTTTCTCTCTTTTACTATTAGTGTTCCCATGTGTATTCAAAGTTCCTACTGTGTAAAAACACACTACTCTGGACGTGATTATCAATCAGATGATCTCTAAGTAAATATTTTCTGCAAAGTCACACGTTAAAGCAGCACTGTGTTTATCTCTCTCGTCCCTGTTGGAGCTCTTTGAGAGGATGATCACATTCAGGACTTTGTTGTGCGGTTTTGCAACAGGAAGTGAGTCTGACTCACCTCAGATAGAGGAAATCACACGTTTTAGAAAAGCAACCGAGTCGCGTACCAGCTCCGAGGACACACAGTTGAAGGAAATTAGGCTCGTGTGAGCGTCTGACAGTCTGCTCTGAATCTGATTTGAAATTATAGAGCCATGGGTGTTCCGGGTTTTCCCTTATCATGAAGGATGTGGTGCGCTGCTCCCAGACGATGCAAACCAGTATTCAAACCACGCTTCTGTGTGCTTCATAACAAAGGGCGTGGCGCGTGCAAACTGAATGCAAATTCGGAGGACACCGCGGCGAAGTGGAAGCTCCCTACACAGAGTCTCGTCCTCATAAAGAACGTCCGTTCTGAATCACGAGGAATCATGAATGAAGCCAAGAGAAAGAATAGCGTACAGCTCTGATTGGGTGATATGCTGATAAGATGTTGCTATGGCAATAAATAGCAAGATAGTACCATTCTGAAAGAATGGCGGATGTCACCACTGCTGTTATAACATTAGCTCTAATGTAGACTTCATATACGCGCATAAAGCAATATGAAAATGCATTAAAATGTTGCCGAATTTTCGTTCAACTGAATATTTTACGACTTTACTGCAGAAAGCTAAAGCTGTTGGCGCAGAATGTTTGATTTTGAAGAAATCGCGTAGTCTGAAGAAATCTTGTTTATTGAGAAACGCAGTATGAAACGTTCATCGGAAATTTCACGTGTGTTGCAAATTATTTCCCTTTGTTTGGCATCCTTTCCTTTTTCTAAAAAAAAAAAAAAATCATGAGCACAGCGGTTGAGAGATGCACAACACTACAAAATTACCACAACACAAAACATTGACCGTTTTGACAAGACGAATTAAATCGCAACTGTCTGTTTAAAGCGTACGACTTGCGTCACGATTTTGTCCTCGCATAATAAAATTGCACATCGTGAAATAATTCAGACGTTGAGATCGTCAGTCTCGGAACGCGTTCGTGACCACAGGTAGCTGACGGTAAAGTTCTGGCAGCGTCTGAATATACAGTACCGTGCAAAAGCCTTAGGCACATGCAAAGAAGTGCTGTAGAGCAAAGATGCCTTCAAAATAATGAAATTAAATGTTTCTACATTTAAAAAAAAAATTAAAAAATACCGTAAAGAGACAGTAAACGGTGGTAAATGAGACAAAATAATAAAAATAGTAGTCTCCGGTACAATTAGTGCAGTTTTATAAGGAAATGAGCTGGTAAGTTTTATTGAGCATCTTGCAGAAACAGACACAGTTCTTCTGGACACTTTGACTTTCGCACTCGCTTCTTATTTTTGCAGCAAAACCCAGCAGCCTTCATTGTGTTTTTTTTTGTTTTTTTTGTCTGAAAAGTGTCTCTTACGTAATATGCCGCTTTCTTTAATGACATACAAATATTTTTCTGTAACGTTTAATTCTGTGCTAGAAAACTAATGTTTGGGAATCTAAAATGTTTTTTGTACCGACTCGATAATGTAGAAGTCATAAAATAAAAAATAAAAAATCTATAACAAAGTTTGTGATAAAAAACAAAAAGGGTGCCTAAAACTTTTGCACGGTACTCAGAGTCTAATCAGTGATACAACGTTCGTCTAGAATCCACCAATAGGAGTACGGCACGGGATTCGAGGGACGGCTACGAATGCGGTAGTGGCCGTGGCGAAATGTAAACGAAACGCACAGGAAAAAAATCCTTAACCCCAAACTTTACATAAAAATATTTCTGTTTGTGTCGTTCTGATTTCCATACCGGGCCGGTTGATGACGGAAACACCACATTGTAAGCATTTAAAAAAATGTATTTTTTTTTTTTTAATAATCGCAGATCTATCATCAGAGGACCTTCATCATATAATCTGACATTTGGAGAACACACGTCACGCCCCAGTCTGTTCAAGAATTCAGCCAAGATTTCATTAGGATGTTAGTTATACTGGGTTTAGCTGTTTCTGAAAGAGTGACCGTTAAGCAGACCCCCCCCAACCCCCCCAACCCACCCATCACTATTTCTCCTGTCGTGATATAACAGTGGTGAGACATTACCGAGGCGTTCTTTCTGCTGCCACAATTCAACGAAAAGTCACTTTATACTTTCTAAGACCACCGATCTCTACCTCTGACCAAAGATCATCCTTTACGATGTGCGATTGTGCCCGCGACAGCAAAAAAACAAAAAAAACAAACTGGAAATCATACAGCGTATGTAACGCTGGCTTTAGCAATGCAGCTGCAAACGATCAGCGATATCTATATATTTTAGGAAATAATAGGGATTACTATTGCAGGATTATCGGTACGGAAGTCCGTCTCGTTCACCATGACGATGATTATGAATAAAATTGCTCTGGAATTTATTAAAAGTAACATCAGTATGTTTTGGTTTCAGCTGCTCAAGAGGGTCTATGGAAACTTCCTGGTGCCAGCAGAAGATGGTAAGCCGAGATCCTTTAAATATAATATACTATTCGCTAGTTTTGTTTCTAAACCGGCTATGTGGGATAAATTCTAATATTTTACTTCATTAAACCGTCGTCGTTTCTGGTATACAGTTTCCGGCTCACTGTGAAATCCTGCTGCCAATTTGTGGGATATTTACAATATTTGCAATATATTTTTCTTTTTTTTTTTTTTCGCTCCACAGGCTACAACGTGTCTTTGCTCTTCGACCTGGACGTGCTGCCAGCCAATAAGGAGGAGGTGATCCACCAGGCGGGCATGCTCAAGAGAAACTGCTTTGCATCGGTGTTTGAAAAATACTTCAAGTTCCAGGAGGAAGGCCGCGAGGGCGAGCAGAGAGCCGTCGTCCATTACAGAGACGACGAGTCCATGTAGGTGACCTGACCGAGCCGAGTATACGAGCATAAAGTGGAAAGAGTAACCGCCGTGTGTCGTCTGCGGTCGAGATAAGATTGGACAGTTTTACTTTATCGGTTTCTGTCTCCTCAGCGTTTCTCCGTCCTCTCTGGTTTCAGGTACCTGGAGGCGAAGAAGGATCGTGTCACCGTCGTGTTCAGCACGGTCTTCAAGGATGACGACGATGTCATCATTGGAAAAGTGTTCATGCAGGTGTGTATCCTTTTAGATTTTCAGCTAAAACACCATCTCCGCTGTCTCACTATTATCACTCGCTGTGGACGCGTCCCAAACCACACGTTCACTACATAGACCACACAAACACACGGATGTCTCAACATAATCGGCAGACAAATATCTCATCGCTGCCAATGCACTGCGGGCGTGTCCCAAGTCACACACGCTGTTCACTTAATAGGCCACATAATGACCTTCACAAACGTCCTTCGTGGATGTGTCCCAAATCTCACACACTATTCACTGTATAGGGCACATTAACGCCTTCGTAAACGTCCGCTGAAGACATGTCTCAAACCACACACCCTGTGCAATATATGGCCCGCAAACACGATCACAAACATCTACTGTGGACGTGTCCCAAATTCATACACCCTATTCAGTATATAGGGCTCATAAACACCATGAGAAATGTACACTGTATTATTCTATTGTATACACTGTGGACATGTGCCAAATCACATGCTGTTCACTATAAATGGCGCACAAATGCCATCCAAACATTGAACATGGATGTGTCCCAAATCACACACCCATTTCACTAAATAGGCTGCAGTAAGACAGTCACCAATGTATACTGTGGCCCTGTCCCATATCAGACACTCTATTTACTACATAGGCTACCTAGACATCATAACAAAGGTACACTATGGATATCTTCCAAATTACACACCCAGTTCAATACATAGGCCACATAAACACCTTAACGAACGTCCAGTCTGGACGTGTCCCAATTCACACATGCTATTCTCTGTAAAAGCTGCATAAACACCGTCAAAAACGTCCACTGTTAATGTGTCTCAAATGACACGCTCGATTCACTATGTACGCCACAGATGTCTCCGCATCAAGTTTACAGTGGATGTGTCCCAATTCAGGCACACCCTTTTCACCATGTAGGCCACCTACAGACCATCACAAATGTCTCACTATCGTTAGTCAACTGTGGACATCATTCACGTCCCAAATCACACAGCCTATTCACAACATAGGCCACGTAAACACCATCACAAATGCCCTTAATGGAAGTGTTCCAAATCACACACCCAATTTACTATAGGCCACATAAACACCATCAAAAAATGCCCTTAATGGAAGTGTTCCAAATCACACACCCAATTTACTATAGGCCACATAAACACCATCAAAAAATGCCCTTAATGGAAGTGTTCCAAATCACACACCCAGTTTACTCTATAGGCCACATAAACACAATGACAAATACCCTTAATAGAAGTGTCCCAAATCACACACCCAATTTACTATATAGGCTACATAAACACCATCACAGATGCCCTTAATGGAAGTGTTCCAAATCACACACCCAATTTACTATAGGCCACATAAACACCATCACAAATGCCCTTAATGGAAGTGTTCCAAATCACACACCCTATTTAATATAGGCCACATAAACACCATCACAAATGCCCTTAATGGAAGTGTCCCAAATCGCATACCTAATTTAATATATAGGCCACATAAACATCAACACAAATGCCCTTAATTAAAGTGTGGAAGTGGAAGTGAAAATCCACTGAGGATGTGTCTCAAATCACGCACCCTGTTCATGATATAAGCAACCTAAACACAATCAAAAAGGCCCACCCTGGAAGTGTCCCAAATCACACACCCTGTTCACTATATAGGCCACATAAATGCCATCTCAAATGCCCGTCATGGACATGGTTCAAAATCGCATGCCCTGTTTGCTCTATAGGCAAGGTTAACACCATCTCACACGTCCATCATGGGCGTGTCCGAAATCACACACTATATAGGCCACATAAAGATGATCAGTCTACTGTGGACGTCCCAGTTCACATCCCTTATCCAGAGCTGTCCATTCAGTCTGTATCCATGGAGATTATCAGGATGGACAAACAAAGCTCATAACCGTGTATGTGGTATCAGGTTAACACACAGCTGTCCTGTTTTGGTGTGTGTGTGTATATATATATATATGTGTGTGTGTGTGTGTGTGTGGGGCTTGCTCCTGCATGTCCTCACTCGTCTGCCCTTACATTATTGTAAATACACAACTTTTCCGCTATGGAAGGTGAAACCTTCTGAATCCATGCGTGCCTTTTCAGTTATGAGTGTGTGTGAGATCTCTGATCTCTGTACCCGAGTTCCCCTTTATAAAGAGTGACATGTTTGTTTTTCGGTATAGCTCTAAAATAAAATGTACTCAATGTTTCCTCATCACAGATGTAGCCCATCAGCCAGGATATGTGTTTTCTTCCCCCCAACCCCCCCCCCCCCCCCAGTTTTGCACTGGCATAGAAGTGCCAACATCTGCGTTTAAAAAAAAATTTTCGCTGTAGCTTCCAGGTTTCTTTACGATGCGGGATTTTACAATAGCGTTCACCATTTTTTGACACCGGGATACACTTCCGCATTATAACCAAAACGACTCTTCTGCTTCCGGCTTGTCCACTATAATGGCAGTGGTGCTATTTCACACCCGGAGTCTGCAGGAGCTCCTGAAAATTAACATTTAATGACGTTCATCATATATGTAAGAACACTTTTAGGAAGCTGGAGAAAGGCTTCAATCTGTAAACTACTATGTATTTTGTGAAGAAAATGTCCATACTTTTGAGTACTGGGACATACCGACACGACGCGTAACGGAAGAGAACGTTGTTGCCTAGTTACGCACACTGTCACCGTAAACAAACTCCTCCCTGCGTTTCAGCTTTTCTTCATTCATCACTGCTTATATCGTTGATACTATATCATTTAATTTACCATTCCCTTGATTTATTTTACCACATTTCATTTACAAACTCTCGAAAATGTGTCAAAAAGCAAACTCACAAAACTCATTCTCCCTCGCGCAAGGAATTGTGGGTAACGTCAGCTGAAAAATCACACTTTGAAAATCTACCGGAAATAGTAGATCATCTGAGCACGTGTGTGTGTGTGTGTGTGTGTGTGTGTGTGGCAAACCCCATGTCCTCAGTTTACATTTTACACACTGGCATCTTGTCGGTCATCAGACTCTCAACCTTCTGATTAGAAGCCCGAAGTCTTAATCACTCCACTAAAAAATGGAGCATGTCTTCTTTTGTGTGTGATGAGCGAGCGCACGGATAAAACGAAGCTAACACACGTGCCAATTATTTTTTTTTCCCTGCAGGAATTTAAGGAGGGCCGGCGTGCGAGTCACACAGCTCCTCAAGTGCTGTTCAGCCACCGAGAGCCTCCTCTGGAGCTGAAGGACACGGACGCTGCGGTGGGAGACAACATCGGCTACATCACCTTCGGTATATACCTTTTAACGCGCACAATACACCCTTTCATGCTGCGTTTAACACTGTGAGCAGTACGGAATTAGATCTCCGCCCACAGACTCCTCATACAGACGGGCGGCGAATTAAACGAAAAAAAAAACGACCTCAAGCATCTTAGTAAGCTGACAGAACAGCCTCTTCGTGCTTTGTCGTCATCTGATGATGATGATGATGATGATAAACAGCGCTGTCTAACACATCACTCCAAAATCCCCCCATAGTTCGCAATCTGATGAGTGTGAAGGCCACAGCGTACGATTTATATCATTTTCATTCTCATTAGTCCATTCAGTGAGCCTTGTACGTGGGGGCGGAGTCATCCTAGAAGAGACCACGCCCACTACGGTAGAAAAGTTTCATCATAGCCTTTGACAAAACGCATAGTTGTGATTTTTATTCATGGACAAGCTCCAAAAAAAAAAACCAACAACATTTGTTTACTATATGCGTCAAACAAACACCATCATATTAAGTCGCACTGGATACGTTCCGAACCGCACACTTTATTTATCACACAGGCCACACCAAATAGGGTCCAGCATTTGGACACTAGCAGGCAGTTTTATCATATCATTGGTCAGAGTTTACATGATTTAACTGTTCTCATCGCTTAAAACACAGGTTCCCAACCCTGGGCCTGGGAGTACCCTTGTCCTGCACAGTTTAGTGTTTAACACACACTTCAAATCAGCAAGGGCTGTTAATTAGCAGATTAGTTGAATCAGGTGAATCACTCAAAGGTTTGTCCAGGCCTCTGAGGTTTAGCAACATCGCCGTGATCCTCGAAACCAGGTTAAAAATTCGAAGCCAGTCAGCAAAGACATGTCAAGATGCCGACCTTTCATAAGCCAATCAAACACCGATGGATTAAACCAAAGTCCCGCCCCCACAAATATGGTGTTTGACTTGGAAAAATGGTACATTATGGAAGATAAACTTGTTCGAATTATTGAATGTCAAACCTAATGTCTCTAGTCTCATGTAACATATGAAGGTCTTGAAACTCTGCCTAAGGGAGAACAGTCCCTCAAGGATCTCGCAGTTTCGCGATCGAAGAAACGGACTGGCGTCGGAATGAGTCCTAAATGGGTTTTGAATGGGTTTTTCCGGTTAAATGCCTGAAATAAGTTCTGCGGTTAACATGAGCTCAAGATATTTTCATGTTTTATTCTATGATGTAAAATACATCAGTAATACCCCACTCGTGATTTTATTTAAAACGTCTTGGAAAAAGACGGTTTCTAACCAGTGGCTAAATGGGACTACAGAGCTTGTTGGAGACATTAAACGTCATCAGGCTGAACAGGAAAACTCATCTACTACAGCCTTGTGTTTATACTCGTGCTCTTTTCAAACTAAACCAAAATTCTGGTGAGTCTGATGGGAGCGTCTTTTGTTGTGTGTTTTCACTGCTCCGTCAAAACCTCTACATCTAGACGACCGAAAAGCCGCACAAATCGGAAGAGCGCTGATACAATGATACAGATTATTTCATATGTTATGAAGGGGTTGCTTTTTTCCATGTCTTCCAGTGTAAGATCGGAGTTTGGTGAAAAAAAAAATGGTGGAAAACGAAGGTGTTAGAAGGCTGTATTTTATGTTTCTTTCTTGCCGCAACACCCCCCTTGGACCTTTTGAAGCTTACTGTTGGCAAAGGTGTAGAACTGTGATGTTTAGAAAGGTGCGACATGTTAGCTGTGACAGATGATGGCAGATGTGTGTGTTTGCACGCTGTCAACATCCATTTCCCCAAGTGGTCCCCATGCTTTTAACGTATTCGCGGCGACACACCTCGCGAAGCCCGCAGCTCGTCTATTAAGGTATGACTCGGTGTTGATTTTAGCAGGCTCGGTCCGGAAGCACTCGCCGTTTATTGACACTGTAAATATTGTGTTCAGTTCTACCTCCTTTAAGCAGTACGCTACATATCATCACGTGCTTCTCCACACCCAAATGTGCATATTTGACCTGCATTTTGACTTGCAAAAAAGCGGTGGTTATTATTTCGATTTGCACATCTCAGTTATCATCTCAATAATTCCAAAAAACACGTAGACCTATAAATAACGTCGGCTTAAATGAGTTGCCGAGCTTCAGGAAAGTTTGAGAACCCCTGCTCTGGAGTGTGTACGTTGTTACTTTTAGAGAAAGATTAATATTAACAATAAAACTACAGAGCACTATCAGAAGTATTGAATATCATTGATGAGTAAGGAGTAATACACAATGAGGCATGCTGTTTTAGGAAAATAATCAACGGTGGGGTGGTGACATAAAACTGTCAGTGCTGCTGTCATAGGAAAATTAATCAAGACCAATCAAAATTGAGACTTCAACAGCGCTGTGGTGTAAAACATAAAAAATATCGGCACTTTGGAAAATAACAGCTATTGCTTTGACCAGAGTGTGCAGTAACTACAGGTTTATTATTGTTAAAAATAAGTTCTGTATACTGAGGGGTATTGATCTAACGTTATATGTTGCTATTGTGTAGGTCTTATATTCTATGCAATGCAGTTGAGCGAGAGCTTACACCTCCCATAGTTTTTGAACAAATGAAAGGAAATGTAGCTTTACTTTATAATTAATCTACAAACAAATATCATTCCAACAAGACAAAAATTAAACGTGGGTCCATCCTGTAACATTACAGCAATCCAAAAGCCAAAAATTAACAGAAAATTATTTTAGACAAAAGACAAAACTACTGGAACAGCGAGGCCAATTCATTTGTTTTTGCTGTAGACTGGCCAAAGTGTGGAGAAAGAAAGGTTCTGCTCACGATCCAAAACGTACAAGCTCGTCTGTGAAACATGGAGGTAGCGTCACGGCTTGGGCTCGCGTGGCTGCTTCTGGAACAGGCTCACTAATCTTTATTGATGATGTACCTCATGATGATCGCAGCAGAACGAATGGAAAAAGTGGAAAAGCGTCACAAAAGAAGAAACCAACAGTTTGGTGATGTCAGTGAGTCGCATGCTTGATGCGGTTATCGCAAGCAAGGGATATGCAACCAGATATTAAGTGTTCTTTACTTTCATTTACTTCGACTTATCTGTTCCTATACTTTTGCTCACCTAAAAATTGGATGATCTGATACAAAAGGTTCTATGTTTCATGTTGTTCAACACCTCTAGATGTAAATACCAGGAAATAAAAGCTGAAATCTTAAACTCTCGTCTCATAGACATTTGGGTTTGAGATCAATAGATGGATGTGGTGTACAGAACAAACAAATGAATTGGCCTTGCTGTTCCAATAGTTTCGGAGGGTACTGCATTTCCTGTTACGTTTCGGTTGAGTTAAATGAAGGATATTTTTATTTCCTGTAGTCCTGTTCCCTCGTCATACCAACACCAACGCCAGAGACAACACCATCAATCTCATCCACACCTTCCGTGATTACCTGCACTATCACATCAAGTGCTCCAAGGTGAGTTCTCCTTTTCTCTCTCTCTCACACACACACACACACACACACACACACACACGAATGACACAATGAGATGTACACAATCCCCCATTATACCAGATTTTAATCAGCTTCTTTACTTATAACAGGAGTCTCTCAAATATTTTCCGTAAATATCTCCGGCAAACCATATCCAGTTCTTCAGTGATGTCACACAGACTTGCTGATGTGTTTGTGTTTTGCTACAAAAATAAATCGTTACAGGCGTTATATTGCTGTTCGCGTAGACGATTGGATGTTCTAAAGGATAATGAAACCGAACGGTTTGGAATATATGATGTGTTCCCGTCCATGATGCCTTGACGGTGATTGGCTGGCACGCTGTTGATGATGTCATCCCTAAGAATATCAACAGTAAGTAATGAAAACACAACTACTTGCATGTGGCATTAACTGTTGTGCTCTGCTTGTTTTAGGCTTACATCCACACCCGCATGAGATCCAAGACCTCCGACTTCCTGAAGGTTCTGAATCGTGCTCGCCCCGATGCCGAAAAGAAAGAGATGAAGACGATCTCGTGAGTATCTGAGCGAGCGCAAACGCTTGTGGTTGTAATGGAGTTGATGCGCTTGCCCCGCAGTGGTGAAACGATATGAGCTGTAAGACAGACGTAGTCCATCTGCGTCCCTACACTCAAACGAACCAAAATAATTGATCAGGATGGTCTTGAAGTAGCACCTCTACCTTGAGAGGAGTCAGTTGGTATGATTTGGGTGTCTGGTAATGACTTCCCCCCCGTCACCTAGCACTGGCAAAACCAACTGTGAGGACACTTCAGTGTTGATTGACAATTTAGTGGAGGAATTAACACAATTTTCCCCCTTATATCAGGGAATGCCGGAGGATTCCTCAGGAGGAGGTGGACTAAGTCGTAATAAGTCGGTTTCTCCAGACAGTAAAAAAAAAAAGAGCGTAAGATCGTACATATTGGTGGAAATTAGAGATGTCGATGCTAGCAAAAGAATTTAGATTTATAAGCTATAACAAAAGGAGCACATCTTGTCCATTGGGAGACTGTTCCACAACCTTGGCGTGCATCTCAAAAAATTTTAATATCGTGAAAAAGTTCATATTTTTCCGTAATTTAATTCAAAAAGTGGAACTTTCATATATTCTAGGTTCATTACACACAAAGTGAAATATTTCAAGCCGTTTTTTGTTTTAATCTTGATGATTACGGCTTACAGCTCGTGGAAATGAGATACTGGAAAAATCCAGTATCTCAAAAATATTAGAATAAAGAATTTATAATACAGCAATGTGGACCTGAGAAGACTCTAATCAGCTAATTAACTCAAAACACCTTTTTACTCAAAACACCGTTGCTCAGTGGTCCAAAGTCCTCTTTCCAGATGAAAGTAAATTTCGCATTTCATTTGGAAATCAAGGTCCCAGAGTCTGGAGGAAGAGTGGAGAGGCACAGAATCCAAGCTGCTTGAAGTCCAGTGTGAAGTTTCCACAGTCAGTGATGATTTGGGGTGCCATGACATCTGCTGGTGTTGGTCCGCTGTGTTTTCTCAAGTCGAGAGTCGATGCAGCGTCTACCAGGAGATTTTAGAGCACTTCATGCTTCCATCTGCTGACCAGCTTTATGGAGATGCTGATTTCCTTTTCCAGCAGGACTTGGCACCTGCCCACAGAGCCAAAACTACTAGTAACTGGTTTGCTGACCATGGTATTACTGTGTTTGATTGGCCAGCCAACTCACCTGAGCTGAGTTTTGTCAGGAAGAAGATGAGAGACACCAGACCCAACAATACAGACGAGCTGAAGGCCGCTATCAAAAGCAACCTGGGCTTCCATGACACCTCAGCAGTGCCACAGGCTGATTGCCTCCATGCCACGCCGCATCGATGCAGTAATTCATGCAAAAGGAGCCGTGACCAAGTACTGAGTGCATAATTGAGTACATACTTTTCAGAAGGTCGACATTTCTGTATTATAAATTCTTTATTCTAATATTTTGAGATACTGGATTCTTGATTTCCATGAGCTGTAAGCCGTAATCATCAAGATTAAAACAAAAAAGGCTTGAAATATTTCACTTTATGTGTAATGAATCTGAAATATATGAAAGTTCCTCTTTTTAAAATTAAATTACGGACAAAAATGAACTTTTACGCGATATTCCACGACATGGTATCGTGATGACGTTTTGGTCTCCATATCAACACTCACCAACTAACACATGTATGACTTAGCAAGGAGGAATTTGGAGGACACCCCTCCACCCTGTTTTCTTACTGTATAACTCTGTAGCATCAGGAAGACGATGCAAAATTCCATGTAATGAAACAAGAAGCCTGAACATTTTTTTTTTTTTTTTTTTAATTCCTCTCAGCATCAGATTACGCTGCTGATTGGAATGTTAAATGAATGGAAAAACCCGTAGTGAACCGATAAACAGTCAGATAGTGACCTTGTTTTTGTATACATCGATCTAAAATCAATGACGAAAAAGCTAAAAGAGGGAGAAAAAAAAAAAAAAAAAGCTAAAAGAAATCCTCTCTGTTGATCTGACAATTAAATACATTACAGCGTTTTCAGTTCCTGCTTGGTGGCAGACCTAAAACCACTCAGTCATGGAAGCCGTGACAGTAAAAGCTCTGACTTCCTCTTAAACTCCATATGTTTGGATATGTTCTTGCACATAATGTAAGGTTTTTCAAGCAGCCTATAAGGAAGCCGTTTATTTAACTTTTTGCTGATTTAACTTTTATGGTCACAAAGTCCAGAGTAGCATTAACTTCCCTTGTTCACACAGTTCCTGTGCGTTAATGTTTAAACAGTAAAATGTCTTGTTAACACAGGCCTCCAACGTTCAGCTCTTTGCTTAAGGTGGAGGCTTCAAGAATAATTTATCAACGATCTGTTAAAAAAAAAAAAAAAAATACTACTGACTATCGAACTAGGGAGCTGACTGAGACGCACCCAGTGTTTTATTCTAATATTTATATATATATATATATAAAACCCTCCCTGTTGGTCGTGTTTCATTAAAGAGATCAGGCAATGCAGTAAAGCTCATGTTTTTCAGTGTGTAAGGTTTTCAGCATGTAACTAATGAAAAGCAATAAGTGCAGCAGAATGGTCTGCCTCTAAAGATGGCTTCTGACACCATCCTTAAGAAGTACTCCCATGTTGATAGTTTTATATTAAAGAGATCTTGCGATATCAGAGCAGCGTAAATAAGGCGTAAAATAATGCTTTTCAATGTGAAACATTTTCCACATGCCACAAATGAAAAGCAATACTGTTTGCGTATTGTATTTCACTTGAATCTCACCAGTGTAACTGGTTTCGCATCGTTTCAACCACGCAGCCTGAAGTCTGTTCCAGCGTCCGGTTTGTGTCTGCACCCGAATCATAGCCACGATGGTTATTCACAATAACACATTCCCTATCGTGTTCTATATACGTAGACAGAGGGATGCATAGAACTTTAGATACGCGTCGTTTTCTGGTCAAGGTCAAACCTAACAGATCATTTCCAGTAGATGTTTGTTAATTGCTTAACCATTAAAAGTCTTATGGATTGTTTTAGCTAATTTCTAATTTCCTCTCTCCAGGGGCAAGACATTTTCTCGCTAAGGTGGCACAGCGACCAAACATGCTTACAGGACCAGCCGGTGCTGCCCGAGTGCTAAGCGGACTACAACCCCCGAATTCGGACAGCGCTCGTAGACTCCTAGATGCTTGCAAAACCTTCAAGGAACAAAATTTAAAAAAATAAAAATTCCTTTGAATTTTCACACAGTTTGAAACAAACAAAAAAAAAAAAGTCGTAAACATTTTTATACAGCCCTTGGTAAATTGGACATTTGGTACTTTTTCTGCGCCTTCCCGCTGTAATCTGCCGTGTGCCGTCTGAGAAATGTTTATGCAGTGTTGCTCCACGTCCGTCGTATTGTCTTTGCCAGATTACCTGTCTGCTTTCGAACTAATAAATAAACCAGTCTTAGAGAAAAGAAGTGTTGATGTGCTTCAATTAAAATGTTCTGCCTCATGGAAAAATAACCATCTCCTGTGTTTTATTTATATTTTTTTTTACTTGCCTGCTGTGTTTATCCGAAATAAGACACCCCCCAGAAATGGGGGAATGTTTCCAAAGGTGCTTTGCATTAATGCGTTATAATTAACATTATTTATATTGTTTATGTAGGTTTATTTGACAAAAGAATGAGCTAGTATTGCTAGCCAGAAGTAATATATACTTATTATACTATATACTATTATACTATATACTACTATATACTAGTAATACTAGTATTACTAGTCAGTAAAAGAGCTAATGGCAGCGCGATGACAAATTTATTGAATTGTCTCAGATCAGCTGCCGTTATAAACCTGATTATTAAATTGTCTTTCTGCTCAGCGATTATTAACTTGATTATAAAATCGTATCTCAAATCAGCTACTGTTCTAATCCCAATAATGAAATGGCGTGTCTTTGATTACGAAACTGTGAAACACCCAAAAGATACACACGATACACACCAAGCCTTAGGAGTCAGAGGTCACTTCTTTTATTGTTGAACAGAGAGACAGTAGGCAGACATGCACACCTGAGAGAAATGTAGAAAGAAAGAGAGATTAAGGCAGTAATTTAAAACTGACTCCATTGAGGACGTTGTGCAACACTGCAGTGGAAACGTCACTCTTCCACATTCTGTAAAGGCTCCGCCTCTGGGTTCCCAGGCTCCTCTCCTTCCTGTTTCTCCTCTTCATCCTCTGGATTAATGTTCTCCACAGCGGGTTTGAACTCCTCCTCCTCCTCTGGATTAATGTTCTCCACAGCCGGTTTTAACTCCACCTCCTCCTTGGCCTGAGTGCCCTCCACAGGACGTGCTTCCTCCTCCACCTGAGTGTCCACCATGGGACTCACTGCATCTTCCACCTTCTCTACCTGATTGTCCGCCACGGGGCTCTCTGTCTCCTCCTCCTCCTTCTTCTCGGCTACAGTGTCCTCCACTAGGTTCACTCTCTCCTCCTCCTCCTCCTCCTCCACCTGAACTTCCACCACCAAGTTCACGGTCTCCTCCTTCTTCTCCATTTCCTCTACAATGACTGGGTCTTCTTCCATTCCTTGTCCAGCTTCTTTCTGATCATACTGCTTGTTCATGGCAGTGTTGGCAGTGTTCAGCTGCAGGTTGTTCTGAGCGATTATCTTTTCTTCCACGATTTCGTTATTGAGTGTCTGGTCAGGAATCAGGTAGCGGGGCGCTGCGAGAGAGCAAGTAGTACAGAGATCATTACAAGGTGTTTGATTTTCTTTAGCATAAATATGAATATGGTTGTGTATAGTAACGGTTGGGAAATAATGGAGTGGCCTTATCACAGTGTGTTATATACTTATATGCAGGTCTTTAAAAAAAGTTATAATTTTGTCTGAAACTCCATTTTTATCAGTTACAAGCCTTAAAGAGAGAGTTCACCCAAAAATGAAAATTCTGTCAATTACTCACCCTCATGTCGTTCCAAACTCATAAGACTTTCGTTCATCTTCGGAACACAAATGAATACGTTTTTTAAGGAAACCTGGGAGATTTCTGTCCCTCCATTTACAGTCCAAGTAACCAAAACGTTCAAGCTCCCAAAAGTACATAAAGGCATCTTAAAGTAATCCATGTGACTCCAGTGGTTTAATCCCAATTTTATGAAGCGATACGAAGGCTTTGTGTGCACAAATAAAACTAAAATGAAGTCTTTATTCACAAAATATATTGCATTCACGAGAGAACCACAACGCATGCGTGTCGAAATCTGCAGACATCTTTGTTACAAAGATTGTTCTATGTGACTCAGTTTGTGTTCAGGCTGCACTGTTTACAGCAGAGGAAGAGGGACGCTGTACACAAACTGAGTCACATAGAACAATCTTTGTAACAAAGATGTCTGCAGATTTTGACATAGAGGAGGACTTGCATTTTTTTTTTTTTTGTCCGCTCTCGTGTCAACACAACACGCATGCGTCGTGGTTCTCTCGTGAATGCACGTCGGAGATCTATGCTGAACTGAAGATATTTTGTGAATAAAGCCTCAATTTTTTTTTTTTTTTTGCTCACACAAAGCCTTTGTATCGCTTCATAATATTGGGATTAAACCACTGGAGTCACATGGATTACTTTATGATGCCTTTATGAACTTTTTGGAGCTTCAAAGTTTTGGTTACTTGGACTGTAAATGGAGGGACAGAAATCTCCCAGGTTTCATTAAAAATGTCTTCACTGTGTTCCGAAGATTAACGAAAGTCTTATGGGTTTGGAACGACATGAGGGTGAGTAACTGATGACAGAATTTTCGTTTCTGGGTGAACTATCACTTTAAGTATCAAATTATTTTTAAATTCAAATGTACATAGTTATATATTTTATGATGTTTAGGCTGCACTTTGTGTCCGTGTTGCTTTTGTTTGGCTTTTATGTTTTAAAAAAAAAAAAATTATTACATTTAACAAGGTAAACTTGGGAGACCAGAGATCAGACATAAATCAGAAAAGCTGTGAGGAGTGCAACAGATGCGCAGTGTGATCGTATGGTGTAAATATACGTAATGTTAGAGCTGAATGAGTGATATTGGAACGAATGTTAATTAAGTAAAGAAAAAAAAACCACAATGAGACATGCTGTTATAGCAGAAGAAAGAAAAAAAAAAAAAAATCAACAACGGGGTGGTGTGATGCAGCCAGACATCAACTATCCAATCATGGACATCTGTGGGTTCATGTATGCGGAAGAGGGCGGATAGCGCTTTCCTCAGAGTGTGTTACTCTGCCCAGTGATGCAGCATGAGCAGTAGTTTGAAAAGATGTGGTTGTGACTGGTACTGTTACTGTTACAAAGCACTCACACTGGAGAATCTTTCCAGAAATAAATGCCTCCATACCAACAGTTACCTCCTTTTTATAAGGACGGGTATCTGCGCTGTGTAAATAATTACTATAGGAATGAGAACATATTAGAACGAGTGCATTAATATAAACCTGTGATTTGTCAGATAAACAGAACTACTCAGAGCTGCAGTAGAGATACAGAAAATTAATCACCTCTGGATCGAACGGAATCAAGAATTCAATAGTGCTATAGTGGTATAATTAGGGGGATAGTATATTTACAACACGAATGTCTAAGAGCTCTAAAGATCTATAAAGGTATCAAACCCATGAGGCCTAGTAAACCTTCCTGCCTCTCTCTCTCTCTCTTTTTTTTTTTTTTGCTTGCTAGTTAACGAACAGACTCGTTTGGAAAGCACCGCCTTCATCAACCCGCTATGGTGTTATGATCTATCACGCCTCATGCTTCAGGGGAGATACACACTCATATCATCAGCAATCACAGCTGATGTGACAGGTTTAAAAGGATTGACATGTAGGTTTGGACAGCATGAGAAAACAGTAATCGTGGCTTTTAAGTGGGCGCTTAACCGTTGGAGTTGAATTAGGTGTTCAGTGTAGACGAGTGACGGGCAGAGAACCAGAATGTCAGAAGAGATTGAAGAAGAATGGATGAACAATCAGAATGACATGGCACTTACCAGCGCTCAGAGCCTGCTCTATTGAAAACTCCACACTGAGAGAGAGAGAGAGAGACAGAGAGAGAGACGAAATGTGTTTAGACGAGCAGAAGACAGACACTGAGGGTGTGTTAGTTAGGAGTTTGTTACGCAATACTCTGATGTTTAACACACACAACACTACACTGATACTTGACATTTTAAACAACCATCACTACTGCTGGGGTCCATTCAGGACGCAGTGTAAGGACAGTCTATGAAGGACAGTCTTCTATGAATCCACTGTATATCGTATTGCATTTTGGGAATCCAATAATTCTGGTCACAGGACATTAAAGTTTGCAAACATGGCAGAGAGAACTGTCTCGCTCTGACCGAGAAGTACGTTTACGACTCAACTATAACTCAACCGCCTTCCACTCGGCGAATACTTCTGCCTTAAGTCATTGTTTATTCAACTTATTCCTTTTTTATGAACAGGTATCAGTTTTTTTTACACTGTGAAAAGTCATTCTGGTGAGTGAATATAGCTAGCTAACACTCTGGGGGCAAAAACAATTGCAGGAAATATAGCATTTTTGATTTAGCAAGAACAAAATGTTAAAAAAAAAAAAAAAAAACAATTTACAAAAACTGATGCAACATGCAGCCTTGCTGCATTGACATTAATATTAAATAGCTTTTCATTTAGATTATTATTATTATTATTTTTTAAATAATAGGCTTTTTGGGGTAAACTTGAGGCACCATTAAGACATGGACGTTATTTATTTTTAATGGCCTCCCACAGATGATAGACAGGCTGTCAAGGTGTATTAACATGATTTCATGAGTCCTACCTTTAAATAATCTGAACACTTTTGTCTGTTAAAGGAACCATGGGCCCTCTCTAGAGTATAATTCTGTCTGTATCATGTTAGATAGATCAGTAGCCACACCAGTCAGGTCACTCTTGGATAGCAGAACGAATTTTTTTAGAAAGCCGAATGCATTGCTGGTTATGTTTAACGTTTTTTTGTTTGTTTGTTTTTTCAGTTAAAGGGGCGGTTTGTAATTTTAGAGTCCACTAATCGTCCACTGATCGTAGGGTTGGCGGTTTGATTCCCGGCCCACATGACCCCATGTGCCGAAGTGTCCTTGGGCAAGACACTGAACCCCAAGTTGCTCCCGATGGCAGGCAGGTGCCTTGCATGGTAGCTCTGCTGTCATTGGTGCGCGAGTGTGTGTAAAGCGCTTTGTGATCTGCGAAGGTTAAGAGGCGCTACATAAGTGCAAACCATTTACCAATCGCAGTGAAAACACTAACGTGCTCGAACACTAAGGGACCCCACACGCACAGCTGAAATGACACAAGTTACCTTTTAAGGAAAAGAGGCAGAGCTGAGCAGCTTTTTGTAATTGAGAGCTGAGCTCATTTCTGGGCTGGAAAAAATGTAAACAGAAGCTTGAAATGAAGGAAGCAGCCAACTCTATCACATGGCAATATTATGAATCCAAGTTTTTCTAAAGTATCTTCGAAATTACTCTATATGACCAGTACAGAAACACTTTAAACCGATACAGAATTATTACAGAAACAAAACATATTTTAAATACTACAAACTGCACCTTTAAAATACCGCTTAGCCAGCACAGGTAATAATAACCATTAAAAAAATATCAATAATAATAAAAAAAAACAAAAAACAGACAACCAGACATTTGCATTTGAAATGGTGGCTCTGGCCTATTTGGTTCCTAGCGTGAAGTTTTATTTGGCAGATTTCTGTTATATTGCCAGGGGCTGAAACTGGCGGTGACATGTCTGCTGTTTATTTTTTCCTTTCTTGGGAAGTCTATCACAAGTGTTAGCTCATTTTCCTTCATTTCACACATTTATGTATTTGGCATACAGCCATTACTGTACTGTATATCACCATTTGTAGATGATTTGCATGTTAAGGCTCTAATGTGGCTCTGTAACGCTATAGCTATGGCAACTTTTTTTATGCACGGTATATCCTAATATGCATAATTACTAAAACTGTCATAGCTACTGTATATCATATGTATAGCAAGATTTGTGACATCTCTTGCTTTCATTTACCATTCGTCATCTCCACCCAAACCGCTGCCTCCAATATTAGCATCTTCAAATGCACCGTTATCGTTGACATTAGCATCTTCTGGTGGGCCAATATTCTTGATATTGACCTCTTCTCGTGCTCCCATGCCTCTAGAATCACCATTTTCAGGCAATCCAGAATCGGGGACACCGCTGGAGGGCAGTCCTGTGCCTTCCAGAAGACTGTGATAGATAGCGATCTCTTCCTCCAGTTTACTCTTGATGTTAAACAGAGCCTGATACTCCGCCCCCTGCCTCTTCACCTGGGCGAGGACATCCGCAAGCTCCGCCTCCAGCTGCTGGATAGCCACGTTGTGACTGTTTACGTTTCGGGAGCAATGTCCCATCGTGTCATTCAGTGTGTCTTCCAGAGAGCGGTTCTGTAAAGAGACGTGTCCAGTTAGCCGTCAATGTCAGTGCATAACTATTCCAGCATTAAACTTTAAGTGCACTTCTGCATACATGAGCGCACAGATGCACACGATTGGCCAGTGTCGCTGTGATTGACAGGGGATAGAAAGTATGCCCCTCTCACCCAATTATATAACACAATATAAAAATATAGTATAAATCATATAGTATTCTTTATTATTATATTTTTTCCTTGTAATTTCTAGTATACAGTACAGTGCTGTGAAAAAGTATTTGCCCCCATCCTGATTTCTTCTGTTTTTGTGTATATCTCATAGTAAATAATTTTAGATCGTCAAATGAAACACAACATAAAACAAAGGCAACCTGAGTAAACACCCAATACAGTTTTTATTGAATTTTTTTTTACCGAAGCAAAAAAAAAGTTATCCAACACCTATCACCCAGGTGAAAAACTAATTGCCCCCTTAAACTTAAAATCTGGTTGTGCCACCTTTAGCAGCAATTACTGCAACCAAATGTTTCTGATAACTGGAGATCAGTCTTTCACTTGCTTCTAGGACTAGGACTTACTCCTATGCTTTGGATCATTGTCTTCCTGCATAGTCCAGTTGCGCTTGAGTTTCAACTTACAGACTGAATTTCGGACTGACATTCTCCTTTAGGATTTTCTGGTAGAGAGCAGAATTCATGTTTCCCTCACTTATTGCAAGTTGCCCAGGCCCTGAAGCAGCAAAGCATCCCCACACCATCACACTTCCACCACCATGCTTGACTGTAGGTACACTATGATGTTCTTTATGTGGAATTCTGTGTTTGGTTTACACCAGATGTAACGGGACCCCTGTCTTCCAAACAGTTCCACTTTCAACTCATCAATCCACAGAACATTCTCCCAAAAAGTTTGAGGATCATCAAGGTGTGTTTTGACAAAATTCAGACGAGCCTTAATGTTCTTCTGGGTTAGCAGTGGTTTTCACCTCGCCACTCTTCCATGGATGCCATTTGTGCCCAGTGTCTTTCTGATAGTGGAGTCATGAACAGTGACCTTTATTGATGCAAGAGAGGCCTGTAGGTCCTTTGATGTTGTCCTTGGCTCTTTTGCGGCTTCCTGGATGAGTAGTTGCTGTGCTCCTGGAGGAATTTTGGAAGGTTGGACACTTCTGGGAAGGTTCACTACTGTGCAGAGTTTTTCCAGTTGGAGATAATGACTCTCCCTGTGGTCCTTTGGAGTCCCAGAGCCTTTGAAATAGCTTTGTAACCCTTCCCAGACTGATGTATTTCAATCACCTACTTCCTCATCATTCCTGGAATTTCTTTCAACTTTGGCATAGTGTGTTACTGGGTAAGACCTTTTAACCAATTCCATGGTGTTGAAAAAGTTCTATTTAAGTGTTGATTTGATTGAACAGGGTTTGTAGTAATCAGGCCTGATTGCATCTAGTCCAGCTGAACCCCATTATGAATGCAGTTTCATAGATTTGGGGAATTATTAACTACGGTGGCAAATTTGTGGCATTTTCACACAGGCCCAGTTGGTATTGGATAACTTTTTCTTAAAAACTGTATTTTGTGTTTACTCAAGTTGCCTTTGTTTTATCTTAGATTCTGTTTTAATCTCTGAAACAATTTAGTATGAAATATACACAAAAACAGAAGAAATCAGATACTTTTTCACAGCACTGTACATCTGGGGGCTAGGATTTTGTTCTGAATTTGAAGTTTGAAAAATGTCCTAATGAGAAATTATATATGCATTATAAGAATTAATTCTAAATAACAGACAGTTGGGCCATTTAAGTAGGTAAATAAAAACACAGGTAAATGTAAGTGTTTAAATAGGTTTTAGTTTGAATTAATTTAGATTAATCTTGAAGCAAACAATATACATGTGTATATGTTTATTTATATTGTAACTTGCATATTCTAAATTTAATAAACATTTTTTTATGATTCTCTTTAATGGTTTATTGAGTTCAGTGGAACTGAATTTGCCCAACAACAAACAAACCAGTTCAATTACATTTTATTGTAATTACAATGAGTTTTCTAGCACAAAATTAAATGTTACAAAAAATGTTTGTTGTTTGTTCTTGCTGCAAAAATAAGAAGCGAGTGCGAAAGTCAAAGTCTCCAGAAGAACTGTGGCTGGTTCTGCAAGATGCTCAATAAAACTTACCAGCTCATTTCCTTATAAAACTGCACACATTGTACCAGAGACTACTATTTTTATTTTTATTTTTTTGTCAAACAAAATATTGACTTTGTTTCATTTACTCTTTAGTGGCACTCTTTTCATTTGCTCTGTACAGTATATATATATATATATATATTTTAATGCAGAAACATTTAATTTCATTATTGAAGTGATGAGCAGAAAAGCATCTCAGAACACACAACTTTGAGGAGGATGAGCTACAACAGCAGAAGACCACATCGGGTTTCAATACTGTCAGCCAAGAACAGGAATCTGAGGCTACATTAGGAACAGGATCAATGAAACCGGACAGTTAAAGATGGGAAAACAGCACCTGGCCTGCTGAATCTTGATTTCTGATTCTAAATACAGATTATAGGGTCAGAATTTGGCATCAACAGCATGAATCCATGGACCCAACTCGCCTGGTGTCAATAGATGAGGCCGGTGGTAGTGGTTTAATGGTGTGGGGAATGTTTTCTTGGCACACGTTTGATCCCTTCCTACCAATCAAAGGCCATTTGCAGGAGATTTGAGGCATGAATGTGAAACTGAGAAATCCGCAGCAATTATGTGATGAAATCATGTCAGCATGGACCACTGATCATTAGTGAACAGAACAGAAGGTACTAAAAGCAGACACACCTTGTGCATTTATGCAGATAATGCATTTGCACTTATTTGGCCCGTCAAGAATTTTGACACAAATTAAAAATTCTCGCAAACAGCACAGGCTGCCAAGTTTTTTTGTTTTTTTTTTATCTGCAGGTTTTTTTTAATGTTTAAATCTTGTTTTCTTTCCTTCACAGATTTCTAGTTAAGCTGAACGAGGAAGGGAAATCTGAGCTAACTGATATGCATCTTTCATGGATGAATGCTCAGTTACCAATAACAGTGTTAACCACTGAGTTGAAGGTATTTAACTGAGGTTATGCTTAGATGATGCATTTTGTGTATATTTTCTTTCTAAAATGTATAGTATTTTCTATTTTAAAAAAATAAAATAAATAATAATAATAATAATTATTATTATAACAATTATAATAATAATAAAAGCCAGTCATATGTTTTTGATAAAATGTAAAATCGGAAACTGGTTCACTTTTTCACTGTTTCACAACTCAACATCTATTTAAACACTTTTTAAAAAAAATTATTATACTCTTTTATTTAATTCTATTTAAGTTAAATGGCCAGAATTGTCTGTTGTTTAAGAAGAATGTATTCATTATAATAATTCCTTATTAGTCATAATAATTATAAAATATAAAAGTTATCAGAAGAAACATTAAAAATTTTTTTTATTTTTTTTAAAGCAAGCAATTAAGGATCATATTTACCATATTGAATTAAAATCATTTCGTCATGTATTAAATCTGTTGTAATAAAAATATTATTATGAACAGTTTTTGATGTTGTAGTTTTTGATGTTGGAAAGCATCTCTCTCTCTCTCTCTCTCTCTTTCTCTCTCTCTCTCTTTCTCTCTCTCTCACGGTGGTTTCAATCTCCCAGGTCATAAACCTGTTGTACAGGTTCCACGAGTCCTCTGTGTTTAATCACTCGGGATGATAATATGACCACTAATAAAGAGCCGATGGAGCTAATGAAATTTTCCACTGGCATGATCTGACTTGATGCAAAGCAATAAAAAATATTTAATTATCTAAAAATATATGAGAACAAGGGCAAAACAGTGAGTGGTAATAAAAACAAAGAACTACGTCAAATTATATGTCTTTCTTCTTCTAGCTTGAAATGTGATCAATGTCTGATGAATGAAAGACACATTTAAAGCTGCCATGTGTTTCATCTGATACAGTGCGATTCATTATTGCGCCATCAGCTCAGTTTTAATCGAAAGATCGAGTGTTTAAGCTTTGAAGAGTTAGATCTTGATCTAAGATGGATTACACAGAGGCCACGCCTACTTCACTGGACTGGTTATACAGATGCCATGTTACTTTTCACTGGACTGGCTATACAGAGGACAAGCCTACTTCACTGGAACTGACTGTACAAAATCTACACTTCATTTATTCTATGCTATGCTGGGGAGTGTGTTTGTTTGTGTGCATGTGTGTGTGTGTGTGTGTGTATATATGTTATACCATGTTGTGCATGCCCTGAAGTTCGATCTCCAGCCCTTGTTTCTGTCTGCGCAGGTCGCTCAGCTCGCTCTGTCCCTGCTGGAGAGCATCAGTGTTCCTGCTCACCTCCGCTGAGATGTTTTCAAACTGTCAAAACATTAGTGAAGAATGTAGTTAAAGGAAAAGAACATGGTTCTCGCAATATTGTCATGCAATGCATCTGGCTAGCTTTGTATACTGTATGCAGAGGGTACATAATCGTGTGTGAGGAAAGGTAAGGTCACTATTTTCATTGCAATTGTAATCAGTATCATAGACCGCAGCATGGTCTAAAAACTATAAATATCCCCCTTACAAAAATTAAGGTTACATTCATGTTACAAGAGCATCGAATCTGCAATGAAGCCTCTGGTTTGTTCATTTGATCATACAGCTGTGATGGATCATTTTACAGATGTATCGTTTACAAGCACAAACATGAATCGTTGAGAAAGAAAGATACGATCTGTTCATACTGAATGAATCGAGCTATGTGGTGTAGAGAAAGATGCATAGTTTTATTTTTACATTGATTAAAAGCATAGATTAAAAGAAACCAGTCCAACAGTAATACCTTTCAAATATCAACTCTACGTACGCAAACTAATTTTAATGCACCCTCCAAACATTACATTCCCAGACATTAGTTTTCTAGCACAAAATTAAATGTTACAGAAAAATGTTTGTATGTCATTAAAGAAAGCAGCATATTACGTAAGAGACACTTTTCAGACAAAAAAAAAAAAAAAAAACACAATGAAGGCTGCTGGGTTTTGCTGTAAAAATAAGAAGCGAGTGCGAAAGTCAAAGTCTCCAGAAGAACTGTGGCTGGTTCTGCAAGATGCTCAATAAAACTTACCAGCTCATTTCCTTATAAAACTGCACACACTGTACCGGAGACTACTGTTTTTATTTTTATGGTCACACGAAACATTGACTTTGTTTCATTTACTACTGTTTACTGCTCTTGTGGGTTTTTTTTATGTAGAAACATTTAATTACATTATTTTGAAGGCATCTTTGCTCTACAGCATTTCTTTGCATGTGCCTAAAACTTTGGCGCAGTACTGTGTATGATTATACAGTAAGTGGCCTTTTGTTTGTTAAGTAACGACATGATTATTAGCGTCCGCCATGCAAGTCCATAAATCAGCTGTTACTATAGAAACGATAATGTATTAGAAACGAGCACGTTAATATAAACCTGTGATTTTCCTTGTAAAATTGATTTTCCTTGAAAATGAATCAACACATTCTGGCTGATCAGATTTGAGAATTAAACAGCACTGTGGAATACAATACAAAATAAGTATAATAATATACAGTAGATCTTTATTGATTTGTGAATACAGTACAGACTGTACCTGCTATTTTATGTGAATTAAGTAGGTTTTGGCATGTCTTGTCTGTGTGACTACACTTGATTGAGAATTCTGTATATTTGGTTTCGTATCATTTAGTATTTTGTTGCCCAGCTAGCATGGCCATAATTGGAGGGATGGTGGTATGCTGTGTTCACACGATCATTCAGAAATGATCAGGTGTATATATTGAAAAAAAAAAAAAAAAAGCAACGTTATATAAAAAGTTCTCTGACCTTGGCTTGGTACCAGGCCTCAGTCTCCTCCTGGTTCTTCTGTGCCGCTTTTTCATATTGCTGGCGGATTTTGTCGATGGTCTCGCTGATGTCTTGGCCCTTCGCCGCATCCATCTGCACGTCCACGCTGGCGTCTCTGATCTTGCCTTTCACACTCGCAACATCCTAAATAAGAATATAAACCGGTTGTATCAATATACATATAAAAAGCAATACATACATAAGCAGCTACATGACTCATTAGAACAAATACTGACGAGTGTTGACATTAGATAACGTGCGAATCTGCATGTTTATTCAAAGCTGGTTAGAATTAGCCTCCTTAAACCTAAAAGCCTAGCACATGTCTCAGTGTTGTAATTACTTGCCTTGTGTAATAGTTTCGCTAAAGTTACTGAATAAAAGCCAAACGTTTAAGGGTTTCAACTGCGATTAAAGGTGCAGTATGCAATTTTAATTCAGTAACAAGTTAATGAATTGCTTTTAAGAATGTTAACTCGCGTCCTTATAGAGGATGAATACATGTATGAATACAGATTGGTAGTTTTGGAGCAGGTTATATGACTCATTAAGATAAGGACTGATGACTGTATGCAATAGCCAATGTGGAAATGTGAAACTACTAACAGTAACCTTCCCGTGAAGTCGCCTTCTGGGGCAATTTGTCAGCTGCTTATTGGTTGAAAACTAAATGAACTGGAATATGAAGAGACCCTATGAGTGTTTATTTTTATTTTTTTATTTCCTGTGTCTCAGGAAAGGCCAGGAAAGTCTTTATTTATTAACCTTTTTTTAACTATTTATGCTAACAATAATAATATATTTTGTATTCAAGAGATTTGGGAGTGGTCCGCAAAAATGAAATTCAATATGGGTAAAATCAGAGAGCAAAATCAGTCCCTGGATTGTTGGATTCATTAATAACTAGTACTGAACTGGGATTAAATGTGCACGAAGCAATTTTCATAAGCATGTTAGAACATTTAAACAAAAATCATTGTTATTATTATCAAGGCTCATCACTGAACTGAGTAAGACACTTCAACATACATGGTTACTAAGTACAAGGTTATTGTGTACACACCTGGTTTTGAAGCAGGTGCTCAAATGCAGTCAAAAAATGATTTTTAAAAAAAATTAATTAGAATGAGTTAAAGTAACATGATTTTTTAACATTTTGTCACAACTTCATTTCATTGCGTTCAATCCACCCAATATATTTAAAACTGAAGTTTACTTCATTCATTTGTGTTAAAACTACATGAATCGTTTTTGTTGACATAACTAACTGGGCAGTGCTGTAGTTCCCAGCATGCTTTGCAAGGGACTGCATTAGGAGAGTAAATTTAGGGATTAAGTGTTATTTTATGTGTTTTTCAGTAAAGGGAAAGACATGTTAGTGTTTAATGTTCAGTTATGTTGGCCGGATGGAAGCAAGACAGCTTACCACCCAAAGAACACCACAGCCTGGTGAAGCATGGTGGTGGCAGCATCATGCGATTTATTTAGCCTGCAGGACTGTGTTCTTGTGATTGACCTGTTTGTTTTTCAACTTTGCAGCATTTACCAAGCAGCATTTAGTGTGTCATCATGCCATTCTTTGATTTTAAGTGTTACGTATTGAACTTTTAATTACATTTTTACAGAAATGTGGCATTTAACATTTTTACTTTTTGTTTTTAGTTATTGGGCCTTTAATGTCATTCTGAAATGTGGTTTATTTACTTTAAAGTTTATGGTTATAGTTCCAACTCCAACTCATGGCTTCTTTTATAAGGTACTTATTGCACCTTTAATGGCTGTCCTGTAGAGAGTTGTGATTTAAGCGGTACCTCTTCATGACTCTTTTTCAGGTATATCAGCTCCTCCGTCAGAGACTCGACCTCGCTCTCCAGCTGCATGCGGCTCATGTGGGTGTCGTCGATAATCTTTCGGAGGTTCATGATGTCCTGTTCAACTCCCTGGCGAACATCAATCTCTGCCTCTAACCTGCCGTTCACCAATCCATACACGCACGCATACACACACACACACACATATACACATACAGGTTCATGCTTCACTTCTTCAGTAATCCATGTGTACACAATGCTGTGTTTGCTCAACATCGTAGGCAGGTATAATTACGTGCTTTTCCAGACGCAGACTGCGTGTAGGCTTTGCTTAAATCACTCTGTCTGCACAAGCCCTCAATTTACAATCTACATTTAGCACAGAAGAGATTAATTTCTGTCTGAATGAGCAATCTTTGTGCATGTACCACAGTGGACAAACACACAACCAGATATTAAGCTCAGATGTGGCTCAGAGCAGGCTACACTTGAGTAAAAAATGAAACAGGAAGTTTTCTGATAGACTAACTCCAGGCCTCGTTGTATACCTTTGTTCTCTTTGAGCTGAATCCAATTGATAATCTCACTTGTACACTATATTTGCTTTCTTAAGTTACGTCTTATCATGGGCAATATAATGATATGATATTGATAGTGTGATAAATTAAGTCACAATACCCATTATATCTCAGAAAAGTGTATCACAGTATTGTCTTTATATATAAACTACAAACTAACTTAAATTTAAGTCAAAGGCATCAATCAACGGTCACATCAAAGGTTTGATATCTGCAACTTTAACCGTGGCATCGATGTTAGTGCCAGATGGGATGGTTTGAGTATTTCAGAAACTGAAAAGTATTTCAGAATCATGATATGATATTTCTGTCATATCGCCCACTCCTCACCTTCAGATTGCTCATTTAGGTTCCCAATTTTTTGGAAAGAAGCCTTGTGATCACAACTGTCGAAAAAAAAGGCTTTATTAATAAACTGAAGTGTAAAAGTAAGAGTCTTACTTGGATTTAAAGTCATCAGCAGCCAGTCTGGCGTTATCGATGTGTAGCATGAGGCGAGCGTTATCCAGCGTCATTTCTTTCACCTGGAGAGTGAAGTAAAAGTATGTACACTATATCACAACACTACAGACAAAACAACTCTATTGTGTTTAATTTAGAACTGAACTACTGCCAGGCAATAAAAACTCATGATAAACCTTACCATAATTATATTAGGATTTCCAAAAGAGAGAAAAAAGAGAGTCTGTTGAGGAAATAGCTGCTATAATGTAAGTGATGGCAGGAAGTAATTATATTGAGGATAAATAGATAAAAAGTGTGATGTGTCAATGTAACACATTTTAGCAATGGCGAATAAGTAATCAATTTCAGGGTAAGCTTAACTCATGTCGGTCTGCGTCAAACCACCCCATTAATTTTTTTTATTTATTTTTTTTTTTTAATTTTTTAAAATAACAGTAGGCATTATTATTATTATTATTATTATTATTATTATTATTATTATTACTGCTGCCGCTGTTGTTGTTGTAGCCCAACTGACCACAACAGGTGAGCAAACACTGGTCAATTTCTTATTATTTATGTTTTTTTACATTATGCATTTTGAGGTATAACATCACATTACATTGAGTATACATTGGTATAACACTGAGCATGACACACAGTGGATCTAAAAAGTCTACACACCCCTGTTAAAATGGCAGGTTTTTGTGATGTGAACAAATGAAACCAACATAAATCATGTCAGAACCTTTTATACCATTATTGTAAAATTCTAACCTATTAATTAAAGTGAAAAACAATAAGAATCATTTTAAGGGGGAAAATGAAAAATAAGTGTGCACACCCTTTTATAACTGGAAATGTGGCAGTGTTCGGAATCAACCAATCACAAACTCATGTTAAATACTAATTAGTATACACCTTGCCATCAATTAAAGTGACCGATTAACCCCAAATAAAGTACAGCTGTTCCTATAGGATTTTCCTTGTCATCTTCTTGGTAACATCCAACTGGAAAAGCCATGGGCTACAAAGAGCTTACAAAGCAGGTACGGGATCTCATTGTTGAAAAATATCAATCAGGAGAGGGTTACAAAAAAAAATTTCCAAGGCACTGGATATACCATGGAACACTGTAAAGACAATGATCAACAAGTGGAGAGAATATGGCAGAGCAGTGACACCACCAAGAACAGGAAGTCAAGAGGCCTACAGCAACATTAAAAGAATGGCAGCAATTTCTTTCAAGTACTGGTTGCTCCCTACATGTGACAACAATAACCCAAAACATTAAGGTTTCTGCCAAAACATGTAAGATGAAGAGGAATTTCAGCTTTCAGCATGACAACGACCCGAAGCAAACCTCCAGATCAACAAAGGAATGGCTTCACCAAAACAAAATCAAGGTTTTAGAATGGTCCAGCCAGAGCCCAGATCTAAATCCAATCAAAAATCTGTGGGGTGACGTGAAGAGGGCTGTGCACAGGAGATAGAGTTAGAATGCTTTTGCAAGGAAGAATGGCAAAATATTGCTAAGTCAAGATGTGACAAACTGATTGACTTTTACCCAGAAAGACTGAATGCTGTGATAAAATCTAAAAGGTGCTTCAACTAAGTATTAGCTATGCAACCAGGTTATTGTAACTTTTTTCCCCCTAAAATGATTCTTATTGTTTTTCACTTTAATTAATAGGTTAAAATTTTACCATTAGCCAATGATATTGAATTCGTAATGCTAGTGTACTCCATTAGTTTCCCAAATAGATATTAGCTATGACTTTTTGTCGCTTGTTAGGAAACAAACAAATGTTGCTTAGGTGTCTGCCTTTTATATCATTAAGTCATTTTCTATGGAGGTGGATTAGTATTTTGCCCCACCCTAGACTGCTACCCCAATAAAGTCACTGGGTCTAACCTGGCCACCCCACTGTAAAGAGTCAGGCTACATATCTGTATTCATAGAATCTGGATTTACTGATGAGGGTTCAAGTGTAGGAGCTTTTCTACCTTCTGTCAGCTCACCACCACTTGGTTTGTTTCCTTCTTATCTAAGTTTATCCATCATAAACATGCTGAGAATTGCAGGTTACTCACCAAGAATGTTTACTTTCTCTTTCTGGCCCTGTAGTACTTGCTGTAAAATGTAAACGAGCCATAATGTACGCTAATGGAGTTTATTTCAGGCCAACCTAAAACCTCAGGAAGGTGTAGTGCTCGTTATTTTCAAATCTATTCATTGGTAAGTAAAGGCACCCTGTCTGCTTACCAGTGCATTTTAATCTGTATTACTGGTTTTACTGAATGGTTGATTTCTTCCCATGATATGTTCTCTGATCTGTATACTGTGAATCTTGGACAAAACACTTCTGTAAAAAAAAAAAGGATTGATTAAATAAAAGTTTGTTTTTATTCTTATTAGCTATTTTAAGTAATGAAACACTTTATTCATCCTTTAAAAATCAACCTAGAATTTATCTCAAGTTAGGACACACAATCAAAGTATTACAGATTTCAGGCTTAAACTATACTTCACTTAAATCTTACAGGCATGAGATTGACATTACATACATTTAGGGCCTAAAAATCAAAATATACAGTATTTGGTCTCATTTGTCTAATTTAATAAATAAGGGGTATGTTAAAATCAGTATGCTTATTTCAGAACTGAATTCAGTGAGACTTGTTCCCATATTTAAACCATTATGTAAAACAGAGCCCCAGGTCTCCATGACACATTTGCATGAGGATGAGGTTTTTGTTTAGGTGTGGCTGAACACGCCAGTAAATTCTCTCTTGCTTTATCTAATTCTCCAATACAAAACAGCCTCAGGGTTTGGAGTCTGATGCTGAAGGAAAACCTTTTATAGAGGTTTCGATGTGTATAAAATCCTTTACGAACGGTTCTGCCTACACCAGAACCGTAACATATATAAGCGTATGTGGGGTTTTTTTAATAAGCGTATGTGGTTTAATATAATTATAACACAGAGTGAAATCCACAGCTGTATTTCCATCAATGCACCATGAAGGGAAATAAGAAAAAAAAAAAAAAAGGGAAAATATTATCCATCACTTTAGGGCTTAAAATCCTAAATACTGAATATTTTGTTGTTAAAGATTTATCAAAATACATTTTTATTTAAGATCTTATATCAGTAGGCTACACAAAGGTTATATAAGATTACACTGGCAGTCAAGTTTTTTTGAACACTGTATTTCAGCATTTTTAATTGAACTTCAAGGAACTGGTGTTAATGTTCTCTAAAATGAGAAAGTCGGTGTAAGGAACAGACATTGGTGAATTAAGACATTTTTTTTTCTCTCTAAAATAACAATAAGGCTTAGATTGTTCCCCCCCCCAAAAAATCTTATTCTAGTAATCAAGCTGCTTAAAAAGCAAATGGGCCAATAAGCAAAAGTAAGTATGCTACACACACAGACAGCAAAATCTAAAGTCTTAGTTTAAGTCTTACAGTGCTGAAATATTAACTACTCCAAGCTTGACTCGGACTCGGCAACTAGCACGATGCAAATCCAGCTAGTCTGAGGCCTGGAATGAACCCCTACAGTGTTAACATATGTTCAGACCGATGTAAAGTACTGTGCAAAAGTTTTAGGCACATGCAAAGAAATGCTGTAGAGCAAAGATGCCTTCAAAATAATGAAATTAAATGTTTCTACATTAACAAAAATACAGTAAAGAGCAGTAAACAGTAGTAAATGAAACAAAGTCAATACTTGGTGCGACAAAAAAATAAAAATAAAAATAGTAGTCTCCGGTACAATTAGTGCAGTTTTATAAGGAAATGAGCTGGTAAGTTTTATTGAGCATCTTGCAGAACCAGACACAGTTCTTCTGGAGACTTTGACTTTCGCACTCGCTTCTTATTTTTGCAGCAAAACCCAGCAGCCTTCATTGTGTTTTTTTGTCTGAAAAGTGTCTCTTACCTAATATTCTGCTTTCTTTAATGACATACAAACATTTTTCTGTAACATTTAATTTTGTGCTAGAAAACTAATGTTTGGGAATATAAAATGTTTTTTGTACTGACTTGATAATGTAGACGTCATAAAATAAAAAACCTATAACAAAGTTTGTACCACAAAAAAAAAAAAAAAAATGGTGCCTAAAACTTTTCCACTTTTCCTGTATATGTGTCAGTTTAATACTGTACAATGTCATGTCAGCACTGTCGTTGTTAATAGAGGCAAATCCGTCTCCGCTCTGATGATATCTGACCTTACTTTCATTTGGCTAGTTCCTTATTGCTGCATGACCTTCAATCGTATAACTGTTGGGTTCACTGATCAATTTATTAACAAATACATACACTAAAAAAATGCTGGGTTATTTTTTCTACCCAAACGCTGGGTTGAGCCTTCTGGGTCATTTAATTTTTACACTTTACATTCACTGAGATACATTCATGTAACGTAAAACATGTTAATTCCTCTACAAATATGAAAATGAATGACATCAATGCTTATCAGCAACACAAATGTTATGTGTCTTTGTAAGATATGGACATTGTGAGCTTATTTAAAAAGGAAACTAAACAGCATTTTTCCTTGCGCCCTCAAGAGTACACTGTTCATACCATTAATAATTATCTTTTACCTACACTAAAAAGTACACGATGCATGTAGTGTACTTTTTTTTTTTTTAATCCAAAATATAGTTATGGTCCATTTATGAAACTTGAATCATATTTAAAGTACTCTAATGGTACTAAAAGTACACATTTAAAAGATACATAATAAGGGTACCACTTGAGGTTTGAAGGTACTACTTCAGCAACAAGGAAAGGTACCCTTTAGTACCCTTCAACTACAAAACTGTCCCTTTAAAAATGGAGCTATAGCCACTCTAAAAAAAAAAAAAAGGTACTAAAGGGTACCTTAAATGAACCATAATTAGTTTTTTAGACTTAAGCTTTAAAGGTACAGTACATGTTTCTAGGTAAAAGAGACATATTAAAGGTGCAGTAGGTGAAAGTACCTTATCCACTGGGGTGGGGACATTCTTTTTAAAAGAATGTCAGATTTTAGTTAACTTTTTTATTTTAAGTTTGATTACAGTATAACAAGTGAGTGATACAACTGTCCCAGCAAATGTAACAAATGTCCATCTCGTATTTACACATTTATTGTGGAAAATATGAATTATACAGCTTGCATATAAAGTTTTGACACTAATTTTGTTGATAGCCAAAATAAAAGAAACACAAATTAGAAAACAAACCTTTTTTTTTTTTTCCTTCTACATTTTTTGGTAATAAGGTAACAACCAGGATCTGTCCTCCTCACCTGGTCTCTCAGGGTGGAGAGAGTTCTCTCATAGCCGCTCCAGTCTCTCTGTCCGGCCGCGCGCCTCTCCGTTACAACCTCATTAATCCGCGTCTCCAGCTTGTTGTTGGCTTCCTCCAGCAGTCTCACCTGGCCCAGGTAACCCGCCAGACGCTCGTTCAGCCCGCGCATGGTCTCTTTTTCCTCTCCGGGATGCATTGCGCCTCCGGTGCTGCTCGGGCTGTTAAAACTCGCACCGGACCGCACCGGGCTGCGCCCGCGACCAAAACGCGCTTCCGCGCCCACAGACGATGCTCTTGTTCCGCGCGACATGCTCGTGGATTCTGGTAATGATATTAATGGTAACCGTAAGGAGTGTGCGTGTTCGTGCGTGTGGAGCTCTGAGCGCGCGCTTTGACGCAAGGTTGCACGAGCTTGCCGAGCTGTGCGGGGGTATTTATATGACACACACCTGTGTGATGCTTTGCTTTGCTTGTCGAGGGGCGGTGGTGGATTTACTCGCAAACGCATGGCATTATGGGTAAGTACACATCAACGCTGAAACTTCCTTTTTTGTTGCATTAAAAAAAAAAAAAAAAAAACATATTAAGAAGAATCTGTCTGTACTTCGGCGTCGAGTAAACAATTACACACTTTAAATATACATATTTGTTAAACGAGTTAGCATTTATTTTAGGGTTGTAGACCTTCTCCCGACTTTGTCTCTCTGTGACCTGAACACGAGTGATTATTTGTCTGGCGATAACCTTAAACGTGCAGTAATTTGTCCTACCACTAGAGGGAGATGTCAAACCACTCATTAATATCCATCTATCCATCCGTCCCTTTTTTTTGTACCGCTTAATCCTACACAGGGTGGCTGAGAGCCTGGGGGCCTATCCCAGGGAACTCAGGGCACAAGGCGGGACACACCCTGGACGGGGTGCCAACCCATCGCAGGGCACAATCACACTTTCACACACTACGGACAATTTGGAAATGCCAATCAGCCTACAACGCATGTCTGTGGACTGGAAGAGGAAACAGGAGTACCTGGAGGAAACCCCCAAAGCACAGGGAGAACATGCAAACTCCAGCCACACAGGGCAGAGGTGGGATTTGAACCCCCAACCCCAGAAGTGCGAGGCAAATGTGCTAACCACTGAACCACTGTGCTCTTCTATTCATTAATAAATGAGTTTAGTGTCCAACTTCAAATCATATCCTATATATTCTTCTTTCATCTTTCATCTCCAGATACTGCTTTATCGTGGTAAGGGTCACGGTGGTTACAGAGCATATCCCAGGAACACTGGAGTGTGAAGCAGGAATTCACCCTGCATGGGAAACCAATCCAAAGCAGGACACCCATGCACACACATTCACATGCAGGAGCAAATTAGAGTCAACAACCCACTTACCGGTATATTTTGGGAGGTAGGAGGAAACCAGAGAACCTGGAGGAAACCCGCATGGACCCAGGGAGAACATGCAAAACTCCAGACAGACAGTAACCTGAGCTCAGGATCGAACCAGGGACCCTGAAGCCTGGTGTTGCCAATGCTGCACCACCCTTCTGCCCACAATTATGTTTTTATATTATATTTTAAAATGTTCAAATTTCAAAAGGGTTAACTTGTATAATAATAAGCACATTTTACTGCCTTCTGTTGGTGAATAGAAAATTTATGCCTGTTTAAGCCAGGTTACTAGAGAAATTACTGACTCTTCTTCCTCTTTCTTCTTCTTCTTCTGCTTCTTCTTCTTATTATTATTATTCATTCATTCATTCATTCATTCATTCATTCATTCATTCTACCCCCTCTTTTCCTGGTGGCTAAACAGGTCAGTCCAGACTTCTCTATCACCAGCCACAAATTCCAGCTCCTCATGGGGGATCTGCAAACATTCCCAAATCAATTGTGAGATATAATCTCTCCAGCCCCAGGGTCTCCATCCTGTGTTACATGTCTGATACATCTCTCATGGGAGCTCACCAGGGGGCATCCTTGTAAGGTGACTCTCATTGTAGAAGAGCTGCAGCGCTACTCTGAGATTCTCCCAGATTGTCGACCTCCTTGTCCTCTTATTATTATTATTATTATTAGTAGTAGTAGTAGTAGTCGTAGTAGTAGTAGTAGTAGTAGTAGTAGTGGTAGTAATGGTGGTGGTAGTAGTAGTAGTAGTAGTAGTGGTAGTAATGGTGGTGGTAGTAGTAGTAGTAGTAGTAGTGGTAATAATGGTGGTGGTGGTAGTAGTAGTAGTGGTAGTAGTAATAAGTGTTTTCAGTTTCAGCCTTGTTCTTCATAGCGTCTGTTTCTGCTCATCACAAGTCTGTGTAAATCAGGGGTCTGAGGCCTGAGGTGTTACACTGTATATGTTGCATACACATATGTAGCATAAACCATTCAGGGTTAAAGCCTCCACATACACAGTATCACAAAATGTACACATCGAGACACTTGGGTTTCTTCCTGATGTAGTATTAGTGGAAAGAATAGCATATGATTTTCCTTATTTTACACAGGTGATTTTCAGGAATTCCATAGTAAATTTTATATGATGACACAAACCATCTGATTTAGAATAGACTATGCAGAAACAAAGAAAAAGGCAATTGGAAAATGAAAAACAGCATTCTGATGTAGGGAATAGTGGATATGATGCCATTTTTAATGCACATCCTGAGACAAAATTCCAGCTTTTCTTTTGAAAAAGAACAAAAGAAAGTGATGCCCTTATCCTAGGTTTTAAGATTTGCAACACGCCTGACAGCCAATGTTGTGAAACAAGGGCTGAATAACAATGCTATGTCTCTTGTGACTGGAAGAACCATCAGGCCCAGACAGTGACCTTACACTCAGCAACACTGTTGGATTCAACCATAATGAATCCTGCTTGTGATTGGAGAACGGTGGTTGACCTAGACAATAGGCTAACGTTCCCTCCGGAAATAACCACTACAACCCTCAGACCAGACTTATTGGTATGGTCCAGCAGTTTAAAAGCTGGGAAGGTTCTGTTTGTGAAGCAAACAAGTGGAAACGTCTCAGATATGCAGAGCTTGTCTCAGATACCAGGCAGATAGCATGGAAAGTACAGATTCTCCCAATGGGCGTTGAAGAGTATTTGTGGCTACATCTATGGTTAGACTACTAATTCTTAGGCACTGCACTAAGAATGCAAAGCCAGGGACATCGGCAAGCCATAAACGAAGCAGCCACCCAGTGGTGGAAAGGAAGGACAATCAGTTGGGCCCCAAAATGACTACTGGGTAATCAGACGCAGAAGGAGTGCATCTGGGAAGCCAGATGAGATGTGGTGGGCTTAAATCAATGAAAAACATCTAAGAAAGGGGGGTGTCCACCACCGTGAAGCATCTGCAACCCACAAAACCTTTTGTCATGTCAGCAAATACTCTAGTTGAAAACTGTTACTAAAGGGATTGAGGTGAGAAATCCGTACTGAACCAGTGGACTAAACATGCATTAATGGTGCCAGTAGGGTTTGCTATTGCCTTAGTCACTGGGAAGGCCTGTACGGTTCTGGGGGTGGACATGTTGTGTGGCGTTTGGTGTAACCCTTGAGTGGGCTTATCATCTTCTCAGAAAATACTCGAGTAAGAAACTGCTTACCAAATGGATTGAAACATCTAGCCCTATGTGCTTGAACTATAGTTGGAGTTATTATCATGCTGAGAGATTGGGAATAAAGCTGTTGTTAGTTAGCTTCAGCTAATGTTTTCCAACGCTCATTGGTTCCTTGGTGAAAGGGACACTAATCAGAATCACCATCGGTAACAAAAAACAGTTTGTGTATATAGCTTCCTCCTTTAAACTGAACGAAGAATTTGACCAACTCTATTGATGCAAACAGATTTTTGGGCCATACTGTATGTACTGGCTTGCTTCTTTGTGTCTTTTTTGTGTGTGTATGTGTGTGTGTGTGTGTGTGTGTGTGTGTGTGTGTGTGTGTGTGCGTGTGTGTGTGTGTGTGTTATTTGAGTTCTTTGTGTTTATTTGCATCTTATAACATTTTTTAAAAGTGTGTAGTTACTCCTAGTCCTAGTTTGTTGGTACTCTTTTTTCCGTGTATGGACTTATTCCTGAATTTATGGCAACCGATCTGCCTATTTTCTTAACCGTCCTGTCTGTTCAGGGAACAATTCCTGGAAGATCCTTCATAAATTCACTCAGCACTTGCATCCTACTACCTCTGGCTGTCATAAATTACAGTCTGTTTTACTGTTTTACGTATCATGAGCTATATTTGAGTCTGGTGATATAATAAAGGTTAATGCACTTCAGTAAAACCACATTATTTACTTTTTTTAGATAATATCTTTTTTTTTTAAATTCTGTTCCTGCTTGGCACAGCAGCCACAGGAACAGGGAAATCAGACATGATGTATAGGATGAGACTGGTTTGTGCTCTACCAGAGCCAGAGCAGGAAATGAGAGCTGTATGATTGGCATCTGTTTGTCCTCAACTGCCCTATGGAAAAACAACAGAGAGCTCACATAGACCAAAAATAAAGCTAATGGAAATGGAAAAATCTAATTCATCTCAGTTTGACCTTTTATTTACAAGTTTCTCTTTCTTGGCATGGATGTTAAAGAACTAGGAAGTACAGGCAGTTTTTTCTTTCTACTTTTTTCTACTTATATATATATATATATATATATATATATATATATATATATATATATATATATATATATATATATATATATATATATATATATATATATATATGTATTTACAATGCTATGTTAGAAAATACAGTATTGTGCTATATTAATACATGCATAACAATATTATATATTGAAAAGAAACAAACTTATTGTGGCCTTATTTATACTTTCTAAAGAATGAACAATCAAGGTCAAATTGACAATTCAGAATGTTCATGCTGTGAAGCTATACCCTGGAGCTACATGGCTAATGTGGCTAACAATGGAAGCTTATAGTTACAGTTATAGTTACTCCTCACACCAAATATGGTTGTCTCCATTTAGTGTAAAGGGAAAAAATGACATACATTTGACATAGATTTAACTGAATGGTTATTTTTTCTGTAAAGCAGACCAGATGAAAATTCCTCTCGATTTATGTTAAATAACAACCTCAGGCATCTGTTCTTATACCTCTGTGTTCAAACATTGGATCTCCTCTAAACTCATCTATCTAAATGCTAGAAACTAATTGTTATTTAAATACATGAGTTCTAATAGACTTGTTTGAATCACACATTCTGTAACTTTCAGGCCATACTCCCTACTCAGATCATCCAATAATTTTTTGCAGACTGTAAGCCATTCTGATCTTTTATAGATCGCCTTGTGTTACAGTATGGCTTTTATCTACCACTTCTGATATTTTGGCTGCTTTTGACAGTCTTGTTTGCTACATCGCTCTTACTTAAGTTGTTTAATGCTGAAACCATTTTCAGTGACTCATCAAATTTCTGCTTAAACAACGAAACAGTTTAATTTCTCTTCAATATTTTATCAATTAAATCAAGAGTGTGTTTTCAGAACAAAGTGGTTTTAGAATTAAATGCCCTCTGAGTTTGTGTCCCAGGTTGCCTGACTTGTTTAAACTAAAGCTGCATCGAGAGCTGTTCGCTAATGGAAACCTTCAAAAATAAACTGCCCTTGTCTCAATGTATAAACATAGACACATTCATTCAAACACAAAGAAGCACATAGTTGCATGTAGATATCACCACACGCAAGCTTCCCAGCTCCATCCAAAAGACCCTTAGTGAACTCTTCCCATTCTCCATTGTTCCCCGCACCAAGTATGGCTTATCAGCTTTCAGAGAAAACAAAATCAAAACCTCAGACATTCTCCACCAAACAACATTCAACACCACCAAACACTAGCATTCAAAATCATTCTCCATCAACCACCACCAAACACCAACATTCTCCACCAAACACCATCATTCTCCACCAAACACCAACAATCTCCATCAACCACCACCAAACACCAACATTCTCCACCAAACACCATCATTCTCCACCAAACACCAACATTCTCCATCAACCACCACCAAACACCAACATTCTCCACCAAACACCAATATTCTCCACCAAACACCAATATTCTCCAATAATGACCACAAACACCGACATTCTCCACTGACCACCAACAAAAAAACTAACCTTCACCAAAATTCTCCACTGACCACCAACAAACACCAATATTCTCCAATAAAGACCATTCTACATCAAGCAGCAACTTTCACAAACACTAAAATTCCACAACATTTCCATCAAACACTACCAAACACCAAGATTCTCCACTAAACACCAACATTTTCCATCAAATACCATCTCATCACCATTCTCCATCAAACACCAACACTCTCCATTGACTACGATCAAACACCAACATTCTCCATCAAACGCCAGCATTCACAAACAAACACTGACATTCACTAACTTTCTCCATCAAACACTACCAAACACTACTAAACTTCGCTGCCTAACCCCACCAACATTCTCCATCAAACACCAACATTCACAAACACTGACATTCACCAGCAATCTTTCTCAAAGACCAACATTCACCTACACCAACATTCACCTACACCATTGTTCTCCAAGAAACATCAACATTCTCCAACGAACACCGTACGCACCAACATTCACCAACAGAGTTCAACAATAACCAGTTAAACATTCTTAAATATATAACAGCATTCTAATGTTTAATTTGTCATTATTGTATTTTAGTAAAGGAAATGGAGTCCGTTACAGAAATACAGCTTATCTTCTGAAAAGTTACCATGGACTCCTTTTGTTCTTTGATTTATTGTTTCACTGTATTGTTGTTTTGTTCTTTGCTATTTTATAGGAACTTGATAATGATCTGTATTGACAGGGTGAGAAATGGTGTAATGGTGAAACAGGTTGTTGTCTAAGATCCTGGGAGGGAACATGTTGTGTAATGAGAAATGTAAGTATATGCAGGAAAGAGATAATGAGCTAAAATAAACTTAAGTGAAACTACTATTTTTTTGTAAAAGTTTGGCCTAAAATGAAATTGCATGAATAAATTGTATAATAAATTGCATGAAATTGATGCTGCCCTTATGCCAAATGTAGCAAATCAGCCAAAACATTTTATCCCCAGGTTAGCACTGAGTTCAAATCTTTACAGATTCACCTTAAAAGATGTTGTTTGCCTCAGTAACGTCATTTATCCGTATCTACTTAAATAAAACAGCAGAATAAGTCCATTTTGTGATTTGTTTGTAGAGAACAGTGTGATATACAGTGTCAGAAACCCCATATGTTTGAGAACTCATTTGAGATGAGTGTGTGATGAAACTGGACATGCAATTTCTCCGATGCTACACTGGTAGCTTTAAGCTTACCTTATTTGTTAGCTACATTAGCCTAGAAAAATAGGAAGCACAATTTGCACACCATATATGCACAAAACCTGTTTATTTATCGATATCTGTAATGTACTCTCTAGTGGCCATTTAATGAAACGCTGCTACTGCACACGTATTTACCCCACATTTAAACATGGCCGCTCAATGTTCATTTATTTATATGGTGGCATCGGTGAGGAAGACGCTTGAACATGAAACAATGTTAAAATAATACTTAAGCTATCAAAACACAAATATGGACAACACATTAACCAGTAGCTACTGGGGCTCATGGGTATGTAAATTAGCGTCTGCATTACTGAGGCTACAGTATTTTTGCATTTTGTTTTTTTGTCACATCTCACTGAGTTTAGTTTGTTATACTTGAGTTGAAATTTCTCTCTCTTGGAGTCTGTTTTATAGCCGAGCTCGCCGCAGCCACGGTACTGGAAACGTTTAGAAATTTATTCTATTGCACACACAAATTGGCACATATTATTTTGGACCTTGGAGTCTTGACTACAGTTTATACAGTAATATATAGTAATGGTTATTTTTGTACAGTTTCTTCATATTGCATGATTGAACAGTCTGGTTTTGTGTAACAGAAAAGGAATGAAGGATGTTGTGAAATGCTGTGGGAATCTCTGTGTGTGTGTGTGTGTGTGTGTGTGTGTGTGTGTGTGTGTGTGTGTGTGTGTGTGTGGGTGTGAGTGTATAGTCTGTCTCTCCCATTAGTTTCCCTGTCAGATATGTCTTAAAGTCTAAGTGTAAACAATCATGATTTAGTCTCACTTTATCTTATCAGACCAAATCCCTTAAACCATAAAATGAAAACTCTTGCAATATGTTTATGTTTGAATAAAACTGAAGTTTGAATGTTTAGTGGAAGACATAGAAGAGCTGTATTTGGTCATTGGCATACTAATGCTATTGAAAAGCACAAACCATTAAGGCACTAACATTTGTCATAGTACAGTATGTTTATACTGAAGGTCTCATCTCTCTTCCTTTTCTGTTCCTTTCTTTTCATCTGGTTTACAAACAAAAGATTCGTACAATCTATCGCACTGTATATGGATAAAAAAAAAAGAAGCAGTAACTGATGCAGTTGCGTCAGCAGCGTTTCTGAGAAAAGCTGCTCTCATGATTAGGGGAAGTTGAAACTAAGCAGGGCATCAGGGTAACACACAAATTCCCACCATCTCACATTACTCACTCACTCACCCCCAGCTCTCTTTTACACATATTACAGGTAGGTAACTAAACGTTTCCTTAATGTTTCATGACCATTTAGTGACTGCATGGTAAAATATAGCTAAATGCTTTCATATAGCTAAAGACAGTGTTCTGTGGTAGTGACAGAAACATTGTGACGACCAGAATGTATTCTCACAAGCCAAACGTCTACTGTTGCTTGGAAGTCTGGTATTTTTGGGTACGAATGTCATTTTACTGACATGACAAATGAACAACCAAAAAAAAAAAAAAAAAACATTTTCCATAGCCTGTTGGCAAAGACACACAGATATCTAATTTACTCTCTACTAACTTCTTTAAACAAAACTCTGAAACAGTAGCCAAGAAGTGTTTGGTATTTGAAGGTGGAAATTGCTAAGAAGTATAAACGTCTCTCATCCATTTTTTTCCCCCTCAAACCAAATCCAGTTCTTCACTGATTTCTTGTTGATGTGGTTTGAGACACAGTGTGACTTACTGTCATCTATAAACTTGAACAAAGCTTCACATTTTAGCTGGTCACTGTAACGTTATGGAGGCGGCCATCTTGGAAAACTAGAAACACTATTTTCTTCAGCACAGATTAGTATTACCTGGCCATCTTGGCTCCGCCTCCCATGGTTTGAAAGTGGAATTTTAGTGGCAAGTATGGTAACTTAAGTGTCTTAAGATAACTTAAGTGTCTGTTCCACTACATGGCCAAAAGTACACCTGACCATCACACCCATATGTGTTTCTTCTCCAAACTGTTGCCTCAAAGTTGGAAGCACACAATTGTCTAGGATGTCTTTGTGTGCTGGAGCTTTACAATTTCCCTTCGCTGGAACCAAAACCTGTGCCAGTATGACAATGCCCCTGTGCACAAAGCATGGTCTATGAAGATATTTACACAGTTTCTGGTACAGTTTCAGGCCCGTCAGTGTCTTTACCTCCTTTACATTTATTTTTTATTTATTTATTTTTTTTTAACGGCATTTGGCAGAAGCCCTTATCCAGAGCAACTTACAATTATCTCACTTATACAACTGAGCAGTTGAGGGTTAAGGGCCTTGCTCGAGGGCCTAGCAGTGGCAGCACTGGGATTTGAACTCACGACCTTCCGCTCTGAAGTCCAACATCTTAAGCTACCACTGCCCATGGTTTGCCAAGACATGATTTGCCAAGATTGGAGCGGATAAGCTGGAGTGTCCTGCACAGAGCCCTGACCTCAGCGCCGCTGAACACCAAGGATGTTCAACAAGAATATGTGGTTGTGGGATTTTGGCCATGTACGTAGTGCAGTTGCATTTTTGACCTGCCATGCATCTGCCAAAATTAGATTAGAAACATACTATGTCTGTCTGTAGACTTCCTGTGGGTGGGTGGTTGAGGTCACATTTTAAGGTCACATTCACATTAGGATTAGATCATTTAAAAGATTGATCAAACTTATTTCTCTAGTTGATCCACATGTATCACCTGAAGCAAGTCATTCGAGGTAAAAGCATCTGACAGTTAAAAATAAAGACCCCCTTTTCATCTCTGTGTGCAAGCTTTTGCTTCCTTTTCTCATCTGAACATAAACTTTGCTGAGCCTTGGGTTAACCAGAGACACTAACATGTCTGCTAGTTGCACCATGCAGTATGCATCAGCCCGCAATAGAGCACTTTCCAGGCCTGCTTTTGTTTTCATCAGTTATTTAAACACAATTTTGTCAAATTATACTTCTCACTGGGACTGCATTACCTTTCAGAGGCAGAGTGTGTTCTTTTTGAGGCAAAGCAGTGTGTGTCATTGCTTGAATTAAAATACATAACTCTAGAATAATTTAAAACAAAGTATGTGATTTGTAGATAGAGTTCAGTTTTATATAATAATTTCACAAAGCCTGTTAACACTAAGGAATCAACATGGTATCTACATCTTGACATTTTGAAATCTCGCAGAGATATGTTCATGGAACAACTAATCCCAGGGGGAAAAAAATCATACAAACTATTACAGGTTTCATATTACAGGCACAGTTTCGTTATGAAAATTCAAATGAAAACTATTTGTTAATGCCTCTTTATCTATAATGAAATAATAATTATCCTTCATATTAAAAATATGTGATGGACTGTGAAGCCATTTTTTTATTCTCAGTGAATAAAAATGAGACAAAATGGTTGATTGGACAGAGGTGACTTCTTTTCCCCCTCATCTTTGCACACTTACAAGGGAATTCATTAAGATTAAGACGCAAGCTCTGCTAGATAGACTCCTGTCTCCTTCTATGATGATAAACTGAAGTCATCGTGGTTCCAGAAGCTGACAGACTCCTAAACGGTCTTGGTAACATTGCGTATGGGGAAAAACTTCATAGTGCCTGTCTTGTTAATCTAATATACTGCTAATGACAAGTCGATTTGCCAATAATTTACTTTTATTAAATATATGCAGCATAACAAATTACAAGAGTAACATTAAATGTGCTTTATTTCCAGTGAACGAGTTGTTGCATGATTGTATCTCAGTTTTAGCCACTTCAGAACATTCATTTAGCCAACACGTGAAAGAAGGCTTTATTCAGCTTGTAAGTCATCAGTAAAAAGAACTGATGTTCCATTTAAGAAGGAAATAAAAGAATGGGAAATTATTGCATTTGTATTTTGGGAACTATAAATTAAAATATAGGTGAAATTTGAGGGAAAAGGCCAGAACTGTTCTGTTTTAGTTGACTAAAATTGCTGTATATTTTCATCAGCCAGATCTACACTACAACAAAGAAAAACCAAATGATTAGAATATGACTAACATTAATATGTATTTTCATCCAAAGACTAAAACTAAATTTAGATTAGCTGTTAACATGGATTCCCTGTTTGTGTAATGATGTGTAATGGTTAGTGATGATATTTAGTGTTTTCCATATAATGCTGATAGAGTGTTCAAGGTCCTGGTGGTTTATCAGGTGATCAGTGAGTGTTTCACTGTTACATGCGTTTGTGTTGGCAACCATGTGCTATATGCAGCAGTTTAATTGGAATGCAATGGACCTAATGTACTTCTGAGATTTTGGCTGCAATATATATATATATATATATATATATATATATATATATATATATATATATATATATATATATATATATATATATATATATCTATCTATCTCCTGGCTTTGTAATTAAATAAAAAATGCTTGGACTCTTGCAAGTCATTAAACCCATTAGATCCCATTAGGAAGTGAAAATTTTTTGAACAAGGAAACAGTAGTGGAATGCAGCAGAAAGTTATCCCTTTAGCTACTTAACAACCTGACAAGGAAATAAAACAGTACAAGTCAGCAAAGAAATTGATTCAGCTACATTGTTCTCACTGCCGAGATCTGCCTCCTGCTACTCACTCATAAGGAAAGACACTTGTGCTATTGCTGTTAAAAAAAGAATTGGAAAGTTTTCAGGAAGGATCTCCTAAGTGCTGTATTGTAGCGCAGCGAGTCCTGATTTTCTTCAGCAGGTTGCGCACTGGCTCTGTGTACTGCCTGTTGGCGAGACTGAGTATGATGGGTATGATGGCCATGCTGCCGATTCCCGTGCATGAGAGGATGATGTTGAGGGAGGAGCATCTCTTCTCACTACCTTGAAGCAACACGACAGAAACATGCAGGTAGACGATGTAAGGCACCCAGCAGACCAGGAAGGTGAGCGAGACAGCAGCGACACACTTTGCGTAGCGCAGATTGAGGCGATGTTCATGTTCTGAGGCCTCGCTGCTCTCCACAGAGCGATTAAGCTTACAAATGTCACTCAGTTGCTTTCGTGTAATCCAGAGAACTCGGCCTGTCATGGCCAGGATGGAGAAGATGGCAGGCAGGAGCAGCCCATAGACTTCCAAATAGATAAAGGGTTTGGGAAAAATCTGTTTGTAGGAGCAATAATCCTGCTCATTGTATGTCCTTCCTGAACAGTTATGTTCACTTCCTGCTCGTTCCCCTTCTCTTAAAATGTAACCAAACACATTAGTATGGGATGTATTAGCATCCAAGCTGAGGTTAAGTTGTTTCTCTGTCCAGTTATTCCATCCAAAGGCGGGTAAACTAGCATAGAGGAGAGGAGGAATCCATACGGCTAAAAGTGCAACTGGAAAGCATCGGTGCACCCAAAACTGGCTGTAATGCAGCGGATGGACGATGCACAGATACCTCTCATAGTGCACCATGACCAGGTTGAAGAGGAAGGACAGGAAGAGGAAATTGGGGAAGATGTGTAAGAGCAGGCAAGACGGAAAGTTCAGCGATTGAATGAGACCCATGCGAGGGATGAAGGGCAGAGCGAGGCCCGTGCAGAGATCTGCCACCAGCAGGCTCAGGAAGAAGTAGTTGGGCGTGTCATGGAGCTGTCTGTTGCAGGCGATACCCATGATGATGAGCAGGTTGGTGAGGATGATGATGGAGGACAGTGGCAGGGTGATGAAGATGATAAGCTCCTCCTGCTCACTCTGGTCCACGCAGTCCATCGTGGTGCTCAGTGCATCTCACCGTCGCTCCATTTATCCTAAAACATTCAGAGATGCATATAGGAAAAGAAAGTTAAGAGGGTGATTGTATTTCATATATGAGATTTTAATAAGTCATTAAAGGGGTTACGAACATGCAGAGTGGATATAAACAGGATCTCCTTATTGAAAGGTATCAATCAGGAGAGGGGTAGAAAAGTTTTCTAGAAGGTCATCTTTAACATATGGAGAAAATGGAGCACAACAGTGACATTACCAAGAGCAGGATGTCCCTTCAAAACTGACAAAAGGACAAAACTACTCAGGGAGGCTGCCAAGAGACCTATGATATCATTAAAAGAGCTGCAGGAATATCTGGCAAATACTGGTCACTCCCTGCATGTAACAACAATCTCACCTATTCTTCACATCTCTGGGCTTTGGGATAGGGTGGCTTTTCACAAAAAAAAAAAAAAACAACATCATCCAAGCCTGCCTAAAACACCCAAAACCAAATGTGTTATGGTCTGATGAGACCAAGGTAGACCTTTTTGGGCATAATTATAAAAAAAAATGTTTGCCGCAAAAACAAGACAGCTTATCACCCAAAGAACACCATACCCACAGTGAAGCATGGAGGTGGCAGCATCATGCTATAGGGCTGCTTCTCTTCAACTGGGACTGGGGCTCTAGTCAGGATAGAGGGAATCATGGACAGCTCCAAATAACAATCAATTTTGGCACAAAACCTGCAGGCCTCTGTTAGACAGCTGAACATGAAGAAAAACGTCACTTTCCACCACAATAATGACCCAGTCCAAGTCAATAAAGGAGTGGCTTTTCAAGAAAAAGTTCAGTGTTTTGGATGGCCCAGTCAGAGCCCAGATCCTATCTTATCAAAACCTGCGTACAGGAGATCCCCTTGCAATTTGATAGATCTGACAGGTTTTTTTTGGTGACACGACTGATTTTGGTGTCTTTTTTTACATCACAAAACCTGCGATCTTAACAGGGGTGGGTAGACATTATATATCCACTGTAACTTCCGTTAAAAGTTAAAAGTCATGTTGGAGTAGGCAAGTCATGTTCGATCTGAACACACAATGTGTCTCATGCACAGTCGAAGGACGAAAGTTAATCAGTCATGGGGAAAACAGTCTCTCTTTAAAAGTCTCTAATACTTGTGTAGTTACACATAAACTGTATGCGCAACAATAATGTAATTACTGCCGATGTTATTAATCCTACAGATGAACTACAGAAGAACATCTTATAAAACATATGCCTCAAGTAGCTGTTTTGGCATGTGTACATACACAAGTATATCCTGGCATTTTAAAATCTTTTATAGAGTTCTTTTACCATATTTCTGACATAAAATGCTAACCAAAGAAAGCCAGATGGTTTAATATTAATATGTAATTACACTGTAAACTGTAGGTGGACAGTTCCTGTGTAGTGAGAAATGTACAAATGGTATTACACCCGAGACTGAATGTTCTGTTACAACTGGATAACTTAATGACCCAAGCCAAAACTGAATTTAATATACACATGTTTACATAACATATACATCTGTAATCCATCAGTAAGAGTGTGTATATTCTCTCTAACTACTATATAGCCTGTTTAACTACTATATAGCCTGTTTAATGTGTGTTGTGTTGAGACTCTCTCCTAAGGTACCGTAAATCGAAATTTGCTTCTACATCATACACAAACAAGCATATGCCCTACATTTCACTGATTCCACTGATATATATATATATATATATATATATATATATATATATATATATATATATATATATATATATATATATATATATATATATATATGACATAGCCTGGGTTGTTATGTTACACACGTTATGTCCACATTATCAAAGCTATTATATTTAGGGGTCCAAGCACCAAAGCCAGCTCAGATCTTATGTGTTCAGTTGGTGGAAAGTTTAAAAATATTATTTACAATTTTACTAATGTTCATCAAATAAATCCATACTCATGGGGTCTGTGGAATTTATTTTACAGTCCCTGGCTACAAAAAGTATGTCTGTATTAAAGGTCTCCAGTCCAGTCTCAAAAACTCAAGAACTAATTTTCATGAATAAATATCTATGTATATATGTACAACTGTTTAGAGAGAGAGACACAAAAGCAAAAAGAAGAGGAATATTTAACTGAAACCCACCTAGTAGCAGACTTATTAATAAGAAGCTATCTGCTAGTTGCTCAGATACACACGTTCACATGTTTGATTAATTAAAGGAGATGTGTGATTGATTGGACATTTGAAATCAAATGAAAACATGATTTATTATCACTCAGTGAGCAACTTTAATTGTCAGAAGGATGTATTATTGTGTTCGTGCTTGCATTTGACCCAATGGTAGATGATTACTTTGCCGTGTGATAAAGGTCACACGCAGAGCCTCTGGAGCCTCTAGATGTGAGTAAATGTTTACGCTTTTATTTATTTATTTATTTATTTATTGTGTGTATGTAATTTTCGATGTAACAACTTTACCAAATACATCATGAAATGCAGACGTTTCTTTTTCCTAATCCAAATATAACTACTGAAAAGCCATGAACTATTATGTAACTATTCTCAGGTTTTTTTAAATAAATATTTGTTCATGCCACAAAAGTTTCTGGAAATAAAATCTCAACTTTACTTTCACACCATACAACAATACACAAATATCTCACATTTATTTCGATTTTTTTTTTGCAACTACCTTCAACAAGCCTGCGTTAAGAAGTTATTTTAAAACCAAAAGTATTAAACAACACTGCAAGATATTAAAAATGTTAGCGTACTATGCATTTAAAAAATTTTGGCAATAAATTGCCTCTTTAAATACTTCTGACATTCAATTTGAAATATTAAAATGTGCAAGACAGGTGCATTACGTTAAAAATATATTGCATAATATACAATTATAAATAAATTTAAATAAAATCACAAGATTCACGAGCAACAATAAATGTTACACATGCAAGTAATAATTAACAATACATAATTCAATAATTAATTAATGATTTGATTTAACTCATTATTTCTATCTAGCAACATCTAGTTTCAGATTGTAATGCTTTAAATCTTTTTTGTAGGACTTTATAAGTTTGCCCAACTTTTAGCACAAACTAAGCCTTGATCTGCATCACCACCATGTTAATATTTACTTTTATTAATTTCAGATGATTAAAGTACTCCTAAACAAAAAATATAATTTATTTTGTCTACCATATGAGCATTTATCTAATGTTAGTGCTATTAGGCTGCACAAATAAGAAGCTCTAAGTACTGAAAAAGACAGCAATGAAAAAAAAAAAAAAACCTACCTTCATAATCACAAAGAAAAAGCTGTTAATAAGATTGTTAAGAGTCGCATGTGTCTTTGTCCTCCTCGTCTAATCCCATGTCCACACGGTTTTTCTGTTGGACTGGGCACTGAGAGCTGAAAAGCTCCACTCAGCATCATAGAGTCTAATGGCTGTTAAAGGAACAGTACACCTATTTCCGGTGTCTCAATGAGGGAAGTGAAAGTTTTAGAAATGTCTGCTGTAAACAGGATGCCTCGATTTATTTTATAGCCAGCTGCTAACACTATGTAGAGAGAGAGAGAGAGAGAGAGAGAGAGAGAGAGAGAGAGAGTATTACTTGTCTAGACTGGGGATGTAAGGGAATCGTTCTAATAGATCATCATTCCTATAGTACACAGCTCACACTGGGACAAAAGATTCACAAACAGCATGTAATTATAGATATGGTGAAGTTTACTGTGAAGAGACTTTATTTGGAAGGAGTCTCTAGTTTCAGAGTCAGAGTTAGAAGTAAACCTATCACTTTAAGACCCAGAAAAGTATTCAAGATGGAAGCATTTGTGCTTTTTTCTTTTATCAAGAAAGTCTAAAAAAAAAAAAGAAGTTGGTGATGACAGGAACTGACGTGTTTTGTGGATGTTCCACAACCTTAAACATAACCATAACTCAATAAAAAGTAGAAGTTGTTCACTTATAATTGTTTTGAAGATTAGCATTGAAAAATTGCTGCAGTTTAAGAGAAATAAAGCACAAAGTTAAACAGCGTGCCCTGTAATTTCTTATTCTTTTACTTATATGTCACATTAATTGTGCTGTGCTATACAGTATGTAGACTAGATATCTATCTAGCTAACTCTATTATATGTTTCCTTTTTCTGAGTCCCTAGATTTTCTGTGTCCATCAGCATTAAACCAGTGGGAGCCCTGTCGTCTGATCCCACCGTCCCTCCTTAAAAACCTTTTAATAATTTTACCACTGTATATAAAATATTCCTAGCAGATATGATATGTCAATATGGCCTCTATATACCGTGTATGTTAGTCTCTTTGTGCCATTGGTGAAGAAAAGTTTCTTTTGAACGGTTTGCTTGATTTGTACTCCTATTTCGTTCTCCGATACGCTGATGATTTCTTTGTCGTTGCCCCATAAATGATATATATATACAGTGAGGGAAAAAAGTATTTGATCCCCTGCTGATTTTGTACGTTTGCCCACTGACAAAGAAATGATCAGTCTATAATTTTAATGGTAGGTGTATTTTATCAGTGAGAGACAGAATAACAACAAAAAAATCCAGAAAAACGCATTTCAAAAAAGTTATAAATTGATTTGCATTTTAATGAGTGAAATAAGTATTTGATCCCCTATCAATCAGCAAGATTTCTGGCTCCCAGGTGTCTTTTACACAGGTAATGAGCTGAGATTAGGAACACTCTCTTAAAGGGAGTGCTCCTAATCTCAGTTTGTTACCTGTATAAAAGACACCTGTCCACAGAAGCAATCAATCAATCAGATTCCAAACTTTCCACCATGGCCAAGACCAAAGAGCTGTCCAAGGATTTCAGGGACAAGATTGTAGACCTACACAAGGCTGGAATGGGCTACAAGACCATCGCCAAGCAGCTTGGTGAGAAGGTGACAACAGTTGGTGCGATTATTCACAAATGGAAGAAACTGTCAGTCTCCCTCGGTCTGGGGCTCCATGCAAGATCAGACCTCGTGGAGTTTCAATGATCATGAGAACGGTGAGGAATCAGCCCAGAACTACACGGGAGGATCTTGTTAATGATCTCAAGGCAGCTGGGACCATAGTCACCAAGAAAACAATTTGTAACACACTACGCCGTGAAGGACTGAAATCCTGCAGCGCCCGCAAGGTCCCCCTGCTCAAGAAAGCACATGTACAGGCCCGTCTGAAGTTTGCCTGAATGATTCAGAGGAGAACTGGGTGAAAGTGTTGTGGTCAGATGAGACCAAAATCAAGCTCTTTGGCATCAACTCAACTCACCGTGTTTGGAGGAGGAGGAATGCTGCCTATGACCCCAAGAACACCATCCCCACCGTCAAACATGGAGGTGGAAACATTATGCTTTGGGGTGTTTTTCTGCTAAATGGAGAGGATAACTGCACCGCATCAAAGGGACAATGGACGAGGCCATGTACTGTCAAATCTTGGGTGAGAACCTCCTTCCCTCAGCCAGGGCATTGAAAATGGGTCGTGGATGGGTATTCCAGCATGACAATGACCCAAAACACACAGCCAAGGCAACAAAGGAGTGGCTCAAGAAGAAGCACATTAAGGTCCTGGAGTGGCCTAGCCAGTCTCCAGACCTTAATCCCATAGAAAATCTGTGGAGGGAGCTGAAGGTTCGAGCTGCCAAACGTCAGCCTCGAGACCTTAATGGCTTGGAGAGGATCTGCAAAGAGGAATGGGACAAAATCCCTCCTGAGATGTGTGCAAACCTGGTGGCCAACTACAAGAAATGTCTGACCTCTGTGATTGCCAACAAGAGTTTTGCCACCAAGTACTAAGTCGAAGGGGTCGAATACTTATTTCACTCATTAAAATGCAAATCAATTTATAACTTTTCTGAAATGCGTTTTTCTGGATTTTTTTGTTGTTATTCTGTCTCTCACTGTTAAAATACACCTACCATTAAAATCATAGACTGATCATTTCTTTGTCAGTGGGCAAAAATCAGCAGGGGATCAAATACTTTTTCCCCCCACTGTGTGTGTGTGTGTGTGTGTGTGTGTGTGTATATATATATATATATATATATATATATATATATATATATATATATATATATATATATATATATATATATATACAGTGCCCTCCACTAATATTGGCACCCTTGGTAAATATGAGCAAAGAAGGCTGTGAAAAATTGTCTTTATTGTTTTTCACAAAAATACTCTGCTTTCGTGGATATCAAACAATTGTAAACACAACACAGGTTAATCCAAAAAAAATATCTTTGTTAAATATAGGTGTGCAACAATTATTAGCACCTTTTTAGTCAATGTTTTGTGCTACCTCCCTGCCAAGATAACAGCTCTGAGTCTTCTGTTAAAGAGAGACCATTCCTCCATACAGAATCTCTCCAGATCCTTCAAATTTCGAGGTCCACGCTGGTGGACTCTCCTCTTCAGCTCACCCCACAGGTTTTCTATGGGGTTCAAGTCAGGGGACTGGGATGGCCATGACAGGACCTTGATTTTGTGGTCAGTAAACCATTTGTGTTGATTTTGATGTATGTTTTGGATCATTGTCCTGCTGGAAGATCCAACCACGGCCCATTTTAAGCTTTCTGGCAGAGGCAGTCAGGTCTTCATTTAATATCTGTTGATATTTGATAGAGTCCATGATGCCATGTATCCTAACAAAATGTCCAGAAAAACAGCCCCAAAACATTAAAGAGCCACCACCATATTTAAACCTGGGCATGAGGTACTTTTCCATATGGCTATCTCTCTGTGTGCACCAAAACCACCTCTGGTGTTTATTGCCAAAAGCTCTATTTTGGTTTCTTCTGACCATAGAACCCGATCCAATTTGAAGTTCCAGTAGTGTCTGGTAAACTGATGACGCTTGAGTTTGTTTTTGGATGAGAGTAGAGGCTTTTGTCTTGAAACCCTTCCAAACAGCTTGTGGTGATGTAGGTAACTTCGGATTGTAGTTTTGGAGACTTTCTGACTCCAAGACACAACTAACTTCTGCAATTCTCCAGCTGTGATCCTTGGAGATTTTTTGGCCACTCGAACCATCCTCTTCCCAGTGCGTTGAGACAATATAGACACGTGTCCAATTCCAGGTTGATTCATAACATTTCCAGTTGACTAGAACTTCTTAATTATTGCCCTGTTGGTGGAAATGGGCATTTTCAATGCTTGTGCTATTTTCTTATAGCCACTTCCCATTTTGTGAAGCTCAACAACCTTTTGCTGTACATCACAGCTATATTCCTTGGCCTTACCCATTGTTATGAATTACTAATTTGGCCTGTGTGTTACCTCATATTTATACCCCTGTGAAACAGGAAGTCATGGTTGAACAATTTCCTGTTCCTAGTCACCCAGGTGTAGTTTAAAAAAAAAGAAGTAAAATATCAATGGGAATATACTTCGTCACACACCTATATTTGACAAATATATATATATTTTTATAAACCTGTGTTTTGTTTGCAGTTGTTTGATGTCCATGAGAGCAGAGTATTTTTGTGAATTTTTTGAACAAAAGATCAAAAGTTTAAACAATAAAGACAATTTTTCACAGCCTTTGTTGCTCATATTTACCAAGGGTGCCAATATTAGTGGAGGGCACTGTACATATATCGGGAGGTTGCGATGAACTTTAATAGGAAACATGGCAAGCACATCACTAACGATTACACACTATTGCTAAACTTATTAACAAATTCAAAAAGTCTGGAAGTGTTGCAGACCAACCAAGAAGTGGACGTCCACCAACATCTACTGACGAAGGCACAACTGCCGTAGTGCTAGCAAACATAGCCCACTATGCATGGAGACTTTTGGGACACCCTGTATAATCATGCTCCCAAACAGCACAGATATCAAAAAATTATCTCAATTTGAAGAAATCCTCCAGTGTTTTCCAATCTAATCTAATTTTGACAGATTACTTTCTCTGTACTAAGAACAGAATGGAAATATTCAAAACTCTCATATAATGAAAGTCTAAGAGCAGTTGTTGAATTACATAAAAAAACAAGGTCAAACGTGTCTTTGTTCGTAAAACATAGATAATAAACATTTGAAATGTTTATTGGTGGAATCAAGCAGCTGCCCATAGACTGAGTTTAATAGCAGGAAGTTTTCTCAGTGAAAGGAAACGATATGTCGAAATTCTTATCTGTAGTAATCACGCTAACACTGCAGATTTTGTAAGACAGAGATTACGCAGAAAAACCCTGAACTATTCCCTTAAGTGTTACCATTTTTAAAAGTTGAACATGGAGAACTGTAATTCTGAGTATTTCTGTAATTCAAACAGTCACTGAATCATTTTGTGAAATTTCACCAACTTACAGCACGCAGTTTATAAACAAATACTGTATAATCAAACACAAAATCAAACATTTCTTAGAAACCGTGCAAAGCTCAGCCTTGGATACTGTTTGTTATTCGACATACACATCCACCTTTCACATTAACATTTGTGACTGACCAGGTTTCTCAGGGACAGATGGAATGGAGGTGGTTTCCACGTTCAGTACAAACATATCCATCAGCCTGGATGTCAGTGGCACACTGTAGGACCCTGTATGATTCTCACCATCCCAGCAAATAACATTGTTACATTTTAATATATTAAATTCAAATTCAAATTTTATGGCTCGCATACACAACCGTACACAGTATGACATGCAATGAAATGCTTTTTACGACTGTCCGGTGACATAAAAACTGAATTTACATAAAACGGAATTTACTTCCATAGAAAAGGAAAACTATAAAAATGTAATATAATGGATATAAAAGATAGATGACAGAAAAAGTATGGACTATATATAGAATAAAGTGCAGATAGGTGCAGTTGTATAGTACATGCAATACAATGCTGTGCAACATCAAGTTGTGAAAATACGAACATATATATTAAGTATATATAAATACATGGTAATACAGGTATATTAACAGGAATGTAAGTGGTGTGGTTGTGGGCAAACATATCCAAGGTCTAGTCCAAGGTGTTCAGGGCCCAAACGGCCTGTGAGAAGGAGCTCCTCCTCATTTTCTCCATGTTGGCCTTCAGGGAACGGAAGCGCAACAGAGAGAAGAGTCCATTTTTCGGATGGCTGAGGTCCTTCACTATCTTCCTGGCCTTGGTCCAGCACCGCTTGCTGTAGATAGACTGGAAGTCATGGAGCTCAGCGTGGATCGTGCGCTCAGCTGATCGCACCACCATCTGGAGAGCCCACCTATCCTGCTTGGCGCTGTTCCCAAACCAGGCTGTGACGCGTTCTGTCAGGATGCTCTTATGGGTCTAAGAGCAGTGGTATGTAGCTCAGTAGTTAAGGTGGTGGTCTACTTCTCAGAAGGTTGTGAGTTTAAACCCCAGCACTGCCAAACTGTCACTGTTGGGCCCTTCACCCTTAACTGCTCAGATGTATAAATGAGATAAATGTAAGTTGCTCTGGATAAGAGTGTCTCCCAAATGTCGTAAAAAAAAATGTAAAGGTGGTAAAGTCACTGATGGGCCTTCTTCACCCGGGTGTTACAAGTCCTGCAACACCAAGGTACCAGGAACTGTCCACTCTCTCCACTGGGGCACATTATGCATGGTTGTGTCCATATTATACAGTATACACACATGCATATTAGATAATACGCACAGGAAATTGTATAATACCCCGAAATTGGGTTTGATGTCATGAGAATGAGATTCATTGTGTTTACTGAAACTGCTCTGAAGGCAGGAACTGGACACTCGGATGTGTCGCTGTTTCTTGCTTTCAAAGCTGTAAACCATGTCGGGAAAACAAAATGGCTTCAAACAACAAAGCTTGTACATGAATACAACATCTTAGCTGGATAACTAAGCAGGATAGATATTAACTGAATATGTTTCATTGAGCTTCTTTAACTCTCAGAGATCTAAATCTACATTCATCCAGTTAACCAATCAGCCAATCATGTGTCAATAGCACAATGCCTAAAATCAGGCAGATATAAGTCAAGATCTTCAGTTAATGTGATTTCAGTGACTTTGACTATGGCATGTTTATTGGTGCCACATGGGCTGGTTTGAGTATTTCAGAAATCCCCAGGGAGTTTCACGCATAACTGTAAACAATAAAGAATCCAGTAAGCAGCAATTCTGCAGACAGAAACGCCTTGTTGATGACCATTCTGTGTAAACTCTAGAGAGTGTTGTGTGTGAAAATCCCAGGAGATTAACAGTTTCTAAAATATTTAAACCAGCAAGTCTAGGTGTACAGGTGTTCCTAATAAAGTGGATGGTTAGTGTAAGGTCTTGAATGCTGTGGGATTGCTGTTTATGGTATTAGTTATATCTGGAAAATACACTGGTTTATAGTCCCAGGGAACCCACTGCAACACACACTACAGTGCCAATGCCAATTATCCTACAACATATGTCTTTGGACTGGAGAAGGAAACATCCAAAGCACAGGAAGAACATGCAAGATCAGCACATTCAGGGTGGAGGCAGGATTCAAACCCCCAACCCTGGGGGTGCAAGACAAACATGCTAACCACTAAGCCACTGAGCCATCTGCAGGCAGTTTAAAGTAAGTAAGGCAAAATGATTCCTAAACTATAAAACAACATGCAAGACATTATATTTTATATTGCTTTTCATGCTCCTGAGGTAATAAAGCAACTACTATTATAGAGTTATTTCAGAATTTGAGTGTGTGTATGTGTGTGTGTGAGCTGAAGGCCATACAGTTGCAATCAAAATTATTCAACCCCCATTGCAAGTCAGGTTTATTATCAAAATTGACAGACTTTCAGCTGATTGCAATGAACAAATCAAACAAAAGCAATTATAATAGCTCAACACAACGAATGCTTCAGGTGGTTTCCCCAAATTCAACTGAAAATGCAACTTATAATGACTTCTCCGGTCTCAAAATTATTCAACCTCCTGAATAGAATCCCTCACAACAGCAAAATATGCAAAACAGGTGTTGTTTCAAGCACACTTGATGCAACTAATCAAGGGCTTCATTAGTTGCACTAGGTGTGCTTGAGCTGGAACACATGAAATACCTGAACTGGCTAGGGGCAGAAAATACATGAAATACCTGGCACTGAGGTTTCAGTGAGCACAGTATGGTGCATACTAAACGCAGAAGGTTTCTATGTAAGAACTCCAAGACGTACACCACTACTGACCCAAAAGGACAAGAAAAGTCGGCTCAAAATCATATAAATAAGCCACAGACGTTTTGGGATTCTGTTCTGTGGAGTGATGAAACAAAACTGGAACTTTTCGGCACGATGGATATGTCTGGAGAAAGAAGAATGAAGAATGAACACTCTGTCCACAGTCAAGCATGGTGGTGGCTCGGTGATGCTCTGGGGCTGCTTTTCATCCTCTGGCACTGGAAACCTGCAGCGTGTGGAAGGCAAGATGGATTCATTGAAGTATCAGGAAATCCTAGGAGAAAACATCATGCTGTCTGTGAGGAAGCTGAAGCTTGGGCGCCATTGGACCTTCCAACAGGACAATGATCCCAAGCATACCTCAAATTCCACTGAGGCTTGGTTGCAGAAGAAGTCCTGGAAGATTCTACAGGGCCATCAGAGTCACCTGACTTGGACCCCATAGAAAATCTCTGGTGGGATTTCAAGAAGGCGGCTGCAGCACACAAACCCAGGAATATTACTGAACTGGAGGCCATTTCTCATGACGAATGGCCTAAGATTCCTCAGGAACGCTGCCAGAAGCTGGTGTCTGGCTATGCATCTCGTTTGCAGCAGGTCATAACAGCAAAAGGGTGCTCTACTAAGTACTAAAGATGCTTGCCATGAAGGGGTTGAATAATTTTGAGACTGGAGAAGTCATTATAAGTTGCATTTTCAGTTGAATTTGGGGAAACCACTTGAAGCATTCGTTGCGTTGAACTATTTCAATTGCTTTTGTTTGATCTGTTCATTGCAAACAGCTGAAAGTCAATGACAATATGAAATTTTGACAATAAACCTGATTTACAATGGGAGTTGAATAATTTTGATTTCAAATGTATATCTGTACCTCCACTAACACATCATGCCAATGGCTTTCACAGAGCTTCTAGAAACTTTGGAAGTGTTTTCTCAACAGTTTGCTACTTGTGTATATGTTTTATACATATCAAAACTCTTTATCCATAAGAGAACTGATACAGAATCTACTTTTGTCTTTCATAGACTCATAAACACAGTGTGATGTACATGGAGGAAATGTCTCTGTGTCACAGTTGACTTGTAAACACAACAGTAAGCCTCATAGTGCGTAAGCCTGTTAGCTCGGAAAACACTTACAGCCTCGCTTCTGAAAAACTATAAACATGTTAATGTTCGGTGAGGCAAATGCTGTAGAGATAGCCAGTGGGATACAGCTTGTTAGCCTTAGCAACCAATTGGCTTTATCTTGGTGATGAAAATTATAGGCCATGACCATAAAAAAAAAAGGGCAAACGAAATAAGGAAGGTCACACTAACAACATGTAGACGGATGTGTAAATAACACTCAAGAGAAAAAAAAAACAGGAATGACATTAAACATAATCTTGAACTCAAAGACTGGTTAAATGCTTGTAGGTCTGATTCTGATAATACATGCTGGTGTTTGGGTTCATCTTAGTGTTCACTTTGAGACAATACTGCTGTATAATCACACACAAGTACATAGGGCAGAGTAGAAGCATGTAAACTTCAATAACGATCAGAAATAAAGTACTGTGCAAAAGTTTTAGGCACATGCAAAGAAATGCTGTAGAGCAAAGATGCCTCCAAAATAATGACATTAAATGTTTCTACATAAAAAAAAATACAATAAAGAGCATTAAAACAAAGTCAATATTTGGTGTGACAAAAAAATAAAAATAAAAATAGTAGTCTCCGATATTTTTATATTTGTGCAGTTTTATAAGGAAATGAGCTGGTAAGTTTTATTGAGCATCTTGCAGAACCAGACACAGTTCTTCTGGAGACTTTGACTTTCGCACTCGCTTCTTATTTTTGCAGCGAAACCCAGCAGCCTTCATTGTGTTTTTTGTCTGAAAAGTGTCTCTTATGTAATATGCTGCTTTCTTTAATGACATACAAACATTTTTCTGTAACGTTTAATTTCGTGCTAGAAAACTAATGTTTGGGAATCTAAAATGTTTTTTGTACTGAACTGATAATGTAGAAGTCATAAAATAAAAAATCTATAACAAAGTTTGTACTAAAAAAATAGGGTGCCTGAAACTTTTGCACAATACTGTACACTTTGATATGTACAGTGAGGGGAAATATGTATTCGGGCACCTCAAATGCAACTTATAATGACTTCTCCAGTTTCAAAATTATTCAAACCCTTCATGGCAAGGGTTTGAATCTTTAATACTTAGTAGAGCACCCTTTTGCTGTTATGACCTGCTGCAAACGAGATGCATAACCAGACACCAGCTTCTGGCAGAGTTCCTGAGGAATCTTAGCTCATTCCTCATGAGCAATGGCCTCCAGTTCAGTAATATTTTTGGGTTTGCCTGCTGCAACTGCCTTCTTCAAATCCCACCAGAGATTTTCTATGGGCTTCAAGTCAGGTGACTCTGATTGCCCTGTAGAATCTTCCAGGACTTCTTCTGCAACCAAGCCTTGGTGGAATTTGAGGTATGCTTGGGATCATTGCCCTGTTGGAAGGTCCAATGACGCCCAAGCTTCAGCTTCCTCACAGACAGCATGACGTTTTCTCCTAGGATTTCCTGATACTTCAATGAATCCATCTTGCCTTCCACACGCTGCAGGTTTCCAGTGCCAGAGGATGAAAAGCAGCCCCAGAGCATCACCGAGCCACCACCATGCTTGACTGTGGACAGAGTGTTCTTTCTTCATTCTTCTGTTTCATCGCTCCACAGAACAGAATCCCAAAACGTCTGTGGCTTATTTATATGATTTTGAGCCGAATTTTCTTGTGCTTTTGGGTCAGTAGTGGTGTACATCTTGGAGTTCTGGCATGGAAACCTTCTGCGTTTAGTATGCACCATACTGTGCTCACTGAAACCTCAGTGCCTGTAGCCACCAAGTCTTGCTGCAGGTCTTTTTGCAGTCACTCGAGGGTTTTTCACAACCTGCCTTCTCAGAAATCTGGTTGCAGCCGTTGATAGCTTCCTTTTTCTGCCCTATCCAGGTATTTCATGTATTTTCTGCCCCTAGCCAGTTCAGGTATTTCAGGTGTTCCAGCTCAAGCACATCTGGTGCAACTAATGAAGCCCTTGATTAGTTGCATCAAGTGTGCTTGAGACAACACCTTCTTTGCATATTTGTGCTGTTGTGAGGGATTCAGCAAATCTATTTCAATTGCTCTTGTTTGATTTGTTCACTGCAAACAGCTGAAAGTCTGTAAATTTTGACAGTAAACCTGATTTGCAATGGGGGTTGAATAATTTTGATCGCGACTGTATAAACAAAAATGTATGTATTCAAAAGCACAAACAAATATACATTTAAAAAAATCAATAGGGTTAACAAGTATTCAGTCACCAAAATATACCTGCATTAGTACTTTGTTGCAAAGCTGTTGTTGTACAGCTGAGATGTCTACAGTAAGAAGTAATTAGCTTCAAGTTTGCCCCATTACTCTTGACAAATTGTCTTCAGGTTCACAATTTCCAAGGATCCCTTTGACAGACTCACAATTTCAAAATCCTCCATAAATTTTCACTGAGATTTGAGTCAGGCGATACATGGCCTTCTTGAGTTATTTTGGCTGTATGTTTGGGGTCATTGTCTTATCCATCCAATTTCTACCCAGATTCAATTTATCAGCTGATCAGATTAAATTCTACTCTAATATATCCCATTACATACCCCATTCACGTTTCCTTTTTGTGACATTTAATGGCCCAGATTGCAGAGAAGCAGCTCCATAATCATCACGATGCTCCCACCACCATGCTTCCACCACTGCGGTTATTGTGTTCATGGGATCATACTTACAACCCTTCTTTCTCCAAATATTATGCGATAAATCATTGGCAAAACGTTCTAGTTTTGTTTCATCCAAAGTACAGTATATTGTTCCAAAAGTATTCTGATTTGTCTAAATGCTTTTAGATGTACATCACTGTGCTTCTTTTATTATTTATGTTTTTAGCAAAGGGGTTCTGTGTGTGTGAGGTGTAAGAATGGGGATGATTGCGGTGCAGTTCATTGCTTATTGTTCTTTGTGTAACTGTTATTCCTGCTGCTTTCAGGTCATCCTGCAACTTTTTTTCAATTGATTGCTAGCTTCTCTCTTACCTTTCTTATCATTATCATCGAGTCTGGTTCCTCTCTATGTTTCTTCCTCATGTCATCTCAGGGAGTTTTTTTCCATCATCTCTGTCATCGTCATGTCACCATCATCTCTGGCTTGTTCATTAGGGATAAATTTTAAATGTATTAAAAATGTATTTAAAAAATCTGGATTTCTGTAAAACTGCTTTGTGACAATGTCCATATATATAAATAAAAATGGAAAGTGAGAGCATGTTGTGAAATCTTGTGTGGCTCACCTGTCCAGAAATGATTAGTTGTGGATTCTTGAACTTTCTACCTGGATTTTATCAAACCAACTGTACTGACAGGGACGTTTAAGGACTTTGCTATGAACCTGCAGCTTTTTCCATTCGAGTCCTGTTTAATAATGTTGTCCCTAAGAATTTTAGGAAGCTGAAGAAGAACTTGATTTATTTTTATGTACCCTTTACATACCATGAATATTCTTCCCCCATCAGGTTCATTTTAAACATATCTTTGTTTCTGCTTATGAATACATAGTTTTTTGTTCATATATATATATATATATATATATATATATATATATATATATATATATATATATATATATATATAAGTGCAGAGCCAAAAGACATTATCTGTGTAAATCTGAAGTGGATGTATGCACTGGAACTACACTATATGGCCAAAAGTATGTGGTCACCTGAGTACTGAACACCCTATTCCAAAACCATGGGTGTTAACATGGAGTTGCTGTTATAATAACCTCCACTCTTCTGGGAAGGCTTTCCACTAGATTGTAGAGCGTGGCTGTGGGGATTTGTGTTCATTCAGCTACAAGAGCATTAGTGAGGTCAGGCACTGATGTTGGTTGAGGAAACCTGGCATGAAGTCGGCGTTCCAGTTCATCCCAAAAGTGTTCAGTGGGGTTGAGGTCAGGCCAAACCATGTCTTCATGGAGCTCGCTTTGTGCACAGGGGCATTGTCGTGCAAACAGGTTTGGGCCTCTTAGTTCAAGTGAATGCAAACTGTTTGCAAATGCTAAAGCATACAAACACATTCTACACAATTGTGTTTTTACAGTTTAGGGAAGAGCCACATATGGGTGTGATGGTCAGGTGTCTACATACTTTTGGCCATATAGTGTATATTAAATAACAAAAGACAAGTGTCTGAATACCCCCCCCCCCCCCACCCACCACCACCACCACCACCACCCTCCCTTAATATACAGTATAAAAAAATGACAGGATTTTATTGTTTATTGTAAGCATAGAATTAGCAAATACACAAAGTGTGGTTATCTAGAATTCATGCTAATTAACTCTTTATAGTAATACTATTATATTATATTATATTATATTATATTATATTATATTATATTATATTATATTATATTATATTATATTATATTATATTATATTATATTATAATACTATTTAACTAAGTAGTATTCAGTAGAATCACAAGTTCACTTCCCATCGTTGCGGATTTCAAAATAATAACAAAAAAAAGTCCCCAAATGACATGTTTAAAACATGCCAAAACATACACGTGGATATTTTAACATCCTAAATAAAATTTTGTGCTTTGTCGTTTGCGTGGAGAGGACGAGACTGTAATCATCTGTACATTATATTAACATATTTCCATATAACCGGAAGCAGGTACTCTGTTGTTCGGTTCTGTACCGGAAGTGAATTTGGATTTCTCTTAAGGTTGCTGTATTCGCTCCTCTATTCGGTTGTTGGAGGTCATAGAGAGGTTTGTATTTTATTGTATTTTTTGGCCGTGTCAGGGTTTCTGATGCAAAGAAATGTTCTTGTTCATGTTCACAGTTAAATATTATCGTCACCATGTTAATGTGGGTGGTTTTGTCACTTGGAAAAAAAACAAAACGACTTGTGATAGTGTTATGTCTGTTAGCTACTTTGCTAAGCTAACTGTAACTGGCTTTAGAGCTGTATTGGGAGCATCTGGATTACTTTAGTAGCTAGCTGTGGGATTTGGGGTTAGTTTAGTTAGTTGTTAGCAGTATTTCTAGGTAGTTGTTTTGGTTTAGAAGTATAACTAGTTCTATTTTGGTCATCCACAGAGAGGGTGGAGAAGAAGAAGAAGAAGACAAAACACCAGCAGCTGATCAAACTAGGGTTAGGGTTAGTACACTGTACACTAATGCTATTGAGTTTAAACTCAGAGGTTCTAACAACCAAGAGCTTCTGAGCTGTTCAAGGGTTTGTTTTTAATCCGGGTGTTTTAACCAGATGCCTTTGAATTATTCGGCTGAATTATTTACTAACTGAGTGCGTTTTGGGTTCAACCTCAGTGTTATTAAATCAACACTCTTTTAGGTTCAACTCAGAGCTTCTTAACATAAGACGAACCTGAAATCCAGCCTCACACTACACTTCAGGGCGGGATGCACAGTATATCTGCAGCCGACATGTTATTATTCATCTGTCATTTTAAAATCACATCGCAGGGTGTCCCATAAGTCTCCGTACACAGGGACCATGTTTGCCAGCACCAGTGGACGTCCGCAACACTTCCAGTCTTTTTGAGTTTGTTAATAAGTTTGGCAGCGAGTGTGTGATCAGTCCTGTTAAAGTCCATCACGACCTTGTGACAGCTTCCCGATCCAGCCATGAGAATGATCTCGGTACGTTCTTCTTTTGTCGAAGGCGTTCGTAAAGGCTATCTGGGGAAAAAAATAAAATAAAATAATATAAACCAAATATGAAGACGTTTTGCTAAGAAGTGTTAATTTCCCCTATGTATGGAGAGTTTTGGGACACCCTGTATTCTTAATAATTTATCGATATTGAAAATTCAGCTTATGAACACACTTATTTGTTGCTGTTGCTGCCTGTAATAGTTCAAGGCAAAAAAAAAAACAACAACAACCAATAAAACACTTAAAGAAGAAGGTTAGAAACCCGAACAGAATGAACTGTTTTCCCCTCTTGAGTTAACCGAGAGCGCTAGAGAAAATGTTTCTATTTTGCATTTCTAATTTAATACAACAATTTTTATTACGTATTAGATGTTCAAGTGGCTTTTATTGTGATTTCGACCGTATATAGCTGCTACAGTACACGGTGAAACGAAACAACGTTCCTCCAGGACCATGGTGCTGCATAAAACGACACAATAAACCACATGAGACGACACAGAACTAAATAAGAGCTACACATTTCTACATAAAGTGCACGTGCAAACAACACAAGACGGTACAGTAACTCCTAAAACAGGACAATGGGCACAGTGAGTAACAGTGTCGCACCGACCAGCACACGGTTCTAGAGTGAAAGTGTCGAATATAACGGGTAGTGCAAAAAAAGAGTAACAATATAATGGGGGGAAAAAAATGCTGTGACTCTAAACATAACATACTGTGACATAGTATTCAGCAGATTATCTCATACCATATATGGACATAGCAGTTATTGCGGTAGACGGCAGGTGAAAGTGTATGATGGTGACAAGAAGTGAAACATAATATTTGTGTATTATATTCCTGATAACCAAGAGCTTGACTGAAAAAGTGGAGTCTTTGAAATATTGACATGATTTATTATTTTTTTTTTTTAGTATTTGGTTTGTCCCCTTTCTGCGTTAATGACGGCGTGCACTCGAGACTCCACAAGTTTGTGCAGAACCATTTTAGATCAGATCCATCGGAGTGGCGTCTGAATGCATGCTTCAATAGAAGAGATTAGACATGAGGGAAATCTGACCTTCTGTACAAAGTAGTTAAGATGGTCAATATCAGACATTTGCTTACATTTAAATTGTGAAATATTAAATATTCAGGATATTGAACATTTACTTTTTTGTTTTAAATATTTCAAAATTCTTAAACTTTCGGTTTAATTCCAATTTTAAATCTTTTTTTAAATGCCGGATTTTCAAACTTTTGGACCCTGATAGTCATGTCTGGTTTGCTTGTGTCATGACTATGTTTAATTAATGAATGATCCACTTTTTAACTCGTCTTACTCTCACTGCACTGTGTATCTGAATGATTTATAGTGTGAACCTGCTTCTAAATGCCAAAAAAAGGTTAAATCATCGGTTGTTGATATCGCCTTCGGCTACAAAGAGGTATCCGCGCGTCCCCGGTGCACGTCGATAGTTTTAGGGTTGAACCGGTCTGATACCGAGTATCTAAATCTAATCCGATATTGTGTCGGACTGGATTTGACATATTCTTCCACTCTCATTCACATTCACATTCACATCCCTCCGTGCAGTAGGCAGCTCGCTGTGTCACAGCTCCAGGGTTCCCGGTTCGATCCTGCGCTCGGGTCACCGTCTGGGTTTCCTCTGGGGTCTCTGGTTTCGTCCTATTTCCTAAAAACATGTTGGTTGGCGGATTGGTGACTCTAGCTGTAAGTGTGTGTGTGTGTGTGTGTGTGTGTGTGTGTGTGTGCATATGATGTGCTGCAATGTACTGATGTCCCATCCAGGCTGTATTCCCACCTCACTCCCAGTGTTCCCAGGTTAAGCTCATGACCAGCTCTTACTGCAGATGCAGAAATGATGCAGATCCTGCACATGAACTCAGGAAACATCTCGCTAGGACAATTTTATAGAAGATATATATATATATATATATATTGCAATGTATTAATATCTCAACACACTTTCCTGATAATCTTTGGTATTATCAAGTGCTTTCGCTTTCATACACATTTACAGTTCCTTATGATAACGAGTAACTGATTAGACGCCGAGATCTGATTTTTGTAACATTGGAAGTAATTTCTAACGTATAATCTGTAATTATTTGTGAATATTATATAGAATCTTGTTACCAACACTAAATGAAACCAAGCGTATACTGTAAATAGATGTGCTGTGTCTTGAAGGTGCTTTCCGAGTTAATTTTGTGTTGTTTGTTGTTGGTGTTTTTTTTTTTGCGCCACATCTCGCCTTTGATCTGCTCAGCAACAGATGTTGACGGATCGTTTGCTCGGTTGCTAGGAGGATGTTTGTATATCTAGAGTCGTTTCAGGTGTCAGTCAGATCCCAGAACTGTAATATCGGAATTTTTTTCCAAAAAGAAAAGCGAAAGTTGTACCGATATGCTTTTTCCGCAGTAAACAGCCATGGGCGGGGATCACGGCCACAGCAAGCTGCCCATGCCGGACTGCAAGACGTGGAAATGGGAAGGGACTCCTCTGGAGTTGACTCAACAGCGGCTCGCTCGGAGAGGACTGAAGGACCCTTGGGCAAGGTGAGACGCTCTGTCTGAGTCGGAGTGTAAAACCTCAGGCTTCGGATAACACTGAGTCTGCGACTTGATATGATTCGATTTATTAGCCTCCGTAGGCCTACTGTTAATTCTTGAATGATAATGATGTGTACAGTACTGTGCAAAAGTTTTAGGCAGCCTATTTTTTTTTTTAGTACAAACTTTGTTATAGATGTTTTATTTGATGACTTCTACATTATCAAGTCTAGATTCCCAAACGTTAGTTTTCTAGCACAAGATTAAATGTTACAGAAAAAATGTTTGTATGTCATTAAAGAAAGCAGCATATTACGTAAGAGACACTTTTCATACAAAAAAAAAAAAAACACAATGAAGGCTGCTGGGTTTCGCTGCAGAAATAAGAAGCGAGTGCGAAAGTCAAAGTGTCCAGAAGAACTGTGTCTGGTTCTGCAAGATGCTCAATAAAACTTACCAGCTCATTTCCTTATAAAACTGCACTAATTGTACCAGAGACTACTATTTTTTATTTTTTTGTCACACCAAATATTGACTTTGTTTCATTTACTACTGTTTACTGCTCTTTACGGTATTTTTTTAATGTAGAAACATTTAATTTCATTATTTTGAAGGCATCTTTGCTCTACAGCACTTCGTTGCACGTGCCTAAAACTTTTGCACAGTACTGTATATAAGGATTATTTTAAGTATCACAGTTACCTAGGTTATTTACACAACAGTTAAAAAATGTGCATTATTGTTCACACACCGGTACTTTGTCTTTTTTATTTATTTATAATAATAGATTTATGATCGTTTCCTCGCTTCATTTCAGTCGTTGCCTTTGAAATCGATGCAACGTTTCAAGTCGTCTGATCGTTCCACCCCTACTGTTGAGCGTATCCGTCAGTATGGATATATATATATATATATTTTTTAGAGTAATTTCCAGAACTGCACGGTATCATGTCGGAGTGCTTTCCCCTCCACCCCAGCAGATGGCTCTAGAGGTGCATTAGTGTTAGTCAGAGTATTAGTCAGACACTGGGTGTATGAGTAATTCACAACCTACTGTAGCCCTAAAAGCAGATCCTCCATCTGTGAAAGTTTAGGGGTACTCCTGAGGACATCCATGTGACTATGACTAACTGTGATTTATGAAACCGCACATTTACCAGTAAAACAGAGTTCCCAAAGATTAATCGATATTCGTCAAAAGACGGTCTTGTAGTTTTGTATCTTGCATTTTTTTATTGCAAAAAGGTGTCATAAAAATTTATAATGTTTCCCCCACATACAAGTGAGGTCCTACGTGTACATGCACCTTGCAGAATCTGAAAATGTTAATAATTTAAAAAAGAGAGAGAGAGAGAGAGAGAGAGAGTGTGAGTGAGAGAGTAAGAGTACTACCCTGAATAAGCTAATTCACATAACAGATGTTTACATTTAGTCCACAAGACACAATACTAACTGAATTTACACAAATGAACCAGTGTATGTTCACAATGTACTGTGTGTTACCTGGATGATCAACGACTGTGTTTATGTTTTGTGATGGTTGTTCATGAGCCCCTTGTTTGTCCTGAGCAGTTAAACTGCCCACTGTTCTTCAGAAAAATCCTCCAGGTCCTGCACATCCTTTACTTTTCAAGCATCTTCTGCATATTTGAGCCCTTTCCAACAGTGGACTATATGATGTTGAGATCCATCTTTTCACACTGAGGACAGCTGAGGGACTCGTACACAACTATTACAAAAGGTGCAAACATTCACTGACGCTCAAGGAGGTGACACGATACACAACACAAGAGCCAGGGGGAGTGTAAACTTTTGAACAGGATGATCGGTGTAAACTGTTATTATTTTGTTTAAAGATCTTATATTTTTCATTTAGTACCGCCCTTCAGAAACTACATAAGATATTTACATGTTTCCCAGAACACAAAATAATATCTTGTGTAGTTTCTGAAGGGCAGAACTAAATGAAAAAAATAAGCTCTTTAAACAAAATAATAACAGTTTACACCGATCATCCTGTTCAAAAGTTTACACCCCCCCCGGCTCTTAATGTATCGTGTTGCCTCCTTGAGTGTCAGTGAATGTTTGCACCTTCTGTAATAGTAGTGTAGGAGTCCCTCAGCTGTCCTCAGTGTGAAAAGATGGGTCTGAACATCATGTTGGAAAGGGCTCAAATATGCATTAGATGCTCGAAACGTAAATAATGTGCAGGACCTGGAGGATTTTTCTGAAGAACAGTGGGCAGTTTAACTGCTCAGGACAAACAAGGGTCTCATGAACAACCATCACAAAACATAAAAACAGTCGTTGATCATCCAGGTAACGACACACAGTGTTAGGAATCGAGCGTATGTAAACTTTTGAACTGGTTCATTTGCGTAAATTCAGTTATTATTGTGTCTTGTGGACTATATGTAAACATCTGTTATGTAAAGTAGCTTATTCAGGGCAGGACTAAATAAAAAAACAAAATGCAATTTTTATGATCTCTCTTATTATTATTTTTTAACTATTAACATTTTGCAGATTCTCGTATGTTAAATTAAAATATTTTCGTTAATATACAGTGCGAAACACACACGTTGACAACTAGACAGACGTATTTGTGAGCACGTACAATTTGTTTTCATGTAGGAATTTTAGTTTTTTGTTTGTAGTATTATTATATTGAAATGGGATTTAATTAGGCACCATATCAACAGATTCATTCATGAAACCCTCTGTAGCAACAGGATCACTTTCACTTCAAACTTCTGAGAAATCGGCGATCGTTTCGTCTAAAGTAAAACCGCGATACTGAATTCTTTGTGTTTTGTTCAGGAACGAAGCGTGGAGGTACTCCTTCGGCCCGCCGGTCACCTTCCGCGAGGTGCTGATGCGTGGATTCAGAACAGGATTCATCGCATTCGCAGTGGCCCTGGCTGTCGAGTACACCTTCTTCCCTCCGAAGAAGTCAGAGCACTGAGCGCAGAGCACAGAGCGCAGACTCGCCTGCACGAGACACCCGAAGCCCTGAAGAGACACTTAATCATCAGACTCTTACGTTCACTGCAGGTTAATAAGCCACCCGTGATATTCCTCTGTGTTTGCGTCGTCCTATGACCCGACATGCTGTAGTGATGTTTCCTCTGAATGAGAAATAAACGTATGATCTGTAATAACGGCCTGACCGTCGATGATTTCTGCGTAACCGGAGTGTGTATGGAATCCGGTCTGGTCAAATCCATATCCGATTGGTACAGATCCACATGTTAGCATCCCCTCGTGTCAGGAAAACCTAAGCATCTCTAAGGACGAGAGCTTGAAGGATAATAAAGATGGACCAAACAAAACAGGAGGACGCCTTCTTAGCACTTCTTCACACAACAAGGTCATAATGCATAGAATCATGGGAAAAAGAAAGTACACCCTCCTACAATTCTGTGTGTTTATTTAATCAGGGTCTAAATAACAATTGTGAGGTCCTTACTAACTACTATAAAGAAATAAATAAGCTCAGGTGACAGCAAAAAAAAAACACAATCGTTTTCAATATGTAGTCACCCTATAATTCAGTAACATGTAGAACAACCTTTATCAACAGTAACTTGATGTAAACGTTTTCTGTAGGAGTTTATCAGTCTCACGTCATTTTGGAGAAGTTTTGGCCCACATCTGGCTGCTAATTGCTCTCTTAATGATTGTGGAAGTAGGAAGGGTGCACTTATTTTTGGTTTAATGTATGGGGGGGGGAATGACTTCATATTGAAATCTGTTGCGTGTTTATAGAGGTTTATAGCGAGGACCTCACAGTTGTCATTTAGGCCCTGATTAATAAAATCATAGAATCACAGAAGGAGGGTGTACTTTCTTTTTCACATGACTATTCTCAGAATAAGGTTTATGTGTCATAGAGTTACAACATGCAAGCATTCGTGATCATATTGATTTGGGTAAAACGAATAAACATAATCAAATAAACAAGGAAAACAACAGTCATCGTTGGAGGCCTTGGTTGATTAGGACGCTATAATGGGAATGATATCATATTTTCACACCACAGTGATTTTATAATCCCGTAATTTATAACATTATCACAATGGATGCTTTTCCACTGCACATTTAAAAGGAGAAGTTAAGGTTGGGTTTCTTTTTCCATCTAATTGAAAGATGACCGAAGCATCATTACCGTATGTGACGTGATCCGACATGGAGGAAGTGCTCGGGTTATTGTTCTTTTTTTTTATTATTATTATTATTTTTTTTAAATCTGATCAGCTTTTCAGTTAACCAGCTTATCAACTGTGGAACAGGGAAATGCCTGCACACACACACACACACACACACACACACACACACACTACATTTATTTGTTTTTTCTTTTGTCCACAGGTTGGAATTGGGGTGTTTTGGATACATTTGATTATTCTGAATCCTTGATTCTGATTGGTCAGGTGCCGTTGATTAATTTTCTATAGCAGCAGCTCTGACTGCGGCTCCAGCTTTAATTCAGACGACTGGATTATATCAATGCACTCGTTCCAATACGTTCTCGTTTCTACGTATAGTAATAACTCGTTCACTGGGACTGGTATGGCGGACGAGCCACATGGTCCGAGCCGAACGATAAACAGAGCTGGGTTGTATTTTAACAAAGACGCATTGATATTCGTTGATACGCTGATGTTTTCTATGTGGGGATATTTATTTAGCATTTATGGAAGGAGTCTCCAGTGTTAGTGCTTTAGGTTTTCATCCCATGGGAGTCTTTAGGACAGAGGAGTTTTTGGGTTTCATGGTAACGTTATAAGCTCTTTTGTTTTTGTTTTTTTGTTTGTTTGTCTTATTAACTTAAAAAAAAAAAAAAAAAAAAAAAGAGAGGTTAGGGAATAACTTGTAACGATGACGTTCCACAATATTACATGTAGCTGCAACCGGTTAAAAGTACAATATATCACTCTTTTTAATAAATTTTTAAAAAATATATAATAGCTGTGGTATAAGAGTAATAGAACCCTTTTGGGTGCAGTTATAGGAAAATAATCAGTTCGCTTCAGGCTTCATCACACCACTCTACTGTTGATTATTTTCCTATAACAGCTCACTCCGTCTGGCTTTATTCCTTGCATATTCTGTCGGATATTATTCTTTAAAGGTTAGTACATAAACAAGTTCCTGGACTGTGTGTTTACATCCCGTTTAAATGTATTAATTAATTGCCATACTGTCAATGAAGTATTAAATGTGTCTGTTAGTGATTAATACTCTAGGGAGAACTTATCTTACTTAGATGTCGATTATTATTTTCTAATTTTCTAATAACAGCTGAGCGTTTTAATATAAATTCTCATTCGGTCAGAAATGATTTACATACTGCATATGCGTATACCCTGATCCCTAAAGGTCTCTGTGAATTCTTCTATTCATTCACATACTGTAGTTATTCTTTATCTGTAGCGCAGCACATTTTCAGGACCTGATGAAGGAATCATCTCCGAGGTTGATGGGTCCGTGTGGAAAAACCCCAAAATAAATACGGCCCAATCCTTGTGTGCTGTTATTGAAGTCCAAGACAAAAAAAGGTACAGTAATATTTACAGAGTAACATCATACCATAGCTATATTAGAACAAATTGGAAACAAAACAGATTCCAGATCAGTTCCTGGTTACACAGTTGCACTTCTTGACTCTATAGTAGGGGGCACGGTGGCTTAGTGGTTAGCACCTTTGCTGCGCACCTCCGGGGTCGGGGGCTCGACTCACACCTCTGCCCTGTGCGGACGGAGTTTGCATGTTCTCCCCGTGCTTCGGGGGTTTCCTTCCCAGTAGGCTTACTGGCAGCTCTAAATTTTCCGTAGTGTGTGAGTGTGTGTGTGTGTGTTTCTGCCCTTCAATGGGTTGTCACCCCGTCCAGGGTGTCCCAGCCTTGCGCCCCGAGTTCCCTGGTGTCACCCTTTTGATTCTGGTTCCTCTTTAGGTTTCTTCCTCATGTCGTCTCAGGGAGTCTTAGGGACTAATTTATTCATTTAAAATTTATATCTGGAATTTCTGTATTTCTGTAAAGCTGCTTTGTGACGATGTCCGTTGTTAAAAGCGCTATACAAAAAAAGAATTGAATTGAATCATTAAAATGATCGAACTGAAGACTCTACAGTGGTGAAAAGGGGGAAAGGATACTGATGGAGACTTTTATTACTGATTTATTCAATGGAGTTATGGTATGATGTCATTCTGTAAATATTACACTTCCTTTTTTTTCCTTTTTTTTTTTTTTTTGCTGGACAGTACATTGGGGTTCTGTTCGGATCTGGCAACCCAGTTTGTTACTATTTCTAACCAAGTGCGTAGTTTGTTGTGTTTGATGTGAGACTGGAGTGTTAATAATTTCATAAAGAATTGATTCTGAACCTGATGTTGATGCAGCAGAATACTCATAATTGTTGCTCTTATTGCTGTTGCTATGGGTCAACCAAACACTTTTGTGAACTAGGAGGGGGCGGGGAAATTTCCATGACTGACAGACACGACTTTCTGTTTCCGTTTTACGCAATGGGTAAATTTAATCTACCGCCCATCGTCTGAAGGTAAGACATGCATTTATGACACTTCGAGGTTTTTAATAAGAATAATAATAATGTTGTATGGTAATAAACATTTTTTATTTTTTTTTTTTTTTAACTTGGAAGATGATAGTTATCGCTTGTTTGTTTTCCCTCCAGGGGAATATAAAGTGCAGCTGTATGTAACGTTTTAAAGTGAAAGTCGCACTTTGTGATTGATATAAAAAAGGAAAACAAACACTACGTTTTTGTAGCGTTTCTTAAATACAAAAATGAGCAAACACCTCCTCATCTGTCTGTAGAATGACTAGAATTGCAACGTTGCCTTAAATGATGTTAAAACTAAAAACAGTCTTGCAAAGTGACAAGCTTTTTTTACTAAGAATGCAATGACAAAATGTCCAATTCAGTTATTATTATGAATGTTTTTTTAAAATTTATTTTATAAATGTGTATGAATGATGTTATCTCCATGCCACTGCTGCTACGTCTTACCCTTCTCTGAAGGTGTATCGACCTCACACGGAGTTTTCAGGTGCTTTTTACACTCATTCATTCACTCCATCATCAGTAACCACTTTGTCGTGGTAGCGGTCGTGTATAGATCTCGAGAACAGCGGGAGGAAACCGGAGAACCCGGAGGAGACCCACATAAAACTTTTTTTTGTGTGTGTTTGTCACTAAATAAAACCGTGATCCGAGTTCGGGATTGAACAGGGACTTGTGATGTCGCAATGCGACCTGCTGCATCCCTCTACACATCACCCACAGCACACTCGGTGGTCATTACAATGATGCTGACAGCCAGATGCTGGTAATCTGAGAATGATTGTTTAACTACAAATAAGGTTTATGGGAAAAAAAAATTATGGAAGTCAAAGTCTTATTTGGAAAATTGTACATTGAAATTCTTATTCTCTACTGGTAAATACTGGACATACACCGATCAGCTATAACATTTAAAACCACTAACAGGTGAAGTGAATAACATTGATTATCTTGTTACAGTGGCACCTGTCAAGGGGTGGGATGTATTAAGCAGCAAGTGAACAGTCAGTTCTCGAAGTTGATGTGTTGCAAGCAGGAAAAATGGGCAAGTGTAAGGATCTCGGTGACTTTGACAAGGGCTAAATGGTGATGGCTAGATGACTGGGTCAGAGCATCTCCAAAACAGCAGGTCTTGTGGGGTGTTCCCGTTATGCATTGTTTAGTACCTACCAAATGTGGTCCAAGGAAGGACAACCGGTGACTCGGCGACAGGGTCATGGGCACCCAAGACTCATTGGGGTGTGTGGGGAGCGAAGGCTAGCCCGTCTGGTCCGATCCAACAGAAGAGATACTGTAGCATGTCTATTAGTTTGGAATGTAATGTTTCCTTGAGCTGTGGAAAGGCGCTATATAAATAAAACATTATTATGATTATTATTATGATTATTATTATTATTATTATTATTATTATTATTGTATTATTAGTACAAATTGCTGAAAAAGTTAATGCTGGCTATGATAGAAAGGTATCAGAACACACAGTGCATTGCAGCTTGCCACGTATGAGGCTGCGTAGCTGCAGAATGGTCAGAGTGCCCATGCTGACCCCCTGTCTACCACCAAAAGCACCTACAATGGGCACGTGAGCATCAGAACTGGACCATGGAGCAATGGAAGAAGGTGGCCTTGTCTGATGAATCATGTTTTCTTTTACATCATGTGGACGGCCGGGTGCATGCGTGTCGCTTACCTGGGGAAGAGATGGCACCAGGATGCACTATGGGAAGAAGGCAAGCCGGCAGAGGCAGTGTGATGCTCTGGGCAATGTTCTGCTGGGAAACCTTGGGTCCTGGCATTCATATGGATGTTACCTTGACACGTACCACCTACCTAAACATTGTTGCAGACTAAGTTCACCCCTTCATGGCAACAGTATTCCCTAATGACAGTGGCCTCTTTCAGCAGGATAATGCACCCTGATACACTGCAAAGAATTGGTCAGGAACGGTTTGAGGAACATAACAAAGAGTTCAAGTTGTTGACTCGGCCTCCAAATTCCCCAGATCTCAATCTGAACGAGCCCCTGTGGGATGTGCTGAACAAACATCCCCACAAAGTCAGATCCATAGAGGCCCCACCTCGCAACTTACAGGACTTAAAGGATCTGCTGCTAATGTCTTGGTGAAGGCACACTTTCAGAGTTGTGGAGTCCACGCCTCAACAGGTCACAGCTGTTTTGGCGGCACAAGGGGGACCTACACAATATTAGGCAGGTGGTTTTAATGTTATGGCTGATCGGTGTATGGTGTATATTAACGTATAATATTTACTAAACAAAGTATACAAATTTAAATGCAATATCAAGTATATCCATGGAAATAAGGAATATACTTTCAGCTTTTTTTTATTTTATTAATGCTTTATAGAAAAAACTTGAAATGTCCACATTACATATACTCAGGTGTTTAAAAGTAAAAGTAAAAAAAAAAAAAAAAAAAAGTAATATATAATATACAGTATCTCACAAAAGTGAGTACACCCCTCACATTTTTGTAAATATTTTATTATATCTTTTCATGGGACAACACTGAAGAAATGACTCTTTGCTACAATGTAAAGTAGTGAGTGTACAGCTTGTATAACAGTGTAAATTTGCTGTTCCCTCAAAATAACTCAACACACAGCCATTAATGTCTAAATCGCTGGCAACAAAAGTGAGTACACCCCTAAGTGAAAATGTCCAAATTGGGCCCAAAGTGTCAATATTTTGTGTGGCCACCATTATTTTCCAGCACTGCCTTAACCCTGTTGGGCATGGAGTTCACCAGAGCTTCACAGGTTGCCACTGGAGTCCTCTTCCACTCCTCCATGACGACATCACAGAGCTGGTGGATGTTAGAGACCTTGCGCTCCTCCACCTTCCATTTGAGGATGCCCAACAGATGCTCAATAGGCTTTCGGTCTGGAGGCATGCTTGGCCAGTCCATCACCTTTACCCTCAGCTTCTTTAGCAAGGCAGTGGTCGTCTTGGAGGTGTGTTTGGGGTCATTATCATGTTGGAATACTGCCCTGCGGCCCAGTTTCTGAAGGGAGGGGATCATGCTCTGCTTCAGTATGTCACGGTACATGTTGGCATTATCTCCCCAGTGCCGGCAGCACTCATGCAGCCCCGACCATGACGCTCCCACCACCATGCTTGACTGTAGGCAAGACACACTTTTCTTTGTACTCCTCACCTGGTTGCCGCCACACACACTTGACACCACACAATCTTCTTATAGCCTAGGCCATCTTTATGTAGAGCAACAATTCTTTTTTTCAGATCCTCAGAGAGTTCTTTGCCATGAGGTGCCATGTTGAACTTCCAGTGACCAGTATGAGAGAGTGTGAGAGCAATAACACCAAACTTAACACATCTGCTCCCCATTCACACCTGAGACCTTGTAACACTAACGAGTCACATGACACCGGGGAGGGAAAATGGCTAATTGGGCCCAATTTGGACATTTTCACTTAGGGGTGTACTCACTTTTGTTGCCAGCGGTTTAGACATTAATGGCTGTGTGTTGAGTTATTTTGAGGGGACAGCAAATTTACACTGTTATACAAGCTGTACACTCACTACTTTACATTGTAGCAAAGTGTCATTTCATCAGTGTTGTCCCATGAAAAGATATAATAAAATATTTGCAAAAATGTGAGGGGTGTACTCACTTTTGTGAGATACTGTATATATTATAATACTGAATATCATTGCTGGACCTGATACTGGTTTGTGGTTAGTATCAGACTGTGTTTGACCTATTTTCCTTTCCAGTCCTTTGACGTAGTTAATGTCATGAGTGTGTTTTTGGTTTATTGACACTAGGGCTGGGGAATATGATATTGATATTATGATAAATCATGATAAATTGTGTCTGTGCAAAAGGCGCGTTTCGCTACAGCGTCTTTTCGGGGATGTCATAGGTATTGCAATATCATTTGTTTTCATACCGACAATTGAATGCAGCTGATTTGATGTTAAAATGATATAACCAGCAAACCTATACAGTATATCATGATGTGTATGATGTGTGGTAGAAATGTCTTCGGGTATTGTGATATGATTTTTTTTGTCATGTTGCTTACCTTGAACTGAGGCAACACTTGAACACAGGAGTCAACTTCTCATGCCTCTCATGTTTCACATAATTTACTGACAAAAGCTGGCAGAGAGTCAGAGGATGTCAGTACCTGTGATCGATATCGGGTATCAGGTTTCAGCCGATACTCGGAGCTTTTAGATCAGTATCATGTGAAAAATGGGAGAAGTGCAATCAGTGCATGACTAGTAAATCTTTTCATATTAAATCAGTAGTCAGACATTGGTATTAAAATGAACCATTAGCAGGTGTTGTGTTGTTTGGTGCTGAGACAAATTGACCCTTTAAATATACCACAGCGCTATTGAATTCTCGATTCTGATTGGTCAGAAGGTGCATGGACAGGCAGGTCCCAGGTTTATATTAATGTTCACTTCAATTCAGTTCAATTAAATTTTATTTGTATAGCACTTTTAACAATAGACATCGTCACAAAGCAGCTTTACAGAGATACATAATTTTTGGATCTAAATTTTAAATCGATAAATTTATCCCCAAGCCCAAGCCAATGGTGGCGGGGGCAAGGAAAAACTCCCTGAGGCGACATGAGGAAGAAACCTTGAGAGGAACCAGACTCAAAAGGGAAACCATCCTCATCTGGGTGACTCTGGATAGTGTAATTATAAGTAATTCCCTTCTATAACTGTATGATACATGATATAAAGTGCAACTGTGTAGTCAAGAGATTCGACACAGTCTCAACATGAAGTTATTACAGAACATGACTGTTACTATAGAAATGTTTCTTAAATTTAAATCGTTTCTATAGCAACAACAGGGACTTGCATGCCAAATATTTTGCAAAAATTTATTAAAATGTGTATAATTGTACATATGGTTAAGTTTTCTGTGCAGAGATGTTTTTGGAAGGAGTGTCCAGCGTCAATGCGTTGTAACAGTCAGAGATAAAGCTGTAACTATGCTCTTTGCTGATTAACTACACACTTTGCTCAGTAACATGACAAGCTACATTTTTGTCTTATTACCTTTAAAGGAGAAGGGAAAAAAGGGCGTGGGAACAACTGTATATAAGTATGCTATATCATAAGTGATAACAGGAACTAACTTGTTTCATGGACGTTCCGCAACAAAAAATGTAACTAGAAATGGAAGTACAACGTGGCGTTTTTCTGCAAAACAAGCACAAAATTGTTATTATTGGCAAGTTCCTGTGGTGTAAGATGAATAAAACAATTCAAGATATGCAGTCTTAGGAAAATAATCAACTTCTCACACTTTGTGATGGACCACGTTGATTATTTTCCTATAAGAGCACACCCCGAAGTGTTGTATTTTTCCTTTTATACCACAGCAATTTGCAGTCGTGTTTTATCTGTTACTAAATAAATGTTAAATACGTACATCTGAACGTGATTGGATTTGGTAAATGGGCAAAAAACATTTGAGTTGTGGATTTTGTGATTTGTAAGAAGTACTTTGAAGGTCTGAATGAAAATATATGCAGCAAAAATGTGTTCTTTATCATACATTGAGTACGAGTATTCATTTCCAGTTATAACCAGGTGAAGTAAAAATCCTTCAAGATAATCCTTAAGTAAAGAATGTACAAAATAAAGAATAGAGTATAAAGTACAGTGGTACTGTTACAGTTTAGCGATGAGGAAAACAACAGGAGCATATTGATTGCTATTCATCTTGCTATTCCAGGTAGTCTTCATGGCTTGAAAAGATACAGCTGCTATATGGTACTTTTGTTTCTTCCCTGAGGGGAGTTTTTTGGGTGTCTGGGACCGGTAGTGATCTCTTCCTGGCCCTGGACCCTTTTTTTTTTTTTTTTTTTTTTTTTTTTTTTTTTTTTTTAAGGTTAGTTCACTGAATAAGATATGCTGATATGCTAGAATTCCTTTGAAATGAGCTACACACTGAAGAATAAGCGGAAAGTGATGGCTTTGCAGGAATACGAGGATATGATGTTAACTTCTCAGTTTACACAGCTGTCAAAGTAAGAGCAATGACGGTGGTTCCCGGGAGTATGAGTGTCCATTACATAGAAAAGAGCGCCTTAAAGACACACCAGATCATTTGACAGTTATGAAAATGTTCAAGTTCTACTGAGCTGCTTTATACAGAGCTGCAGAACTGAAGTTCGTAATGGAGGAGAAGATAAATTGCAACTATGTTCAATTTAACGAAGATCTATTTAAGTTACTTTAAGTTAAGCTTTGAGTGATAACTTAAACCATATGCTTTTTATGGGCACTGGTTAGCCCTAAATGTCTGTCTTTTTTTGTTGTATAACAAACATGTTGTCTTGTATACACTGCCAGTCAAACATTTTTGAACAAAGGGGAATTATATTTCACATTTTCTTACAACTATCAGATTCCATCAAATACTGAAATCTTTGCAGTTAATGGTTCAGATTGTGAATGAAAGCTTTATTAAAGACGAATGCACTTGTTTGGAGAAGCCGTTACTATAAGACTGTATATACATACAGTATATATATTCATTTCGCTTAGTTGATATTAGACATTGTTTATATCAACTGTAAGACAAATATACTGTATTTTGTGTAATACGAGTGCCTAGTTATAGAGATCAAAATCAACTTTTTCCAGTTACGCAATCTACTGCTATGCAATCTACCGTGTACAATGCTAGTTTAATGTAAGCTACTTCCAGTGTATGGTTTAGGATCAGCTGATTCAGTTTTCCAACTTGGATGTGGGGAACTGTCGCGATTGACCTTCTACTGAAACACTTGCTTTTCACATTGGAGTCGGAGAATGGACATTAGGAATCCTAAAAGCTCCACACCTTGGACTTACCTCAGATTACAATGAATTTGGTGTATATTGGACGATTGTACTCATTTTTCTTGAAACTAAAAAGTAAATAGTTTTCTATTACTCTCTATTTTAGAAGGATGTCTTTGTCGACGTACCTCTTACACACCATTAACCGAATAGTGGAGGAGCTCAGTCCGGAAGAGTGTAAGCGTTTGTCGTACCTGTGTGGACAGCTTAACACCGGGCGATGTACCACCAACGTCAGGGAAATTCTGCAGTCTTGCATGGTCCAAGTGCACACAGATAAGTCCTTTCTGATGGAGCTGATGCTGAGGATGAGGCGCTATGATATACTCTCCGAGGTCTTGGGCATCAGTAAGACCGACGCTGAGCGGCTTTTGAAAAACGGCCATGTGCTCTCAGATTACAGGTGGGTTTAACTGTCATCATTGTCATCTAACTCATTTCAAAGCGCATTAAGTACAAATCTACTATATAATGTGCTACAAATTTATGAGAAATAAAACCTAATCGCTATGAATTGTTGATTGACTCCTTGAGAAAATATTCTTGGGTATTTAATAGATGCATCTCAGAGGATCCTAGTCTTTCACAGAAAATGTGAAAAATATACTGTATGTCTTTTACTGTACGAATCTCATAATATCCTCACAGCTCGAATAACTTACTTAACAGCAAATAATTCAGCTGATCTAAAGGAAACAATGATGTGTGCCCTTGACTCCTATTTAAATCTAAACTCTCCTGCAATGTTCAGTCAGGTCTGTCAGGCAAGTGTTTTTCTGTCTTTAAGGGTACTAATGGCTGAATTGAGCGAGGACGTCGGCTCGGACGATCTGGAGTCATTAGTTTTCTTGCTCAGAGGCACTCTGCCCAAAGAGAAGTTGGAAACTTTTGAGGTAAAATTGAAAAATTAAAAAAGAAATTGAACTCTATCTGTGTCTGACCTCGATTGATGTCATTTATCTGCGCCTGTTTTAGAGTACTGCTCTGGGGAGAGTTCCCTGCTACTCAGGAAGTCTGATGAAATATATAACGCAAAAAAAAAAGGACTTATCGGTCTTGCCTTCATGTCATGGCCTTGTTTTGGAAATATCACCAAATTCCCCAGGGTAGTGACAGTTACGTTCTTGTTTAATGTCAATCTGACCTGTTTTTTTTATGGCCATGTTTGTTTTAGCATTCTCATGAACTGTCTAAAACGGAACTACAAAAAAATTCTGACTAAAAACACAATCTTGGGTGTAATAACTTTATTTTAGCTGAGTGAGTCCTGATTCCTGCTGTGTGCTTTTATTCTATATTTATTTATTTATTTATACATACACATCTCTCTTAGTGGTGTAACTTGTTGGTAGACAACGGGATGTCAATCAAGTGTTCTCATGGTAGTGGCGTTTCACATATCACTTTCATCTAGTGCTATGGACTATAAGCAAGCCATGCTGTCACTTCACTAACCAGACCAGAGAGGGTAAATGAAATACAAAATCTCTGAAAGTCTGTGAAAACTCTTTCTTTTCTAGATGGCCTGCCTTCAGCTAAATAATTTACAGAAATGTATGCATTTGGCAGCAATCAGGGGGATCTGTTACGGAAGCTCAGATGGTTCATGTTTAGGAAAATGTGATCAGTTTTTTTTTTTTTTTTTATACGTTGATCCGTTGTGCTGCAGTATTTTTCAAGCACTTGATCTCGATCCGTGGTCCTCAAGTTGACGACCTTTGATCTAGACCAGGGGTGTCCAAACTTATGCATCCCAATTCGCCTTCTATCCGTCCTAAATAGTATCCGAGATTTAGAATCGGCGTGTCCCAAATGGTAGTATGTTGAAATGAGTGTCCCAGATGGTCTACATTTTCCGGTAGATTTTCAAAGCGTGGATCCGCGGACACTTTTTCAGCTAGTATTGCCCACAAATCCTTGTATGAAGGAGGAGGAGTTTTAGAGAGGTTTAGCATTTTAGAGAGGTGTAAAAGAAATGTGGAAAAACAGATCAAGGGAATGGTATATTAAATTATATAGTATAAATGATGTATGGAATAATGAATGAAGAAAAGCTGAAATGCAGTGAGGAGTTTGTTTACGGTGATGGTGTGTGTAACTAGAACCAAATAACCAAAGAGTACATAATTTTAGTGCACAGTATAAGTAGGCGATTTGGGACGCAGCATTATCCGCAAATGGCCGGTGTGTGTGCAGGTTTTCATTCCAATCAAGCAGGAGCCACACTTGATTCCACCTGTTTAATCAGTTAATCTTGGCTTTCAGTAGAATCAGATGTGGCTCCGGATAAGATTGGACACCGCTGATCTAGACCACGCGCTACACGTAAACTGTGTTCCAAATAATGCTCTTTGTGTATGTTTGATGCAAATGGATCCTTTACACTTATATGCAGCATGCTATTAATACCTAGATGATGTACTTAAACTACCAAAAAGTGCACCATGGGACATTTTCTGCAATAAAAGATTGTAGCCTACTCTATGTAATGGAAGGTTCAGGGCCAGCAAGGGTGTGTAGTTAAATTTAGCTGAATGGCGAGTGAGGATGAAAAAGAGAAATATCTGCTGCTGGAGGTACCACGTGATAATTTGTTTTTTCTGCCTAGAGATTTGGTCTGAGCTGTTTTTACACTACAAGTATTAGACGCTGCATACTCAAGGACATCGTGTATTATAGTATATAGTGCACAGTATACCATTACCATTTAATACGGCGCTCTGGTGACAATAATAACGACCACTGTGATCACATGACCTTCTCCGTAGTGCTTCCTGGATGTGGTTGTGGAACTGGAGAAGTTGGATCAGATCTCCAGCACCAGGATGGACGTGATGGAGAAGTACCTGAGAGCCATCCGCCGTGTCGACCTGGCCAAGAGGCTCAGCCAGTACCAGAGCAGAGGTGGGAAATGTGCCACAGCACGGCATCATGGCATCGCTGTAACCGTTATTAGTCAATCATTAACTACACAGTCTGTGGTTTACTGCGGCACATGGAAATAAATCATACCTGTACTGTGCATGCTCACTTCCCTTTCCTCTGGTTTAAGTTCCTCATTCCAGGTTTCATGCGAAAGTGACATGACATATGTAAATGGAGGCTTTTCTTATGAATCGCGACACGTTTTTTTTACATACTTCAGACAAGTTGTACATGCTTATAGTCTTTCATTTTTACTGTTACATTCAATTGCTGCTGTAACTGTGTATTACCTGTAGCAGTTGTAATAGTGTAGTTGATCATTTAAATATAGTAAGATATTGTATCTAATAATGTGATTGATTACTGTTGGGTAGTATTAGTGAAATAGAATAGCACGTGTGCACTCAGACCAAGCGATGTTTTTGTAATCTTCAACTGTCCAGTTTCGGTGAGCCCATGCCCTGTTTCCTGTTCTTGGCTGACAGAAGTACAACCTGACGAGTTCTTCTGCTGTTGTAGCCCCTTCGCCTCAAGGTTTGAAGTGTTGTGCATTCTGAGATGCTTTTCTTCTCACCACGGTTGTAAAGAGTGATTATTTGAGTTACCTGCCAGCCCGAACCAGTCTGGCTTCTCCTCTGACGTCTCTCATCGCCAAGGTGTTTCCGCCCACATAACTCACGCTCACTGGGCGTTTTTGGTTTTTCACACCATTCTGTGTAAACTCTACAGATTGCGTGATTGTGTGTGAAAATCCGGGGAGATCAGCAGTTTCTGTAATACTCAAACTGCCACCAACAACCATGCCACAGTCAAAGTCACCGAGATCACGGAGTGTTTCCCCCCATTCTGATGTTTGATGTGGACATTAACCGAAGCTCTTGACCTGCATGATTTTATGCCTTGCACTGCTGTCACATGATTGGCTGAATAACATTGTCAGATTCATGTCAGATTCATCAGTTTGAATGACCGCTTTGCAGTTCATATTAACACTCTGAGCATTATGTTTATTCGAGATTTATTTTATTTATTTATTTTTGGAGGGCATTAGTTTAGTTTCAGTTTTAGTAAGATTCGTTCTCAGGTTAAACATTTGGTATCGAGGTCCCATCTTTACAGGAATGTATGAGTACACACTCACTTCCTTAGCTCCCTTGGAATGGCAAAATATTTAAGTTTTTACAGGAAGCCAGGCATGTTTTTATTTGTGTAAGACAAGTAATATGATATTTCTAGGCATTTACAAAGTCATAGTCTATCTATGGAATCATTTATCCGGAGCAGTTAGAGTAAATATAGAGAAGTAATGAACAGATAATATATTACATTTCACGTGTAACTTGCGCACCAAGACAGTGCTGCAAAATACAGCCAGACACAGCTTTACAGACTTACTGTGGACGAACGAAGGCATAACGAATACCCAAATAATGATTTCAGGATTTGAACACTGGCATCTCAAACAGTTGACCAGGAATTTGAATACCTTTGCATATCCCTGATTTATTTTGGTATCTTTGGTATTTCCCCCTCTATGGTTTAATCAGTAAGCATTAAAAAAATAGGGTGTGTTTTTTTTTTTTTTTTTTTTTTTTTTAAAAAAAAAAAAAAAAAAAGAGACGTGGTAAAGGTCAGCAAGATGTCAGAAACTTTGGTATAATAATAAGAGTTCCCACTTGCAGTGTACGAATAAAGGATGTTCACATGTAATGTTTAGGTCAGGAACTCGCTTTTACCGTAAAAATGCAGTCGCACTTATCAAAATATTCCCATGCCACTCGCACTTTACTCGCTCATTCACTAGTTTTGGTTCCCTTTAAACCATAGGATACAAATAAACAAAGGTTCTTTCTCCATGAATCACGACTTCCTCTTGCTTTCCTGATTCAAGCTCAGTGACGCTCTGATTCATGTGGCAGCAGTACAATGCAAAAAAAATCATACAGATACAGGTCAAGAGCTTCAGGTAAGGTTCACATCAAACATCAGAATGGGGGGAAAAAGTGTGATCTTTGTGACTTTGATCATGGCATGGATGTTGGTGCCAGATGGGCTGGTTTGAGTATTTCAGAAACTGCAGTCTCTAGAGTTAACACAGAATGGTGCGAAAAACACACAAAAAAACCACTGAGTGAGCGACAGATCTGTGGGTGGAAATGCCTCGTTGATAGAGAGTTCAGAGGAAAATGGCCAGATGTGTTCGAGCTGCCAGGAAGGATATAATAACTCATATAATCACTCTTTACAATCATGGTGAGCAGAAAAGCATCTCAGCACGCACAAAACATTGGACCTATAGATGGATGGGCTTCAACAGCAGAAGATCACATCAGGTTCCACTCCTGTCAGCCAAGAACAGGAATCTGAGGTTATCATGGGCACAGACTTACAGAAAGTGGACAGTTAAAGGTTAGGGGGGAAAAAAAAAAAAAAACTGGTCTTTTTCTAGTCTTCAACTGTCCAGTTTGGGTGAGTCTGCACCCAAGACAGCCTCAGATTCTTGTTCTTGGCTGACAGGAGTGGAACCTGCTGTGCCACATGATTGGCTGAATAGATAACTGCATGAATGTACAGGTGTACAGGTGTTCCTAATGAACAGTTAGAGTACAGTAAGGTGATATGTTTGTAAAACTAAAACATTATTATTATTATTATTATTATTATTATTATTATTATTATTATTATTATTATTACTATTATTACTATTATTATTATTATTACAGCTGAAAAACAAAGACCCGCCGCAGTAAATCCGAGAGCCGAGCGCCGGTCTTACAGCGCTGCATCGGTGAGTAAAACAAAATCCCTGCGATTTCCCCCCGAGCTCATATTACCACTAAGCCTAAAAGTGGCTGCCTTTTATACAATTTTGTTATTGACTGTGTCTTGGTATTATATTGAAATATAAGCCTTATTATGATTTTAAACTCAGACAACACAGTTACAGTTGTGTTTAATCCCTACACCCTTTCCTTCCTCTGTCCTTCAGCCTCACACATCAACTGCATGTCCTCCCACATCCTGCAGTGTGAGCAAACACACCACGCCCTGCGGTGAGTTTAGTCAACAATGATAAAGTTTTATGCATCACATAAATGTAATGATGCCAAATTTAATCTATTATTTCTTGAGTTATTTTGAAAGATTTGATCGTTTATGAATAATTGAAAAGATTCACAGTAATTACAGTAATAATCAAGTGAAAATAAAATAATAATATAAATACTCAGGTGTAAATAAAAAAAATGTTAATTAATTCACACTTTACATGTATATACTATTTATATACAGTGTATATATATATATATATATATATATATATATATATATATATATATATATATATATATATATATATACAGTATACTGTCTATGCCGTATTATTTATAAAATATTCACTACAGTAATTTTTATTTTTTTTATACCACAGCACTGTTTAATACTTGATTCTGATTGGTTGACAGACGTTCTAAGCTGTGCAATTATTTTTCAGTTAATGCACAGCTAAAGTAGTTCCAGTCAGGTCTTGACCGCATTACAGTTCCATATCACTTCGCCCGCGCTTGATCTGCCGTTTTCAATGTCAAACTTTACAATTAATGGAAGCGTGCAGTTTAATTTCAATAAATGATGCATTGGCAAAACAAATATAGAAATAAATGAATTAAAGAGAACAAATGGAATAATGAAATAGAAAAATAGAATAAATAAATAAGCACTGATAGCTTACTTGTTCACGGTTTTGTTTTGTTTTGTTCCATGCTGATGATAATATAAAAATAGAACAAATAAATAAATATTGATAGGCTTACTTGTTCACAGGGTTTTTCATTACTTATTACTGCAGATAATATAATGAATAAATAAACAAATACTGATATTTGTTAACAGGCTATTTATTATTTATTATTGCAGATAAAAGAAAAATCAATGAATTAATAGATAAATATCTATTATTACAATTGCACATGATCTCTCTCTCTCTCTCTCTCTCTCTCTCTCTCTCTCTCTCTCTCTCTCTCTCTCCCCCCAATGGCTCAAGTCTCCATTACTAGTTCTGAAACAGCGTTTTGGAATTAGCCATGTAGGCTTGAGATTGGATGCGTAATAAATTAGTTCCACACATGAGCGTTTTAAGGTCAAAAACCTGACAAATGTCTTGAAATAAAACATCTGAACAATGTCTTGAGGTGTGGTGGTATAAGCAGAATAATTGACTCCGGTCTGCTGAATTATTGTTGTTGTTGTTGTTATTATTATTATTATTATTATTATTAATATTATACACCCAAGGTTGTGTATAATTTTTTTTAATAATCCAACGGCCCGTCATCAGTTATTCCTTACATATATCATATACAACAAAAATATTATTAAGTTGTACATATTTTTAATAAAGCATATACAGTATATAATAGAATGGAATATAACATACAATACTTTATTATATGCAGTATATTTATACATGCATTTTGTTAATTTATTATATTTCTATAGTTATCCTTCATTAATAATTAATTATTATTTATTTTTTAATATTAATAACAGATTTCTCACATTCAGGGTTGGCTCATCAACTAATAAAGGATTTAATGCATTGCTCTGCAGTGAGTTTTCTCCCTGTAGCACATTTTAGTCACTGCTTCATTGAGTGTTTTGTATTTCAGAAAAAGGTTGAATATTTGATCATTTTGTTTTCCAGTTAACACCACAGTACTGGAGTATGTCTCACCCAGCAAGCCCTGTGAGGTAATAAATAGTACAGTTTGAACAGTTGATATTTTAGCTTTTTTTAAAAAAAATTTAATTCAAATTATGTCAGTTTGGAAACTCTAACCAAGGAATATGTAGGGTGAAACAGGAGAAACTGGTAGGCAAATGCTTCCCTGACTCATTAGCTCCATTAGCCTAAAGCTATGTGTAGTTACAGCAGCTTGAAGATGCATTTGTACCCACAATGCACTGCACTCACGCCACTCTTCTCTTTAATCAGCAACGGAAGGAGGATGTGTACCGGATGCGGAACGAGCCTCGGGGACTGTGTGTGATCATAGACTGTGTGGGCAATGAAGGAGGTGAGGAATTATGATTTCTGTTGTATTATCGCATATTGTGGACTATAAGCAGGTACTGAAGCTTAATAAATTCTCTCCCTACAGCCCATCTTGAGCAGTTATTTTCGAGCCTTCACTTCAGCGTGAGCCTCCATATGCTGCTGAGTGTCAGAGAAGTCCTCACCTGCCTGCAGAACATCTCCAGACAGACCGAGCATTACAGCATGGACGCCTTTGTCTGCTGCATCATCAGCCGTTTCCACACATTCCAGCTGCTCGGCACTGACTCGTACGGCCTGGGACTCGACCTGAACATCGCCCGTCACTACTTCATGCCTGACTGCTGCCCAGGACTGACGGGAAAACCCAAACTCTTCTTTATCCAAGGCTATGAAATCTCTGAGTCGCCAAAGTCCACAGGGTACCGCAGTTCCGAGGACGGAGAGCTGGAGACGGACAGCCCTGTCCATTATCGCTCCAGGTTGGAGGACGTGCCGGAGGACGCAGACATATTCTGGAGTCACTGCTGGACCAATCAGAAGCAGCTTGAGGACTTCGACCATCATTCGGTTTATTTACAGTCCCTGAAAGAGGCCTTGGTCGATGGACAGAAGAGGTAAGCGTGTAAAGTTGTGTGCCAAGTACTCCTTAAAAATGCATTTAAAATTTTAAATACTTAAAAGATGTAGTTTTCTAATGACTCTGAATATTAACAAGCCTTTAATGTTATAGTGTTTTAGACAGTAGTGGTAGCGCTACACTGTTCATAGTGAAAAGTGTCACCACCTTAAGCTGAGAAAATCACAAGTAATACCATGATTTTACTTCTCAAATCACAGTAATGTCGTTGTTGTTGTTGTTGTTGCTGATATTAAGCACATTTTTAGCTCTGATTTTACTGTCTAGCATATTCTTGTCTTCAGCTTTGGTTTCTCGAGTTCATTATTTGGCAGCTTTGCATCGATACCAATTTCTTTTCTTTTTTTGGGGGGGGGGATTTTCCCTATATAGAATAGTTAGGATCTAAAGACCAAAAACCCTGACACATAAAACATGAAGATAAAGATTGAACTATAAAAAACAGGCAAAACATTTAGGGAAATAACGGGTTTAAATGTACAAACTAGACAGCAGAGCATGCAAGAAGTGAAACTTCTTGAGAACAGGAAACACTTTGACCATATAAGGATAGTGGTGGGAGAAATTAGGACAAATTGTCCACAGAAAATATATGAAAGCTCAACAGTGCTTTCATATATTACTGAATCAGGGCAGATATGACACGTACAACTGCATAAAGAAAGTCTGTGACAGCATGGGCGTAGAATCCGCGGGTCAGAGGTCGCGGTGAGCTCAAAGCGGCAAATAAACATTCACACCTTTTTTTACTAAGTCGAGCAGTGTGAGTTCTTTTGGCATGTGGTATTCGTGTTGCACAATGATGAATAGTTTGCTACACATTTCTTTTCAAACGATGCCTATTTCCATCGATGAATAATGAGCAAGATTTGATTATTTTCAAACTCTTTTGTAACGTCTTTTTATTTTTTTTATTACAGATGTGTTATCTGAGTCCTTCGCATTAGAATAAGATGGTGAATTGTTAATGTTGAATTCAGATTTGCATGGATTACATACTGTATGTCTGGATCAGGCAGCGTTGCATGTCACATAATGGTTTCTTTTACTGTGTTGACGCTGAATATTAATAGAAATATTATAGAATAGAAAACATTTTCATTTTATAAATACAATGACTGAGTCATAATAGGCTGCTATAATAACTTAAATCGTTATGCAGCAGTTTAAGTTAGTAGTAGGTTAGTAGTATAGGGGGAAAAGTGTATATAATTACTGTATATAATTCAATAGCAAAAGGGAGAGAACTGAAACAAAACCATCCATAATATATAAGTATATATTATATACTGTGTGCTATGTATATTCAATACAATGTACACTAAACACGATTTGCAATATTTAAATGGTGCAGTGCAATATACAATATAACATGCAAGTGCAGAATCATAAATTGCATATTAAGCCAATTAAGAGCAAGAAGAGATGAAACCCATCAATTAGACAAAAGTCAGGAAAAAAAGAGTACACTTGACATTCTGTCCCCCCCACATCTGAAATGATGGCCACGCCCCTGCATGACAGTGTGTTTTATTGATCGACTTATAACACAAATAGGAGAGTAATAAGAGCCAGTATCGGGTGTAAGAAGTTTGTTTTATGTGCAATAGGTATTTGTTTAATTAAAAAGCACTGTGAATCAAAAATTTGAACAAAATGCTTATATTAAATTGTAGTTTCTCATATATATACGTTTTACTGAGATTCCTTACTAAACAATATGGATCTCAGTTTAAATAACCAAGTAAAATGAAGTGTGGTTTTTTTTTTTTTTTTTTTTTTTTTCCTGGTGTATATTAATACAGCAGAGTAACTGGAATAGTATTACAAAGTGTGTTATACTCTCATGATGGTATTAAATCTGTTCTATTCCAGGAGGATTCATCTGGTGGACCTTCATATGGCGGTGAACCGAGCAGTCTACGCTCATAACCACAGCCATCCAGGATCAGCGTATCACATCAACCTCAGACACACGCTGAGGAAAAACGTCTATCTCTCATGAGTCTCGTATTCAGCTGACAAGCCTCTGTACACTCCTGGGCAAAAAAAAAAAAGTAAAATATTAAGCATTTAATGGTCTTAACAATAAATGATCGATCAGGAAATTCACTTATCTAGTGTTCTTGTGGAAAAAAAAAAAAAAAAAAAGGTAAGATCATGACTAAGATGTTTGATGTAAAATTCAAACTAGCACTTTTATAGGTGTACAAGAATTAAAATAAAGTAAAAATATAAATACAAATAAAAAGCTGTCCGCAAATTTACCCACAAGGCTTAAACATTTAAAGAGCCCAAAGGGAAAAGTTATCCTATACTATGTTACTTCATCTATTTGTTGAATTCTTACTAATTTCCTGACCAATGATTTGTTGTTAACAACATTTGCCATTTTTGGGATTGGCCCTTTTTTTTTTTCCCGCCCAGAAGTGTAGGATTTTTTTTTTTTTTTTTTTTTTAAGTGACCAAAACACAGATTGTTATTGTGTTCAATGCATTTTGGGTTAATTGTATCAATTAGGGTATAAACTAGTTGACTAGTCGACTTGCATCACCAAAAATGACAAAAACGGTGATTTTGCTTTTCAGAATTACACGAGGTCGGTGATCGTGAAGTGTTTTATGTCCACACGAGGGCAGCATTGGCATTACATTTAGTATCGAAGGTTTTACTGAACATTTCAACAAAACAGTGGTTGCTTGTGAAGTTTTGTTCACATCTTAATTAATCACGCAAACTTTGTTATTGACACGTTTATTTTTTTTTTACATTTATTTATTTATTTATTAAAAAAAAAAAAAATTAAAAATAAAATGACTTATGTTGTTAGATCTTCTGTGCGAAGCCATGAGTATCTTCACATCTTAACATGAAGTTCATACACATTGACCAGTGCTTGACCCCCCCCCCCCCCCCCCCCCCCCCCAAAGTGCATGTATTTGCTTGTGCTAAAGATAATACCATATAATAATTCACAAGCTTATTGATTTATAGTTTATGATGTGATTTATTTTTTTATTTGATCTAGCTTACAAGGGGGGGGAAAAAGTATCCTGAGCTGATCATTTGTAATAACTACACGTTCCAGGATACTTCAATGAAACATTTTTGAATTCTCCATCATGACATATCAGCACACTAATTTTGAAATGTTGTAGCTATATAAATGCTTTAAATGCTCATTTTAAAGTTATAAAGTTAAAGTTTGAAACTATTTATTAAAAGAATGAAGTGTGAAAACAACACAACTGTTATAATAAGTCATTGCATAATGAATAATCAAGTTATTACAGCTGGTCATGCTATTATATGGGAGGCTAAAATCTAATCTATCAATAGCTTCATAATCAAAGTAATAGTGTTAAACAATGCATTAGCTTCATTTGTGATTTGTAACCAAGTATGATAGACAAAAATATAAATAAATAAATCATTAATAAATAAATAATCCACCTCATCCTCCTTCTTTACACCCACAAATCTATTTCATATGCACTTTCAAATCCAGGGGCTGTTTCACTCTGTGTCACTGACAGGCTGCATGAATCTATAGTCTGTAGTGGGGCTAGAAATCAGCCCCAGTCTCACTTCTTCATATTTAATGTGTATTTTTTACAGCTGATTGTGTTCATTACACAAAGATCCTAAATAATCCTCATTAAGATATTTAATAAACAGCAAATAATCTGATGTGATCTAATCTAATTTCACTATTAATATTAAAACCTATTTTACAATTTATGTTATTTTGTGGGATATTAGATCATTTACATTTCTGTATTCAGTTTGTACTAACTGCACACAAACTTTCACCTTTCTGTTACGGCCGAAATTTTATTCCCGGCTGTTTAATTCAATACATCCTGATAATTTAGTGACAACATTTAGCCTACTGTATTGTACTACTAAACTTCTGGACTACAACCCCAATTCCAAAAAAGGTTGGGATACTGAGGAAATGTACCATTTTAAGAAAAGAAGAAGGTCATTTTGAATTTGATGGCTGCAACACGTCTTAAAATCACCTTATTGTTTCCTTAAAATGGTCCATTTCCTCAGTTTAAACATTTGTTTTCTCTGTTCTGTTGTGAATAAAATATGGGTTTATGAGATTCACAAATCATTGCATACTCTTTTTATTTACATTTTACACAGAGTCCCAACTATATTGGAATTGGGGTTGTACTAAACCATTTCTTTCTTTCTTTCTTTCTTTCTTTAATCAATCAATCAATTATTTATTAATCAATCAATTAATTAATTCTTACTTTCTCTAATCCTATCTTTCTCTAATTCTCTCTTTTTCTTTCTTTTTCTAATTAATCCCTTCTTTCTTTCTTTCCTTCTTTCTTTCTTTTTCTTTCACTAATTCATTATTTCTTTCTCTAATTCTTTCTTTCTTCCTTCCTTCCTTTCATTCTTTCTCCAATTCTTTCATTCACTAATTCTTTTTCTTTCATTCTCCTTCTTATTAATTTCTTCTTTCTTTCTTTCTGCCACATTCATTCATTCTTTCTTTTATTAAGCTTTCTTTCTTTCTTTCCCTAATTGATTGATTGATTGATTTCTTTCTTTCTTTCTTTCGCTAATTCATTATTTCTTTCTCTAATCCTTTCTTTCTTTCTCTAATCCTTTCTTTCTTTCGCTAATTAATTCATTAATTCTTTCTTTCTCTAATTCTGTCTTTATTTCTTTTATTAATCTTTCTTTCTTTCTTTAATTAAGTTTTTCTTTCTTTCACCTATGTGTAAGGTTGCTATGGTCAGCTGAGGCTCCTAAACTGGCTCATTTATGACTCATTATTAACACACTACGAGCTTGATGCAGATATTCAGTTCTGTAACTAAATTCAGAAATCATGTAACTCGGGCTGTTTTATCAAACCCGGAGATTTTAAGGGATTAGAGATTAGTAAATGATACAGTACACATTCGGGGTTGTGCTGTATTAACTATGAAGTGCTGTATAACGTGTAATTTGCTTAAAAGTGTCGATAGTGGGAGCTAACGCCGTTCACAGAAGGTGAGAGAGGCTCTGTGCGCAGAGCGGGCGCGTGCTACAAGCTCGGGAGCGCGCGGGTGCGTCGGGAGCGCGCCGTGCCCGCGCTGCCTGCGCCCAGTCAGTCCGGAGCTGCTGCTGCTGCTGCTGCGTCCCGGCGCTGTAATGTAACGCCGAATGGCGGCGTGCTGAGGAGTTGAACGGAATAACCCTAAGCAGTCTCATGTTGAGGACGACCTCCGTGCTACAGTGCAGAGTGGATTCTAAGACTCGCCTATGCATTTCTGCATTTCTGCCGTATGCGATAAACACCGCCCACCCAGCTCTCAGGCGCTCTCCGTGATTTGCACCTCTAATCGGGTCTAAAAAATAAAAAAAATAATAAAAAAAAGACACGCACCGGACAGCGACAGCCATGGCTGAGCGCAACTCGAGCGGCTTGATGATGATGATGATGATGGTGGAGCCGAGCCTCCCGGCGGAGGTGCGCGAGAAGCTGGCCGAGCTCGAGCTCGAGCTCTCTGAAGGTAAAGTTGCCGCTTCATTACCTTTCTCTGTTCTACACACACACATACACACACACGCACACACACACACACGCACACACTCTCTCTCTGCATTTCTCCCCTGCTGCATGTTGTGCTAGATGGTGAAGGTCAGCAGTTCCTCAGATCTTCTCCATGTGCCCATATCCATGAATCCCCTTTCCCATGATCAGACATTGTGGTGCTTTAGTGATGAAGGCTTGAAGGCAAACCTCCATGAAACTTCTTCTCGGGTTTGACATGTTGGCAGTGAACGTCAATACATATACATTTGCGTATTTTCTTTATTTTCTCCTCTCTCTCTCTCTCTCTCTCTCTCTCTCTCTCTCTCTCTCTCTCTCTCTCTCTCTCTCACTCTCGCTCCCTGTGTTTGATTTAAAAGCCCATGGAGATCTCTTGGATCAGATAAAACCAATGCAGGTAAGTTATCTGATTCACTGAGTGGAGAAAACCCTCATGCATTTCCTTCTGTAGTTATGGGGAAAAGAAGCTAATGTTCTTTCACCTCTCTCTCTTTCCCTCTTTCTTTGCAGAGCACATTTTTAGCTAAAGTGTGTCAACCTCACTATATCAGAACCTGTGTAGCTCTGTCTTCTGAAGCTCTTGTTTATGTATAGCATTGGGGAATAAACAAAGTGGATATATCTGAATATCTGGATCTGGATATATCTCGTATCACAGAAAAAGGCAAAGCTGCATAAAACAAAACACAAAACCCATGACTAGATGTTGATCAGATATGAACATACTAAGTGAGAAGCTGCTGAGGCTCAGTGAGAAGTGCCGTGCACAAGCACATCAACAGACTCTACAGATATGTGCTCAATAACCCGCTGCATTCCCACTGCCATGCAAATGCACCGACTTAAACAACTGCACTGAGATTTGCATGATCGGCTATAGCCTCTGGTCTGACCAGATCTTCAGCTTACCTCAGCAGTTTCCTCCTGTACAGAGGTTAAGCAGGTTTATAGTTGGGTCAGTTTATTAGGCTTTTGTGTTGGTTGCTAGGTTTAGTTAGTGAGTTCCTTGTTTTGAGATTGATCTGGATTTCAAACTGTTAGGTGCTTTGTTGGAACAAGTCTTTTGTTGTTGATGGATTAGTCAGCTTTTGGGTGGCATGGTGGTACATGGTGGTAGTGTTGCTCCCTCCCTGTCTCGGGTTCAATCATGAGCTCATGTTACCGTCTCACATGCGCTCCATGTTTCTGTGTGGGTTTCCTCCGGGTTCTCAGGTTTCCCTCAACATCCTAAAACATGATCGTTGGTGGATTAACTCTAAGTTACCCACAAGTATGTGGGTAAGAGTGTGTATGTGTGTGTGTGTGTGCGTGTGTGTGTGCGCATGGTGCTCATTAGTGGACTGGCAGCCCATCCAGTGTGTATTCCCACCTCACACTCAGTATTCCTGGGATAGGCTCCGGATCCACTGCCATCCTGACCAGGATAAAGTGGTTACCAAAAATGACTGAAGAATTGTTTGGACCATTTCTGGGGTTGGTCTGGTTTTGTTAAATGGTAGGTCAAGCTATTTTGGTTAATAATAGTAGAGTAGAGTATATTATAGTATGATATAGTTTTTTGGTGGTTGCTAAGTCTTTTTTTTGGGGGGGGGGGGTTAGTTGTTTGTTTGTGAGGGATTACTCACGTTTATGAGAGTCATTGGATAATATATGAGGTAATGTTGGGCTGTTTCAGGGTTAGTTTGTATTTTTACTGGGGTCCTTGGGTATTTCCTGGGGTTAGTTTAGGGAATTTTGGGGTCATAAAACATCAGGGGATTACTTTTGCCTTTTTGTGGGTCACTGTGCATTTTATCAGATTAGCTCTGCCATTCTGTGTTGTCTGCTTTCCTCTGGAAATGTATAAGGATAGATTTTTTTAAGGGATTATTATTCTGTCCTTTAAAGGGGTGATTTTTATGGTCTTATTTTGAGTTGGTTGGGCTTTTAGGAGTCAGTCTACCTTATTCTATAGCTTCTTGAGTTTCTATGAGGTTCATCAGCTTTTATTGGTGTTTTTTGGGGTTAGTCAGCAACATTTTGGGGGTAACATGCCTTCCCTGCTAAAAAAAAATAAAAATAAACAGAAACCCTCATAGAATTTCTAATGGTTTTAATGGTTATAATGGGAATTGTATTGGTGTTAATGGAAACTGTAATGGTCCCTGTTGGTCTCTACTGGTAATTTGTTGCCTTCTGCTGGTGGCATGTTATGTCTAGTGGATACCATTAAGGACCAATAATGGTAATGGTTTTAATGGTTAGCTGATGGTTTGTAATGGTATTATTAGTGGAAACCATTAGAATTTCTGTGATGGTTTCTATTGTTTTTTTTTTTCAGCAGGATTTATAGGGGGTTGATTTAGCTCAGTTTGAACTGAGGTGAATTGATGTTGGTCAGCATTGCTTTTTGGTGATTGTGCTTGAAGACCAACTGAAATGAAAATGGACCCTTTTTCTTGTTAGCTCATGTGTTTGGATATATTCTAAGCGTTTCATCTGTAAAAAATAAAATAAAATAAATAATAATAATAATAATTTTTTCTTTATCCATAATCTTCCACTAAATTGCAGTGACGTTTTTCTAATCGCTTGACTTTTGACTGCATCTCTGTGAGAGTCTTAGGCGGGATGCAAATAATAATAATAATAATAATAATAATAATAATAATAATAATAATAATAATAATAAGCAAAGGCCTCAGCATTTGAGTCACTACCTCCATTTCCGGCTACACGTTAAGCATCAAATACATACAGCATGACCTCACTCCTGGGATGAAACGTTTATCTTCCTGTACTAGCAGGATTTCGTCCGCTTCCGCCTCCTCTAATGAGCAAGTGACTTCCACTGCTGAGTGCAGGAAATACGTCACAGAGAAATGCCTTTAGATTTCTGTTTCATGTTGTTTTTAAGTGTCTGAGTATTGTATTCATTAGGCTGCTGTGTGGACAGCATAAATATCACGCCACACACGGTTAGCTACACTAGCTTGGTGTTGAGTGTGAGGTGTTGTGCTGTGTTTACTTTTTACACGGTTAGCTACACTAGCTTGGTGTTGAGTGTGAGGTGTTGTGCTGTGTTTACTTTTTACACGGTTAGCTGCACTAGCTTGGTGTTGAGTGTGAGGTGTTGTGCTGTGTTTACTTTTTACACGGTTAGCTGCACTAGCTTGGTGTTGAGTGTGAGGTGTTGTGCTGTGTTTACTTTTTACACGGTTAGCTGCACTAGCTTGGTGTTGAGTGTGAGGTGTTGTGCTGTGTTTACTTTTTACACGGTTAGCTGCACTAGCTTGGTGTTGAGTGTGAGGTGTTGTGCTGTGTTTACTTTTTACACGGTTAGCTGCACTAGCTTGGTGTTGAGTGTGAGGTGTTGTGCTGTGTTTACTTTTTACACGGTTAGCTGCACTAGCTTGGTGTTGAGTGTGAGGTGTTGTGCTGTGTTTACTTTTTACACGGTTAGCTGCACTAGCTTGGTGTTGAGTGTGAGGTGTTGTGCTGTGTTTCCTTTTTACACGGTTAGCTGCACTAGCTTGGTGTTGAGTGTGAGGTGTTGTGCTGTGTTTCCTTTTTAACATACCATTTGTGTTTGTATCTGATGGTGCAACAGGTTTAACAGGGTTTGCTAAAGAAATTTTAATATGAGAACAAGGTGCACCTCATAAAATGTTTATGTAAATGGTTAGCAAATTGTCAACTGTAACATGAAAATATGAAAAATGATCAAACACTGCTGTGCGGTTTTAATGGTTTTTCCTCTCTGATGCGTGTTGCTCTGGCTTATTGTGCATTCATATTTTGGCAGCAAAGCTTGAAAGACAAATTGGGATGGTGTGTGAGCCGTGCTGTGGTGGGAATTCGATAATCAAATAATAGTAATAATAATAATAATAATGCAACACACATTACTTACATTATTCAACCATTTATTTTTTCGTCACCCAACACTGGAACGTTACTGGGCTTCAACTGTGTATTTAACACACTATACCACTGGGAAATTGGGAAGGAACATGGGAATGGGATGTTGTAAAGTCGACTATAACAAACTTCTTTCTGTCAAGTAATGAAGAACAGCTGCATTCCAGAAATACCGCTGTCATGTGCCATGCTGACACCACGCTCACAGAGTCTTTATGAAGGTGTTCAGTCATCCAGCTCGGTTAGGAGGGAGTTCAGGAAACTTGTGAACTTGTAGAAGTTTCTCCACTCATCTGAGGAGCTTTATCAGTTCTACTGCATTTATGCCTTGAAACCCTTGAAGCCAGAGAGGTGATTTTGTAATAGTTAACTTCTCTTGAGTGGCTGATACTGATGATATAGATTTGGGTATTTGGGACACAATAGTTACCTCTGCACTAATTTCACGTTTTCCATTTAAACAGACTTTTGTGGTCCGTCTGTATCAGATCGATTTTGTTGAGCGCTGTGTATGGACTACGATTATGATTACACAACATAAATTACAGTAAATAATTATTTAAGACAATGCGAACAGTTAAAAGAAAACTCAATTAGTTGTTTAAGAATGTGTCTTGTTGTGATATGACAGTTATGTAAAGAATACAACAATGATTGATTATTTTCCAATGGCAGCACTTCCCAAAGTGTTTTATTCCTCTTATACCATAGCGATTTTTTCAATAGCAGCTTTTAATTTATTAAAGAGTGGGGCATGGTGGCTTAGTGGTTAGCGTGTTTGCCTCGCACCTCCAGGGTTGGGGGCTCAAATCCAGCCTCCGCCCTGTGTGTGAGGAGTTTGCATGTTCTCCGTGTGCCTCAGGAGTTTTCTCTGAGTACTACGGTTTCCTCCCCCAGTCCAAAAACGTGTTGTAGATCAATTGGCATTTCCACATTGTCCATAGTGTGTTATTGCCCGTCCAGGGTGTCCCCCGCCTTGCGCCCTGAGTTCACTGGGATAGGCTCCCCGTGATCCTGTGTAGGATAAGCGATACAGGAAATTGATGGAATTTATTAAAGACCAACACATCATACATTTTATCCGTTTATAGTTACAATTATTGTTGTGTAAAATCCGTCAAACAAGTTAGTTCCTGCTAGCACTAACTTTGTAGCAGCTATAAACTGCCGTTAATAAGTTAGCTAATAAGTTAATAAGTAAAAAAAAAAAAAAAAAAAAAAAAAAAGCAGCTTCTCATATTATTGCTCTCTGTCCCAAGGATTTTCCCATGTCAGAAAACTTTTACAAAGCGCTGGCACTGGAGACTCCTTCCAAACCCTCCTTACAGAACCTAAGGACACACGTAAACACCATAGCAACAATTACATGTGTTTTTAATCCCTGTGTCAATTATTACTGCAGAAACAATAACATATGTGAGAATAAGTGTATTAATATAAACCTGTTATTTTCCTTACAGCTGGAACTACTGTCACTGCTGCTGTTATGTAAGGAATAACACGTGCTGTTATACGAAAGTAATGCACTCCAGGGGTGGTGTGATACAGCATGAGGCGCAAGCGGAGTGCCACTACCCCACCAAAGCACATTATTCTCGTATAACAGCACGCTCTGGAGTGCGTTATTCCACTTTAGTCTTAGATTAGTCTTAGATTTAGATTTAGTCTTAGATTAGTTTTAGATTAGATTAGATCTGTGTATGAGCTGTAACTATAGAAACAATAACATATTAGAACGTTCATGTTACAGCCGGGACTACCTGTGTTGTTGTACGAAAATAATGCACACCTTCTGACCAATCAGATTCGACCATTCAAAAACGCTGCGGTATAAAGAGACTCTGTCTGGCCAATCAGAATCAAGAATTCAGCAGCGGTGTTGTGTAATAGAGGATGGAACAAGCTAACCAAAAAATTTTTTACCAACAAAACGAGAATGCTATAATTATTCTTCAACATAGATTATTTGTAACAGTGTTAAAATGTGTAAGACGCCATTCTTCATGCAGCTGGCTGGATAATAATGAGAAACGTTAGGATCGCTGTGTGGACGTTCTCCTGCTGTGACCCACATTGCGTATGATTAGCTGTGGGACTGGAGCAGAAGAAGACCTCATTTCTGCCAGCTTTAGCATGTCTTACTCTTACTGTGTATTCTATTGAGAGAGACAGCGAGACAGGAATAGCAGCAGAATACATCACCCAGTACTGACATTTGCAGCACTTCTGTTATTTTTCCTCTCGAATATAAGAACTCATTTGGTAGTAACCCATTTTAAAATGAAGAACTTTGCCGGAGACTGTAAGGAAAGTTCTGCCTGACTTGCAAATACAGTCAGCTCCAGAATTATTTGCAACCTTGCTAAAGATCAGTTATGAAAAAATGCTTTTTTGTGGTTAATCTTTGGCGTTCTTGAAAACAGATGAGGTGTTTTAGGGATTTTTGTACCTGTCCCTCTTATGGACACAAATATGATAGTGTATCTAGAAAAAATACAAAAAAACTAGTTTGAGATATTCTTGTTTTAATTTTATAGTTTGTATTTTTTTATAGTTAGTTATAGTACAATTTTATGGTTTGAAAATGGTGAGAATTCCTCGTTAAACCCTTCGCTGTACTCTGTATTTCTCTGTTGCGTTATCTCTAACACTCAGTCTATCGGTTGCACTGTATACCGGTACTAAGGTAGTATCGCGATGTTAAAGCTCCAGAATACCGCCGATGCCACTGTATTTTTTAAATGCTAGTATCGTCAATACTGTGGTGCCGTAAGCAATGTTGTATGTGCGGCAGTTGATTACTATTTTTGCTAAAACGACACATCTCACTGCTTTCGCAGAATACATAAAGGTTAGTGACACTTCATTTAACCTAAATTCTTTACCTTAATCTTTAAAGATGTCCTGTTTGCTAGTAAGCGAGCTAACGTTACACTGAATGATGTGTGTAAATACTAAAATTAGCCGTGTTTGCTAGTAAGCGAGCTAACATTCCCAATTTTATGATTTTTATTTTTATTTTTTTTGGAGTTCGTTCCCAAATTCAGTTATTTATTCCTAATGTTGTGTTCGTTCTTAGTACTCGGAGGACAGTTTCCATTTGCATGATTCCTCTGCTCTAGGGAACAATAGATGAAATACGTGGCACATTGAATTAGTTGCTTGCCAGTTGTATGATTGTTCTTGAGTTTTTCCAATAGCCGATTATTCATTCTAATTAATAAAGTGTTCTGAGGAAAATTCGGTTTGTCTGTTTCTATTGATCTATATGTATTTCTGTAAATTTAGTTCATTTCGTAGATTTGAATTATGAATTAACACAATATTGCGTGGTATCGTGATACTACTTGGTATTGTGATACTTCAGTTGATACGGTATTGTAAGATATGTTTATGGTATCGTGACAACCCTATTTAGTCTAGCACCTTAACACACCATCAGCTTTTTTTTTTTTTTCCCAATTTAACCTTTATTTGAAGAAAACTTATTCAAAATAAAAAAATATATATATTTTTAAGAAAACCACATATGGCTTGGCATGTATTTGTACATGGCCACATTAAACTCTTAAAGCAGCTGGATGTGCATACGTAAGGCCTGGCTAATAAATGTTATAGTTTTAAGTCTAGCTTGTTTCATAGTTTTCTAATAAACTCAACATGACTCAGTGAGCCCCGATCGTGTGACATCCCCACTAGACTTTCTTGTTACTTCTACAGCTTTGATCTTTTTTCCTCACACAATATAACAGTTTAGGAACATCAGTGAAGTTACCAAACTAAACAAATCCCAGTGTTAACATTAACAGGGGTCATTCCTATGTTCCCAGGGTCCTATATTTCCCAGTTCAATATTATGTTAACACACATTAAGTAGATTTTCCGAAGGTTTTATGTAATCAGGACTCATTTTCCCAGGGCCTTATTAACTTTATTACCTTAACTTTTTTATTAACTTTAAACACCAAAGACACATTTAAGTGTAATGAATTTCCTGGTTACACAATTGCACTATTTGAACACGTAGTACACAGTTATAGGAGGAAATTGTTTATAATTGTCATAGTATATGTTATAGTAGGACTATAATTATCACTATCCGGTGTCACCCAGTTTTTTCCTCGCCACCATCGCCTCTGGCTTGCTCATTACGGATAAATTTATACGTTTAAAATCTATATCCTGAATGTATATATTTCTGTAAAGCTGCTTTGGGACAATGTCCGTTGGTAAAAGCGCTATACAAATAAAACTGAATTGAATTTAAACGAATAACAACATACATTAGTTTAAAGTCCATCCTTCATCCACACTTGAAATTTAATTTAAGTTATGAACTTGGAAAATTAACTAGGTTGCACACACTAACCCTGGTTTGTGCCGCTCTAAAAATAGCTGCAAGTCTACATTCATACAGTTCAACTGAACAATAGTGATATGTATACACTAATCTGAAGAAATGCCATACTGTAAAACTTATAAAACACAGTAAAAGGTCATAAAAGGAATAAAATGTTAAGTACGAACATGTCCCAGCTCTCACTTATGCTGAAGTCTAACTTTAAATCACCATGTGTTCATTATGTGCCATATAAATCTGGGGAACATAGGAGCCTGGGAACATGGATACACTCCCCATTGACAAGCTAAGCAGTTAGCTTGGCTAACATTAAAATGACTTCTCCAGCGGTGCCTTTCTTTCTTCTATATTTGCTAGCAAGTGAGCTAATTATAGGGAAATTGTGTAATTATTGTGTAATTTAAACCAGTAGATGCATTCGCTAGTAAGCTGGCTATGATCAGGTTCACTATTATATTGTGTAATCAAACCAACTAGCGAAATTGGCTTGGTTTCTGCTTTCTTGGTTTGCTTATTTACGAGTTCAGGTGGTGTGAAGCAAAATTAGCACTACTAAAAGTGGATTCTTTTTGGTTGATAGTGAGTCTTGCCATTAATCTTGCTATTAGTAATCCTGTTCATAGTCAGTGTCGCTGCTCCTGAGTAGTAGCATTTCACCAAACTTTGTGTTGGTGTGTGTGTGTGTGTGTGTGTGTGTGTGTGTGTTTGTGTATGTGTGTTCTGTCTGTTCTTTATTCAACCATCTCACACTTGTGTCTGGTAATTTGGAGCAAATTCACTCTTGCAGCACTTGTAAGTGTCAGCTCTTTTAACGGCTCTGAGTCTCGAATTGGATTCTGCGTCACTTGTAAGCCTCTTTGGATGAGCGTGTTTGCCCCATGAATAAATGTAAATGTCACAAGCTGCGCTTTACTATTTATAAAGTGTCTGTATAGAATTTCTGACACATGAAGTGCTTCGATCCAAATGTTTTACAGATTTTAACGTCTTAAAATTGCTGCTTGTTATTCGGTTAATCATCTTAAAGCACTTTTTTTCAGTATCTAATAATAAAAGTGTGTAATACAGATGTGTGTGTATGTGAATTCTTGTGCGTTTGTACCAACTAGTGCAAAGGAGCAACAAGGATTTCCATCACCTTTATTGCATCTTGTTTTATTCGCGGTATCTATACATATCTTTCAATTCTGTCCGTTTCAGAATCAATGTACATTTTAATGGGTGGGCGTTTCTATTTTTTACGCTTTTAAAGAGTCTGTCATACTATTTTGGTGCTGGATGGTGGGATTCAGAACAACAAGCTAAACTGGTATCCTCTTCCTGTTTATGAACATGTCATTTCCTCTCCTCCCTCACTCTTAGATTCTGATTTGCTGTCTGATTCTCCTGGGTTTTTTCCCTGTAGTATTGCCTGCAGGTGTCAGTTGTTATCATTTTCTTTCCTTAGTTAGCATCGATTTGAATTGCAAACACTAAAACACAGATGATTTACAACTTTGTGAGCACTGTTCATAATGCTTTACATATTTGAAATATATGGGTGCATCTAAAAAAAATCAGAATATTGTGGAAAAGTTATTTTTTTCCCCCCGAAATTTCATTTATTCTAGAAGTGAAATAATGAAAGTGAAATATTTCAAGCCTTTTTTTGTTTTAATCTTGATGATTACGGATTACAGCTCATGGAAATAAGATGCTGGAAAAATCCAGTATCTCAAAAATATTAGAATAAAGAATTTATAATACAGCAATGTCCACCTGAGAAGACTCTAATCAGCTAATTAACTCAAAACATGTTTTTTACTCAAAACACCATTGCTCAGTGATCCAAAGTCCTCTTTTCAGATGAAAGTAAATTTCGCATTTTATTTGGAAATCAAGGTCCCAGAGTCTGGAGGAAGAGTGGAGAGGCACAGAATCCAAGCTGCTTGAAGTCCAGTGTGAAGTTTCCACAGTCAGTGATGATTTGGGGTGCCATGTCATCTGCTGGTGTTGATCCACTGTGTTTTCTCAAGTCGAGAGTCGATGCAGCGTCTACCAGGAGATTTTAGAGCACTTCATGCTTCCATCTGCTGACAAGCATTATGGAGATGCTGATTTCCTTTTCCAGCAGGACTTGGCACCTGCCCACAGAGCCAAAACTACTAGTAACTGGTTTGCTGACCATGGTATTACTGTGTTTGATTGGCCAGCCGACTCACCTGACCTGAATTTTGTCAAGAGGAAGATGAGAGACACCAGACCCAACGATACAGACGAGCTGAAGGCCGCTATCAAAGCAACCTGGGTTTCCATAACACCTCAGCAGTGCCACAGGCTGATTGCCTCCATGCCACTCTTCATCGATGCAGTAATTCATGCAAAAGGAGCCGTGACCAAGTATTGAGTGCATAATTGAGTACATACTTTTCAGAAGGTCGACATTTCTGAATTATAAATTCTTTATTCTAATATTTTGAGATACTGGATTTTTGATTTCCATGAGCTGTAAGCCGTAATCATCAAGATTGAAGGCTTGAAATATTAAACTTTACGTGTAATGAATCCAGAATATATGAAAGTTCCACTTTTTGAATTAAATTATGGGGGAAAAATGAACTTTTCCATGATATTCAAATTTTTTGAGATGCACCTGTATCTGTGGCAACATTGCACTTGTTTTGTTCATCTGTATTTTATATTTGTTTTTTGTTTATTCCGTATAGATTCCTTATTTTATAAGTATCAGAATTCAAGTGCATATTTAGTGCATAAAGTACAAGTATGTTTTAGATATGTATTAAACATATGGGTATAACCACTGCTAGGTAACAGTAATGCCCGGTGTCAGCTAGGTCGAACCTTTACCCAGAGGTGTTCATTAGCTTTCCTCAGTGGCATGTCCCACTTCCCTGCGTAATGAGTATTTTCTCTCACACCAGCACTCTGAGATTTCCACCTGAAATACTGCTTATTAGCATCTGCACTGGTATCCTGGAACCCTGGAGCATTATTATGGGATGCCTGCGTTAAGCTGAGGTTTTGCCTTCACTTTGCTTTTGGTATTCTGGAAGTTGTTTAAAGTGAGGATGATAGCTAACTCAGGCACAGGCTTATTAATGGCACTGTTTAAAATGACAGGGCTCAGAGTTTGTTCTGTAATTTACTCCTGTCTGCTAAGCTTTCAGGAAGAACTCTGCTAAGCTGAGTCAGATTACTCTTTCATAATTATGTTGTATTTTCATGGAATTCTGAGTGTTTTCCCCTAAGAAAGGTAACAAGTAGGACCACTTCAGGAAGCTAAGAACTCTTAACTGTCCAAAAAAAACCAACCCTCTAAAGAACTTTCTGTCTCTAGTGGGGGGAAAACCTAGAGTCTCAGAAACACTGTTGTACCCTTATGGTATATTTATATTTCAGCAAAGTAAAACTTTTTTTTTGTTCTACCTTCCATTCATTTTTTTAATGTGACAGATAAAAATCAACTCAAGGTGTGTTTAATGTGGCGTGGGTTTCCTCAAGAGTCACGCCACCAGTCATGGTCAAGCTGCATGCTGAAATTAGTGCAGTACAAGATGGAGGAACAACAGACATCAAAACTTGATAAGAGCACCACAGTGACAAAAGAACCCCAATTAATTACATTGATTTGGAAGTTTAATATATTCACTCGAGCGCACATCGAGCGGGAGATAAATATGTTAAATAAAAATGAAGGCTCATTTAAACCATAATGTTCATACTGGGTGAAATTTAATCGTTTTGAAACAAGAATAGAGATAGAAAATTATATGAGGTCTGGTTTAATTTGTTTCACCGTTTCAATGTGGCATATACAGCTAAACTTGCTTTCATTTCAAGACACACCTTCAAAGCAGCTACCTGCTGGCAATAGAACTACAATAGAACTACAGGGTGTCCCAAAATCTCCATACATGGGGAAAATGAACACTTTTTAGCAAAATGTCTTTTTTATATTACATATATTTTTTCAGATAGCCTTTAAGAATGCCTTTGACAAAAGAAGAACATACTGAAATCATTCTCATGGCTGGATCGGGAAGCTGTCACAAGGTTGCGATGAGGAAACATGGCAAGCACATCACATACGATAACACACTGGTGCCAGACTTATTAACAAATTCAAAAAGACTGGAAGTGTTGCGGACCACCTGAGAAGAGAACTTCCACGAACATCCACTGACGAAGGCACAACCGACATGGTGCTGGCAAACATAGTCCCCTATATAGGGGTATTAAAAAAGTATTTGCCCCCATCCTGATTTCTTCTGTTTTTGTGTATATCTCATACTAATTTATTTCAGAAATTAAAACAAAATCTAAGATAAAACAAAGGCAACCTGAGTAAATACAAAATACAGTTTATAAATGATAAATGTTATTTACTGAAGCAAAAAAAAGTTATCCGATACCAACTGGGCCTGTGTGAAAATGTATTTGCCCCCATAGTTACTAATTCCCCAAATCTATGAAACTGCATTCATAATGGGGTTCAGCTGGACTAGACGCAACCTGGCCTGATTACTGCAAACCCTGTTCAGTCAAATCAACACTTAAATAGAACTTTTTCAACAGCATGAAGTTGGTTAAAACGTCTTACCCAGTGATTTAAAAAAAATCCAGAAATGATGAGGAAGAAGGTGATTGAAATACATCAGTCTGGGAAGGGTTACAAAGCTAATTCAAAGGCTCTGGGACTCCAAAGGACCATAGTGAGAGCCATTATCTCCAAATGGAAAAACTCCCAGAAATGGAACCTTCCCAGAAGTGTCTAACCTTTCAAAATTCCTCCAAGAGCACAGCAAGTACCATCTAGGAAGTCACAAAAGAGCCAAGGACAACATCAAAGGACCTACAGGCATCTCTTGCATCAGTAAAGGTCACTGTTCATGACTCCACTATCAGAAAGACACTGGGCAAAAATGGCGTCCATGCAAGAGTGGCGAGGTGAAAACCACTGCTAACCCAGAAGAACATTAAGGCTCGTCTGAATTTTGCCAAAACACATCTTGACGAACCTCAAACCTTTTGGGAGAATGTTCTGTGGACTGACGAGCAAGACAATGATCCAAAGCATACCAGTCCTAGTCCTAGAAGTAAGTGAAAGTCTCATCTCCAGTTATTAGAAGCATTTGGTTGCAGTTATTGCTGCTAAAGGTGGCACAACTAGATTTTAAGTTTAAGGGGGCAGTTCGTTTTTCACACTGGTGATAGGTGTTGGATAACATTTTTTTGCTTTCATAAAAAAAAAAAAAAATGTAAATAAATAAAAACTGTATTGTGTGTTTACTTGGGTTGCCTTATCTAAAACTATTTAGTATGAGATATACACAAAACAGAAGAAATCAGAATGGGGCAAATACTTTTTCACAACACTGTATATGGAGACTTTTGGGACACCCTGTGTAGCACGAATAACAAGTACGGTACAATCCAAGCCACAAAGCTAAATCGTTAAGGATTAAGTTTCAATATGGGCTCTTACCTGGTAAGCTACCACTGCCCCATCTTATTAGCGGTGTAGAAGGGTTTTATGACCCTTAAATCGTGGTTTGATCAACCAAAGAGATTTCTGAAAACTGCTTTTGAATTATTGATCTACGGGAGACAGATTTACATCACTGATTTCATGAAACAATTTTGCTGATTGCAAGTATAGAAATAACTCACGATGCTTACCAACCCAGTTCTCCCATTGTCCTATTAGATTTCCGTCATGTCCATTATTTATTAAAACGTATGGTGCATTGAGGACTCTCAGTGCTGCCGGTTCATCAAGCCCCATCTCTCAGCTTTATTGTTATCGATGCCGAGATGCTGGTTGAATAGATGAGCTTTCAGTACTAAATGCTGATGCTTCACAGTACACACATTAATCACGTTTACAGTTTAAATAAAAACAAATGATCGCATTAGATGAGCTGTAGCGACGTAATGGACAATTTTTTTGCCGGAGAAAAATGCGGATTCAGTCGGAAGAATTTGGTGTCATTTTCCAGCAACTGTAAGGAAAACGTGTACGGAATAAAACATTTCGGGGGTGCTGTTATAGGAAAATAATCCACATTGGGGTGGTGTGATGACTGTCATCACCCTGAAGTTGAATCTTTTCCTATAACGTCTCAAAGTGTTTTTTTCTCCTTACACCACAGCAATTTGCCAGTTACATTATTATTATTATATTATTTTTTATTCATTTGTAGTTACATTTAATGTTGTAGAAAGTCCACAAAACATGTTTGTTCCTGTTATCATTTACATTATAGCAGCACCAGCACTGGCTTGATGCTGATTACTAAGCCAATAACAGTCACAGAGATTATCTTCTTTTCTTAGATCTATCTATTTAATCATAGCTATCATGATGTGAAGACAGTTTAGCAAAACTTGTCATAAATAAAATCACATACGGCAACTTTAAATCTTGGAATAAGTTTCATTTCTGTGTTTCTGATAGCAGGCATACTGATAAAAAAAAACAAACCTCATAAAACTGGCCTTCTTACAGTAATATCTGAGGTTGTTATTGCTATGTGCAGTAGTCTGAGTGTGCTACGGTTCAGAGACCGCTTCAGGCCATGAAGCTCCAGCGTGTTCATTACCGGAGTTGTGAATGATGCGGGTGTGTGTGTGTGTGTGTGTGTGTGTGTAACATTGTGTCTTATGGCTAGATGAAAGAGAATGTCTGGTTTACAGCCTGAAAAGATAAATTATTGAGATTTGCTCTCACTGTGTCTCTGGAAAAAGTCTCGGGAAAAACTGCTCACTAAAAGTCATCAGTGTGTTACTTATTCTTCAAGCGAAGTCAGATGTATTTCTGTAATGCCTTTTCTAATGAAATATGTCTCAAAGCAGCTTCATAAAGGAGTAAGACAGAAAAAGGATGTGTATATATAAAGCAAGTTAAAACACTACAATAAAGTAACTAGTATTAAACATTTTGAGATCAGCTACCTGTAACCGTTGCTTGGACTCAAAGGTGTCCAGGACTTTTCTGTCTGTCACAGCTCTGAGATTGTGGAAGATCTTACCGTTTGTCTTTTATTTCATTGCCCAGATTTAGCTGAGATGATGTACAGCACTTTGACCGACACTCGTTGTCTTTTAAATGTGCTATATGAATAAAGGTGACTTTATCTGACTAAAAATAGTGATAACGTTTCCTTTTACGGTCCTCTAAGTTGCAAATATTACAAACTCAGATGTACTGGGTACGTCCTGCAGGACCATTACGCAACCTTAAAATGGCACTCCCTTTGAATTCAGTTTACTAGCACTGTAATTATATAATCCTTTTCAGTTTATAGATTGTATTACAGTGAAGCACAACTGAACCACGGCTGTAAAAGAAATTGATTATTCTTCCTATTGGATTTATTGGTTCCTTATTATATCCATTAGAAAACAATCCATTTGGATAAATCACAGTGTGTGTAGGTTTAGCGTAGGTAATAAAATATAACCCTAAGTAATTATCCATTTATGATGTATTGTAATATGTTCTTTATTTTTAATTAATGATCAATCTCCCCCTCTGTTTACACTAGCAGGTGCACGTGTCTCACTAGCTAACTAGAATTATAAGATGAAGCTGTTTGGTATCATGGTATGACCATGCATGGTATGCTCAACCTACAATAAAAGCAACATATTTTGTAGCATTTTTTTTTTTTTTTAAATGAAGGATGTTGGAATAATTTGTGGGGGAAATATGAGTGGGGAAATGACTATAGGTTGCAATTCATGCTTGAAGCCATTGACCTGGATTTGGTTCAGCTGTTGAGAGATGAGTACAGGAAGATGAATGACCAGTGTTAACCCTGGGAGCTTCTCTCACTTTCCTTTCTCTCATCTTGTCTTTTTTTTCACTCTCTCTTGGTGAAGATTTATTTTTCTATCTCTCTCCTACTCTTATTTTTGCTGTCTCATTTCACTCATTTCGCTATAGACCATCATGCAATGGTCAGGCTTCAAATCACAATCAAGCCACTGTGTGGTCTCTGTTCACGCCTGCAGTTATAAAAATGTGAACGCGTGCCATCTCAGAGTAAGTTTAACACTCATGTGATGTGTTTAATATTAAAGGTGACTCAATTATGGGACTATCGTCACATTTGGATTTATATATTGGAAAAGAAAGATGGAATCAGGATATATTTGTTTTTGATATTTGATGAAATAAAAACAGTCCTCATTAATGGACTCAGAATTTTGGACCCCACTGCATGCCTTTCTTGCTTCTTCCATGTATGTAATTATATTCCCATCTGTTTGTTTGGCCTTTTCCTGTTTCTCAAACGGCTACCATAAGCATCTGTCTCTGGAGTTTACACTTTACAGCTTGGCCAGCTTAAACTGAAGATGATTTTTCCAAGAACTTGTACAGTACAGTGTAAACTGTGGTCTGGAGTCCGTGATTCCAGCACGAGATACAGTACACAGCACATAGTCTTTCTGGGATTTGTCATTATGGAAAAGAAAGATGTTTGAACTTGAGTGGCAGTTTCTGTTTTCTATAAATAGCTTTCTCAGAGAGTGACGAAGGGAATTGTGAGAAGAAAAAAAAGCTGCAAAGTGTGTGAGGCATCAAGTAAAAGTGATTTTTAATCACTCATACCAGTTTTCAACTACAGCTACACATATTAACACAAGGATATAATGGACATACCCATTATATCTCGAACAAACAACAAAAAAACACCTAACCAATCTCAATTAAACACTATCAAACACCAACAACATCCAACAAACAACATTACACACCAGCAGTCACCATCAATTACCAAGATTCTCCAACAAATACTAATAATATCCATTAAACAATGCAGATTTCCATCAAAACACTAACATACTCCATCAAACACAAGCAATCTCCATTTCCACCAACTGGCAGAAACACCAACAATAGCTATCAAACACCATTAACTTCCATTAGACACCAACTTTCATCAAAAAAGACAGCTAAAAGGCAACTTCCTCCTTTAAAAAGTCCATACAGGATTTTGCCAAGTTTATTTTGTGATTGTTGCTGCCAAAAATGCCTGATTCTGCTTCGGCTTTTTTCAAAATTTGCAATGCAATTTGCAGAGTTTTCTGTGCTCTTTTGCGGAAAACTACTTGAATTGCCGAAATTGCAGTTGCACGAAACTGTTTTGCACGGTCCTTCACAGTGATGACCTTTTAATTGTGATTATGTTTGACGCACGTGAATTGAAGGGGGCTTTGGCTGAATGCGCATTGTGATGATGTCACACGACGCATCTTGGTCCAAATCTGCGGAAAATCTGTGGTAATTTTGAAAGATTGCAAGCTCCTGCGAATATTACCGAGTTTCCTTGATTTTGCGTTGATTTCTGCGATCGCAAAATCCTGGAGGGACTGTTTAAAAACAAACACCAAAAACACAACATTCATGAACGATCTTAAACCAGCACCAACAACAATACCACGGTCTATATTAAACAAAAACACTAGCTATCGAACACCCAAAGCATCATCAAACAAGCAATCTTCATCAAAGTCTAAGATTCTCCAACAAATTCTAACAAAATACCAACATACCAACATACTGTCAGTCTCTATCATTTACCAAAAAAGACGATCAATCTCCGTCAAACCCCATCAGTCACTACTGGACACCGACTTTCAGAAACATACTCAATTGAAGACCAACACACAGCAATATTTTCCAATAAGCTTTCACTAAAACATGGTCAAACACAGAGAATCTCCAACATTTCTCCCATATCTCCATTAACGCCATCACACTCCAGTAATTCCTTTAAATAGCAAGTCTTTATTGCAACACATACCATGTATACTCCAACAGACACCATTAAACACCAAGAATCTCCATTGAACACCAACACCTGGCAACAAGATGAAAGCAAGCTCCATCAAACACCAACAGTCTCTATCAAACACTAACAATTTCCTCTGAACACTAAAACGAACACCAACATAGTATGAAATCTGTCCTTGGTGACCTTCGTGTTTTTCACAGCTTTTGACGCACTAAATAGACTTTAAATGTTGTGGTGGTAAATAGACTCCAAATGTTGTGGTATTTTTGCTAAGGTGGCAGAAAACGCAGACGTATTCTGCTGAAACGTTCTCGTCTTGGTGATTTTCTTGCAACAGCAATGATGCGTGAAATCACAGGAGCACAGCAGAGCCCGATTGAGAGAATGAGTTCAGAACACACAAGAGGAAACTGAGAGTTCCCTATTGCCCATTTGCAGTCTGTTGTTCCATATTTAGGAAATGGAAAAAGGACAAACAGCCGTGCACTCAAAACATTTAGTTTTTTTTTTTATTTTTGTAGGATGTTTATGAATCGTTAACACTCACCAGATGTGGGACTTTTGGAAAGCTGCTTTGGAAACTAGCAGAAGAGTTGCTGTGCTAAGCTGTTGTTACATGCTGAAACTTTTTTTTGCTAGATCCTTCTGTTTGTTTTCTATCTCTGTCCACCGTGTTGTATCAGTATCACCGCTACAGTCACGTGATTGGTCTGTAAAAATTTCAGGTTATCAGGTTCAAGGCCGTGTCCTGCCTCCTTGTTAAACCTGCCCACATGTTATGAAAGACGTCGACATTCAGGAGAGACGGAGCGACATTGTTTCCTGTATTTCATGTGCATTGTTTAAAAAAACTGATAGTGTGTCTCATGTTTCGGAAATATGGCATTAATTATAATTATTTGTATAAAATACTAAATATAGCTCAACTACTGAAAATAATTCGACACATTTATTGCACCTTTTCTCTGTACGTTAGCGAACCTTTAAGCTCAACCAAACACCAAGAAAATATTTAACCTTGTTTATGTATCTTCCATTAAGATTTTCAGGTTTTCTGTACAAATTCAGAAATTCAGTACACTATAGCAGGCTGGTATGGGTATGGTTTATGCTTCTGTTTACACTTCACCTGTGATTGGCAGCACACTGCACATGACCTGGCTCTTCTTGCTCGTCTCGGATTTATGAATAATGGGATTGTTATGAAACTCGCTGGTTGTGGGCTGGGAGTGAGAGCGAAGCATTGTTTTATTGTGTGTGCGTGTGGGGGGAGGGGATTTTAGCATGATTCTGGAATGTGCCGTTACCAGAAGGTACCAGACTTTCACTATGAAGAGGGCGGAGTCGTGAGTGGGTGTTTTCTTATAAAAGGGAGGCATGCCTTTTGGAAAGGGATTGTGTCAGACTGATTATGTTTAGCTGTTCTGCTGATGAGGTCATGCCGTTGTTTCTTACTTATTCGCATTTTGATGCCACTAGTGTGCTGTGTGTGATTTCACAGACAAATTGGTAAAGCTGGGAAAATCAGAACTCTTTGAAATACAAGGAGTACTGCAACTCATTTGCCAAATAAATCTAATGTATGATGTACAATACCATGATAAGGAAATTTGAAATAGATTAGTAATACTGTTTAACCAGTATATAATAATGTCATAAAGATATTTCCACGTCCCCTACAATATTTTAAATTTTTTTCAATGGGGCTGCTGTGCGGCACAACACAATCGTCAGCAGATTGTGAGGTTGAATCCCAAGAGCAACATTAACCAATCGGGGAAGTGTGTGCTCATGTATGCGGAAGAGGGCAGATAGAGCTTTCCTCTAAGTGTGTTTAGCAGCACTGTGACGTAGCATGAGCAGCAGTTTGAAAAGCTGATTTTGGCTGGTTTACGTGTCTCCCTGGTTAGTAGCTGTTGTGTGATAGGGGAGAGCTGGCTGGTGGGTAGGGAAAAGAAAGGTGTACAAGTATTTAGTATGGTAAATAAATGAGGACAAATGTACATGGAAGAGCATTTTCGATGTACTGAAAATGATGATATTTATGTGGTACAAATATCAGACATTCCACAGCTACAAATGATTTTATTGTATTGGTAGGATTTGTGTAAAAAATGAAATAGACACAAATTTTCACACTCATGTTGCTGACTGGTTTCCTCATGTTTTAGCTTTGGCATATGAGCACACTGGCATTGTGTGTAATTTTACCAAATGGTAAACACACACACACATCAGATGGCCACCAAATACAGCAACAGCTTCTGATGCTTTTAATGGTGAAGCCCAGAAACTTGGCACTGAGAGACTCCATGTGGTCCATGTGGATATGTTTAGAGGAAACTAAGGAAAGTCTACGGGATTCACCTACAGTAAAACAAATAACAAAAAAAAAAAAAAAACAATATATGAGACTTATTGACTCAGTGAGTCACAGTGATTCGACTTTTTGCATTAACGTTAACTTTGTGAAAGGTGTTAAACAATCTAAAGCAAAAAAAACCCAAAAAAACACTGACTCTATTTTCCATTAAACATCAAAACTAACATACACCATCAAATGATTTCGCATCAGACACCATCAATCACCAATCAAACATGAACACTTATCATCAACACCAAGATTTTCATGAAACATCAACACACACTGTCAAATACCATGATTTTTCCAAGATTTCCCATCAGACATCATAAAACCCCAAATTAAACACCAGAACCAAGACACCTCCAAACACCAATATTCACAAAAATACTCTGCTCTCATGGATATCAAACAATTGCAAACACAACACAGGTTTATAAAAAAAAAAAAATCTTTGTTAAATATAGGTATACAACAATTATTGCCACCCCTATGAATTCATATGAGTATATATATTAAAATATATTTGAAGTATATTCCCATTGATATTAAAATTTTTTTTTTAGTACACCTGGGTGACTAGGAACAGGAAACTGTTCAACCATGACTTCCTGTTTCACAGGGGTATAAATATGAGGCAACACATAGGCCAAATTCCCTTAGTCATTCATAACAATGGGTAAGACCAAGGAATATAGCTGTGATGTGCGGCAAAAGGTTGTTGAGCTTCACAAAATGGGAAGTGGCTATAAGAAAATAGCACAAGCATTGAAAATGCCCATTTCCACAATCAGGGCAATAATTAAGAAGCTCCAGTCAATTGGGAATGTTATGAATCAACCTGGAATTGGACGTGTGTCTATATTGTCTCAATGCACTGTCTCGAGTGGCCAAAAATCTCCAAGGATCTCAGCTGGAGAATTGCAGAAGTTAGTTGCATCTTCGGGTCAGAAAGTCTCCAAAACTACAATCCGAAGTCACCTACATCACCACAAGTTGTTTGGAAGGGTTTCAAGAAAAAAAAGCCTCTACTCTCATCCAAAAACAAGCTCAAGCATCTTCAGCTTGCCAGACACTACTGGAACTTCAAATGGGATCGGGTTCTATGGTCAGATGAAACCAAAATAGAGCTTTTTAGACCACACCAGAGGTGGTTTTGGTACACACAGAGAGGTAGGTGGTGGCTCTTTAATGTTTTGGGGCTGTTTTTCTGCCAGAGGACCTGGGGATTTTGTTAGGATACATGGCATCATGAACAGATATTAAATGAAAATCTGACTGCCTCTGCCAGAAAGCTTAAAGTGGGCTGTGGTTGGATCTTCCAGCAGGACAACGATTCAAAACATACATCAAAATCAACACAAAAATGGTTTACTGACCATGGTCAATATCATGGTCTTGCCCTGGCCATCCCAGTTCCCTGACTTACCCATAGAAAACCTGTGGGGTGAACTGAAGAGGAGAGTCCACCAGCATGGACCTTGAAATTTGAAGGATCTGGAGAGATTCTGTATGGAGGAATGGTCTCAGATCCCTTGCCATGTATTCTCCAACCTCATCAGGCATTATAGGAGAAGACTCAGAGCTGTTATCTTGGCAAAGGGAGGTAGCACAAAGTATTGACTAAAAGGGTGCCAATAATTGTTGCACACCTATATTTAAAAAAGATGTATATATTTTTGGATAAACCTGTGTTTTGTTTGCAATTGTTTGATATCCATGAGAGCAGAGAATTTTTGTCATTTTTTTTAACAAAAGATCAAAAGGTTAAACAATAAAGACAAATTTCCCAGCCTTCGTTGCTCATATTTACCAAGGGTGCCAATATTAGTGGAAGGCACTGTATAATGTGAAAACAGAAGTACAAAATAGGAAAAACAAACATCACAATTTTTCATCAAACACCAACAACAACCAACATTGTCCATCAAACACCATTACACTTAACTTATTCCAGCATTCTTGAATTCCTCATCAAACACCAAAGTTATCACACACACATTCAACATTCTCCATCAAACACCAACATTCACTATCACGGACCAATTTTCCTTAACGCTCTCAATCTCATTGTAATGCTGTTTGGGTTCAGAATTAATTGAATATTATAGTTGTAATCACAGTATATCTGAACACCTGTGGTATTCCTTCCATATGCAGTAACTTGTTTGGAGAACATTTGTTCAGTATGTTTTAGTCTTAAGGTGATCTCAGCTCCAGGAATCTGCGCCTCAGGGAATCTGCTTTGAGTTGAGTAGCTGAGGTGAGCAGATGTTGGCTTATGGTTGAGAAAAGCCTTTGAGAGAGTTGTACAATTTTTAGAGCATAGTAGGGCTTCAATCTCCTGCCGCTCATTATATGAGTGTTGGTGTGACTGTGTGTTTGTGTTGTCTTTGCTTGAGGCTCTTTTGGGGTCCTTGTGTGTTTCTTATAAACTCTGGGCTGCCCAGCAGTGTTTTATTCTTGCTCCCCCACTGTTAGTTTTTTCTCCATGCTGCTATTTATTTACACTGCCGAATGTCTTTCATTCCATTCTATAAGATTAAACATTAATATTTCATCAGACTGTATTATGGGAAGGCAGTGTAGAAATGTCTTAGAGCTACCATGAGTTTATTTGACTTAAGATAAGACTTGGTGTGTTTCATTTCATTATCTCAGGAATATTTTGATATGCTACTGACTGCAGCAACAGGGTCTGGTGCTTGTCCAGGCTCAAAACCTGGCAGTGAGAGATGCAATTTGTGCTTGTTTAGTGGAGAAAAAGAGAACCTTGAGTTATACTTGATGCAGTACTGTAGGAGACTATCAAATAATGAAACATTCCAAATTTTGACAGCCTCTTTGGACTTAAAAATGACATTTTCCATGTTTCACAGTGACATTAGTTATGCAAGACTAAACATAGTCTCTTTCATAGAAAGAGGCAGTTTGACTGACATGGCAAACACAGGATTATCTTGTTTACTCACCACTAACTTCTTCAAACAAAACTCTAAGTACTTTTAAAGACAGGATTCCACTAACCTTTTTCAATCCAGTAACTATGTCTTTCTTCAGGTTGGCTAACCACTGAAAACCTGCACACAGAAGTGTGCATACATGGAAATGCAGAAAGCCACTCAAATTGCCTCCTTCAAGATTCTGTAGTTTGACACCAGAAACATGTAAAAAAGACTGAGACAATAGTACGGTCTTTTATTGAAGCTCTTCATGAAACTCACAGTGCAATAACAATATAAATACAATTTATTGTTTGGCCCTATCCTATATTGACATTGCCTAGATGCAATAACACAGGTATTTGCAAAGGTGTCCATTAAAAACAAACAGACAGAATCATTCACCATCAAACACCATCATTCACAAACACTGAAATTCATCAGCAACTCCCAACATTCAGGGAACACCATGTTTACTACTAAACCGCAACAATTACAAACAGCAGCAGTCACCAACAAACACCAACATTCACCATCAAACATCAACAAACTTCAAAATTTACCATTCAACACCACTAAACATCCACATCCACCAACAAACACCAACATACACCATCAAACACCAACAGTCACAAATACATTCATCATCAAACACCAATATTCACATTCAAAAACACTATCATTCACCATCAAACAAACAAACACGAGACTAACATTCACCATCAAATAACAAGATTCACATTAAAAAACACTATAATTCACCAACAAGCACCAACATTCACCATTAAACCAAGAAACACCGACATTCACCATCAAACCAACAATATTCACATTCAAAAACACTATAATTCACCATTAAACACCATCAAACACCAATATTCACCATCAAACTACTACATATGTTGCAAGGCTTTGGCTACTATTAATTAATTTTAAACTCAAGGTGATGGTCAGCTGAACGGATTTAAGGAATTGCTAAGGATACATGTGATGCTGCCCCTAAATGTAGATCATATTATGAGGTGTAAAAAAAAAAAAAAAATACCGCCATCCTTGCGAGCTGCATTCCGATTGGACCACAATGACTTTTTTTCTCACTAGATGTAGTGAGTGCGCTACAGTACAGTACAGCTAGAGTGAGCTGGAGTGTCCCTGTATGTTTTCTTGTTAAACTGAAGTGGATTGATTTATTAGTGTTGTTGCTGTGTGAGAAGTGTGTGTGCTGAGAGTGTGATTGAAAGCCTGGAAGTGAAATTGGCAGTTCACATTTTCATCTTTGCTGCAGGGTCCATCAGGACTCGTGCACTGCCTGCAGATAAGACATCTGAAAGAGAGAGAGAGAGAGAGAGAGAGAGAGATTGAGAGATTGAAGGAATGTTTTATAGCACTTTGACATCGTATAACCCTTTCAACAGGGACACCTGAAAGGCCGAACTGAATCATGTGTGTATATAATGAGGAAAGGTGAAACTGTACATAAATAAGACTTTAGAATTGCATGTGCCAAAAACCAGACCCTAGTCACTATTAAGATTATCTAATAATCCTCAGACAGCTCACTGGATCATAGCTGGTGTCCTATTGCGACACATCGCGGGGTTTCAAGAGTGCTCTGGAAATCTCCGACTAAGAATATTGCACTATAAATTAGCTCCATAAATTTAAATGTTAAATATAAATATAAATATTCAGAGATTATCTGACTAAAGTAATGTTTTTGCTGATAGTCAGTTTTATATCTATTGCATGTTTCTATCCATCAACTTCAATTCAGCTTCACACAGGATTTTTGTTTGTTTGTTTGCTTTAAATTGATGCATATTCCCTAATGGTTTTCTATTCATTGTAGATGCTCACTACATAGGGTATAACACAATGGCATTGTTGAATGTTAATACTTTAATATGGTTTTTAGTTATTAGCTTTAATTAGAAAATTGATATATAATTTTAAAAATGAGACAAAAGTGTGCCATAATGTGCATGCATTAAGAAAAGTACCAAATGTCACCAAAAAAAAAAGCCACTAAAAGTAGAACATGGTATCTTTTAATGGTATATATTTTTGCATACGTTAAATATGTAAATATTATGAAAACGTCAATTAAATTCGAACAGGGAAATTCATTAGGCAGCACTAATGTATAGAGAAATGGGTGTGATTCTAAAGTTAAAAATAAATAAAAAAATAAAATAAAAAAGAAGTATGCACTGTTTACCCACTGAACACACCATAAGGCGTTAAGGGATGTTCGCTCTCAGACTCGTCCACCATCCACAACCTCTCGCTGTCACCATCTGTCACACCACACGCTGCTCTCTGATTGGTCAACAGCTCGACCTAAATGAGCCAATCAGGAGCCGGGAGCCAAGACAGCATTGAGGAGGACAGGAAGAAAAGACAGACCTAATTATCATCACATGACATGGACCATCATGCTGTTTCTACCTGCTTATATCTCATTCTTTCCCTTTGGTCTGTCTTTCTCCTTTCCATCTATCGCTTTCTCTTTTTCACTCTATCTTTCTTTTCCTTTGTCTCCCGTGATCATGGCGTTCCTCCTTTTTTTTTCCTCACACGTAAAAATCTCATTCATGCTTCTTGCTTCCTTTCCTCCTCTTCCTCCTCCTCCTCTCTCTATATTCCTCATTCTAAATCTGTTGCTGTCTCATTTCCATTCACATTGCCTCTCTCTCTTTCTGCTTTGTTCTCTTCCTCTGACACCCTCTATTGCTCTTGTGTCTCATCATGCTCTTCTTTTATTTATTCTGTCTTCCTCACTGTCTCTCAATTTGATGCTTTAGCTTCATGCTTTTGACTGTCCAGCTCAGAACTCCTCATTTAGTCCCTCTGTCTTTCTCTCTCGCTCACTTTACATTTCTATTTATTGATTTTTAGTCACTTTTACGGCAGCGTAGAAGTCAGAATATAGCAAATCAGCACAGACAGGTTTAATGTCTGAATTTTGCTTTTTGTTTTTACGCTGAAGCTAGGAGGCTGATTTAGCTAGCAAGTACATAAGTTTAGCATTGTGCAAACTTCACATGTAAATATCACACACTTGCTTCAAAGAGACTCTGCTAATGTTGTTCCTAACACTATCACAGACAGATATCTATAAAAATGGAGAGCTTCACAGAGCTTGGGTCTGAATCAAGGCATAGTGTGCTACAACTGCACACCAGTATCAGACAGAATTGTACATTAGAAGTGATTTACGTGATAATATAGTTCTAATAGTTCTGTATATTCATGTAATATGTGTGATGATTTGTGCAAAACAAATATAGATAGATTGCACAGTGCTAAATGTAAAGCTATAAGACACCTTGTCCTTGTTAGCTACCTTAGCATTTTAGCGCCAGTGGAAAACCAAAGAAGCAAATTGAAGAAGCAAACTGCAATGATTTGGGCTGATGAACTACATTTTTGATTAAGGAGGAATCTGCATATTCATTCCCTCGTGAAGATAAGTATTTTAAATGCTCAAACGGTTTTATCCAGCAAAAAAAAACAAAAAACTAATTTATTTGTTCATGAGAGAATTTTTTTTCCTGGGAAAATGTCAGGTAACATGATCTGCAGCATTTATTTATATACAGACCGAAATATTAAAGCAGGGTCTCATGCTAATGCTACGTTTAAACAGGGTCACTGTGTTTATGAGAAAGTTCCATATGAATGGAGCACTCTTGTGGCACTCACACCTTTGAAAGTCAAGATATGTTTGTTCATGGGTTTTGTGTAGCATTGTTGACTTTTCTCTATATGGCACAGCTTGTTTAAGTTCAGTTTGAGGTCAGTGCTAATTTAGTCTTTTTTAGTCATATGCTAACACACCTGAGGGAAATGTTCGGACGGTTTTCACTCGTTCCTACTAGCATTCTGCTTTTACTTTGATTTAATGGCTATGTTCTTGCTAATTAAACTGTTGGCCTCGGTTCTAAGCTAGCTTAAGCTCGCTAGCGTAGTGACACAAGTTCATTTAAACCCACCATTACACACAACACATGATACCAAACAAGTAAATAAAAACAATGTGTGCTAAGCAACACACAGTACACTCAGTGTCAGATAGACTGAGTGGATCTGCACATTGCCATAACTTGATAAACCATAGGGAGAAGTGTGTGTGTGTGTGTGTGTGTGTGTGTGTGTGTGTGTGTGTGTGTGTGTGTGTGTGTGTGTGTGTGTGTGTGTGTGTGTGTGTGTGTGTGTGTGTGTGTGTGTGTGTGTGTGTGTGTGTGTGTGTGTGTGTGTGTGTGTGTGTGTGTGTGTGTGTGTGTGTGTGTGTGTGTCATTCACTTGCTCTCTGTTCAGTTCCCCAAGGGAATGTGGGTAAATATTATCCATAAATCAGAAAGGCCTGGGTGACCCCGTGTCAAAGGCCGTGGTGTCGAAAGGCCATAGTGTCAGTTAGAGGATTCCACAGATGTGTGTGTGTGTGTTTGAGTTTGTCTGTGTGTGCCTGTGTGTCTATGATTAATTAATCATGTTTTTGTCTGCTAAATGACTGCATGATGATCAGCTGAGCTTTGTTCTAGTTTGAAGAAAAATATTCTTATCTCTCTGTTAAAAAATAAATAAAAAATGAACATTTCAAGTCCTGTTAATGAGAACAGCAACAAACAACAACAACAACAACAACAATGTAAAGCTATAGCTAGCAGCAATGTAACCGTTTAGCCTAGTTAAGTTAAACATCATGGAAAATTGCAGTTTGTCATAGACTTGATCATTGCTGGATAGCTGTTAGATTTCTCACTTTGCTCGGTTAACAGTTTTCATCGGTGTTTTATAAAAATTGGATTAAGGATGTTATCAGATTCTAAATCGATATGGAAACCTAAACTTTATCCCAATGAAATGCATTATTCAACATTATAATGCACGTGTTCACTTAATCTGATATCTTTGCTTTTCTACATCTGTGCATGCGTGAACGCAACCTCATAAAGAAGAGCTGCACCACAGATTCTACCATTAAAAGTGTGCGGTAGGGGTGTAACCCAGATACAAACGCATTCAGATTGAACAGAAGATGCGTCTTAAATTAATATGAAAACAGAAATACAAATATGAAAAATAGGGAGCATATTTTTATTTTATTAGGGGCCAAGCACCGAAGGTGCGATGGCGTCTATTGTATCCGTTAGTATTCTTCTTCTTCTTCTTCTTCTTCTTCTTCTTCTTCTTCTTCTTCTTACGCTCTTGAATCTATGGCAGCCCATAGAACCGATAGCAGGAAAGTTATGAAATTTGGCACACAGATAGCCACCAACTGTCCAAATTTGCACTCATGTTTATGCTAATAACTTCTGAACCGCAACTTTAGAAACAAAATTCTTTTTCCTCTTCCTCTTTTTGCTCAAGCCGATTCGAGTGGATACCATGGTTTCAACTAGATTTTCCGCCATTTTGGATATTCCAAAAAACATACTTTTTTGAACTCCTCCTAGGCTCTTGTTCTGATTTTCACGAAAATTGAAATGGATCATCTTCAGACTATGCCGGCAAAAACTTATGGAATTCAAGTTGATTAGTCGACCCGTTCTCGAATAACGCGCAAACGAATTCGACGGCTATATAGATGTCCAGAAAGTTCCAGAATAAAGTAATGTTCTGCAAATTGCTATTGGTTGTTAAACTTTGTATGAAAAAATGACTTCTTAAGCCAGCAGCTCTGTATTTTCAGTGTTTCCAGTGTTTCTGGTGCATAGTAGTAGGATTAACTCTTCCAGTACAGACCACGCCCCCTTTTTCAGATTGTTTAAAATCTGAAAACAGATATATGAATATTTTGAGCACTTAACAGATCCAGATAATGGTATTACGTTGCACCCCTTGTGTACAGTATGTCATGAAATTTTTTCATCATCACATTACTAAAGTATGTTTTATAATCGACAAAATCTGAATTTTGTATAGTTGTACAGTGCGGTGTTGATGGATATGAAAACATCCTGGTGAATGGAGCCTAAGTCCTTAAGTCCCTAAAACACTGTACTGGACTTATGTACTGTATGTTGGTAAATGGAGAGCGATGGAGTCTTGTTTAAGAAATATAATTTGGTTAAAATGTGTATTAGTGTTTGATATCATAAATAAATGAACAGTTCTTAATAGGGAACTCAGATTTCGGACCTAGCTTTATGACGAGGAGCTGGGCGGGTCCGGGTGTGTGTGTCTGTGTGTGTTGAAGAGGGGTTGAAGAGGACCATAGAAAACAAACAGGCAGAACATGACTGGAATGCTTCCTCCTCCCCAGTGATATCATTATATTGTAGACAGAGAGGCAGAACTAGGGAAAGTGTGCACTGAGTCGTGCCCTTTTTCAGCAGAGTGATTGAAAACACAGCCGATTGTTTGACACTGTATAAAACTTTAACTCTAGACATGTTTTGAGAAAAGAAAAGTTAAGGCTTGGCAGATCCAGTGCACATACCTAAAATGAAACCCCTGTGTGCGTGCTGTGTGTATGTGTGTGTGTGTTTGCATGCGTGTGTGTAAAACACTTGTTCTTTTCCCAGCAGGAGAGTCGAGACAGAGCTACGGGAAAGGGGAGGAAAGGAATCTCAGACGCTTGGTTTAACCACTGGAACGCTCTTTTATATATATATATATATATATATATATATATATATATATATATATATATATATATATATATATATATATATATTAACACAGCTTTACATAATAATATTACTGTAATGGGAGTTCTGCTTCCTCATAACTGAATATTATGTAAATGGTAAACTCAGAAAAAGTTTTTATTTAGCTAACTTTTTGGTCCGTTCTTCTTCTTTTAATATATGATTGTTGGTATGGCTGCGTCTCATACAGCGTGATTTTGATCGGTCTTTGTCGCGTTCCATATAAATAATACATACATAATTTCCATCCAACCATCGATCCATCTATTTTCCAAACTGTTAACCCTGAAGCCTATCCCAGGGGACTCGGGGCACGAGGCAGGGGAAACCCTGGACAGGGTGCCAACCCATCGCAGGGCACGATCACACACACATTCACACGCCCATTCACACACTACGGACAATTTAGAGATGCCTACAGCGCATGTCTTTGGACTGGGGGAGGAAACCGGAGTACCCAGAGGCAACCCCTGAAACACGGGGAGAACATGCAAACTCCGCGCACACAGGGTGGAGGCGGGATTCGATCCCCCAACCCCGGAAGTGCGAGGCAAAATTATTTACGATTGTTGTCATGGTTACAATCCAACGGGATTATGTAGTACTGTATGAGGAGCAGTGGTACACAGCATGGGATACTGTAGGGGCGTCCTGATATAAAGCGCACACCTGCCAGCCAATCAGCAGCCACAGTATAAACGTTGCATTTCTTCCTTTCTTTCTTTATTTATTTAGAGTTTGTCTCATTGTAAAATGCAGATTTGTTGGTGTTGTACAGTAATTGTGTTACTAGAACAGGTATGACAGCCTATACATTAAGTGAAAACATACTGTGCTGCTTATCAAAATCCAGCAATCCAGTATCACCCAGAAGAGGATGGGTTTCCTTTTGTTTCTCAAGGGGACATCACTAAAGAATTGCATTTATATGTATTTTTTTAAATTTATTTTTTGGTCTAGTTGATGTAGACAGCAGTCGGGGTGTAAAACCTCAGTCTTCCACACAATACGATAAGATACTTTTTTTTTTTTTGCACTATAGAGAAGGAAAAAATACTAAATTATTTTGCACATAGTAGAAACTCTATATACACTTTACAACTCTATATATCTGCTCCCAAACATCATATCCTATTGTATTCCATTTTTTCTCTTCATATTCCCTATGGTCCATTATATTTATTTTTATTCTATAATCTATAAAATTTGATTACGTCTACTGTATTTTATTATTTTACTACATTCTATTTTATCATGTGTGTATATTCTTAGTTGTTGTTGGTCTGTCTGTTATTGCACCGTGGGACGGGTAACGCTCACGCTGAGAAAAAAATGACATCTTAGGAAGTGAAAATGTCTTGAATCTAATCAAATTTATCTAATAATTCCTGTTATTAGATTACAATGAAAATTCATTTCAAACTTGAAAACGTTTTTCTATTTCTACTAGTCATTGTTTGGCCACGTCTTGGCTATTGATAATTTTGTATTTTTTTAAGACTTTCGAGACTTTTTCGAGTTAGAAATGAGTAAAAATGTCTAGAAATAAGTTTAATTGTCTTATACTTTGGTTCGTTGTGATCTTTGAATAGGAAATGCAAAGAAATTTGACTATATTCATGATTTTCACGTACTAAGACTTGAAACGATTTGATATCCGACGATAAAACTGAATCTGCTACGGTACGATACAGTTTGGTAGCATCGCAAATCACCTTACTAGCCTTTTTTCAGTTTAAATATCCGAATTATATTTTACACATTTGATTTATAATAAGTTATAATTGATATTATTATGATTTGTTCTGATATAGGCTTTGGAGAAAGTGTGTGTGTGTGTGTGTGTGTGTGATTGTGTGTGTGTGTGTGTGTGTGTGTGAACAGAGAGATGCCACTCTAATCCCATTTGGCAGCACTTGCTGACAGCAGACACGACACACACACACACACACACACACACACACACACACACACACACACACGTACTGTGTGGCAGATGGATTCAGTCTGTTTATCGGAGTTATTTTTGTTTGTCATTCTCTTTTCTCATCCTTCAGTTTATTTGTTTCACTCATTTTCTTTATTCTCTGCTCTCTGTTGTATACCCTGTTTTTTTTTCTTTTTTCCTTTTTCTGTCTCCATCTGTTATTCTCTCTCTCTCTCTCTCTCTCTCTCTCTCTCTCTCTACCAGATAATCACTGTATTACATCATTACTTCAGTGATTATTAGACTAGTAAGCAAAATGTAATAAGACATAATAAGATTGTAATGTTTCAGACCTATAAAAGAACAAAAAACAAACATGGAGAACTTATTTGCATTACTTTCCTTTTCTGTCTCAGTCTTTCCTAAAACAGATGGCTGTTTATTACTCACTGTCTCCATGTCTCTCTCTCTCTCTCTCTCTCGCTCTCTCTCTGTCTCTGTCTCTGTTTATGATCAGAAATGTTTCTTTCAGACCCATATGTCTCATGAGACAGACAAAAGTTTGTTGTATTGCTCCTCAGTGTGCGCGCGCGTGCGTGCACGTCTTACTCTTAGCCGAGGCTCTCCTGGGGTTAGCCAGAGTCTTTCCAAGTTAAAGACATAAAAAGACAAATTTATGTTTGCAGGCTATGTGAGTGGCTGTATATCAGAGGGAATTCAGGGAATTACTTTCTGTCCATGCTGACTCACCAGGAGAACACTAGACATCTTTTACAATTTAGGGCAGGTAGATATTACTGCCCAGGCTTACATGCTTGTGTGCTTGCTTGGTTGATTTATCAGGTAGGGCAGAAGGAATGACTGAAAGGCACACTATGTTTCCAAAAAGTCCTTAGAGTAAGGCTGCGTCCACATTAATCCGGATAGATCTGAAAACCTTTGTTTGTTTGCAAATGTTTGCAAACATTTTCCAAAAATTGCTCACCCGCACTGAAATGTATGAAAACGCTTACATCCCTATACTGCGCATGCGGAAAAACATAAGAAGCTCTGGCCTGCGTCATTTCCATCACACGTTGCGATCTGAAGGTTGTACAAAGTGACGTTAATCTTTAACTTGGATAGCAGGCACAACAACTGCAGTACAGCATCGTCCACCATCTTGTTTGTTTTGAGTTGAATGGGTCACATGACTAAAAAGACATCATTGTTGTTAAATATCTCCATTTTCTCAGTCCACAGTGCGACGTGGAAAAAAAAAGAAGGCATTTTCAAATTTACCCACTTGGAAGAGAAAAGCGTTTTCGCTAGGAAAAGTTGGCATCTCAGTGTGGACGGAAGGCCAAAACATAAAATTTATCCAGATTAAAGTGGACAAAGCCTCATTCTGGCCTGGAGTGTGTGTGTGTGTGTTTGTGTTTGTCTGGAGAATGTGGATATGGAGGGATCAGGGAGGATCTGGATTTTGGACAGGTAGACATCTCTACTTGGGCATTTTTGGTTGATTTACTGGGTTGTGCAGAGAGAACCAACAACTTGTTTTGAAGAGTTGTGATAAAGCCAGTGAAGCTGAGCTGGAGTGTACGGGTCTGAACCAGTAACTAAAATAAAAACCCCTCAAATGAACCCTTTTTTAAGCGTGTACATAGAGAGTGTCTACCTGGATTGTTTGAGTGTGAAATGTTTAATGTGTGAAGAGTAGTGTCTATCTCTACCTTCTTTCTCTGTAAATAATGAGAAAACCATACTGTAGCTAATCACCTACTTCCTTTCCTTTCCTTCCTCAAACACACTCCTCTCTTTAGAACTGGAACCTCATGGGAGGAGTGGGTTATGGATTAAGGAGAAGGGGTTAAGGGTTAAGGAGTGGAGTTCACGGGTTAGGATACCGATGGGAATGACTGGCTCAAAAAGAGACAGGCAGAGCTAGACAAAGGGGAAGCGTGAAAGCAAATGAGAGGGAAAATAGAAGGAAACAGGAAGAAAGATAACCAGGCCAAGAAAGAAAGGCAGATGGAAAATGGCAGAGAAAACCGAGGTAGACGACTGTAATGACTGAATGAGGGCAGTGGTAGCTCAGTGGTTAAGACATTGGGCTACTGATCGGAAGGTCTTGAGTTCAAATCCCAGTACTGCCAAGCCGCCACTGTTGGGCCCTTGAGCAAGGCCCTTAACCCTCAATTGCTCAGATGTATAAATGTAAGTCGCTCTGGATAAGGGCGTCTGCCAAATGCCGTAAATGTAATGACTAAATGTGATGGTTTTGTCATGGTTCTTAGCTGAACTACACACAAGAAACTTGTGTAAACCTGGACATGGTTATGGTTTTTTCAGGACTCTAGGTTCTTATTTATTGGTGGGCTGTCCATCTAACTGGAGGCACTGGCTAGTAAAGAAAGGAAATTAGGAAATTAAAGAGAGGGAGAGAGAGAAAGCTAATTTGGGGAGTGTGGCCTGATGAGTGTGAATTTGGAGAGTGTTAATCAGTTAATCTGGAAAGTGTGGCATAAAGAGTGCTCATTTGGACAATGTGGCCTGAAAATGTCAGTTTGGAGTCAGATAACCTGAAGAGTGCTAATCTGGAGAAAGACATTTAGGAGAGTGTGGTCTGAAGAGTGTGAATCTGGAGAGAGATAAACTGGGGAATGTGGTTTGAAGATAACTAATCTGGAGAATGTGGCCTGAAATTGTGAATCTGGCCAGAGCTAATCTGAAGAGTGCTAGTCCGGAGAATGTGGCCTGAAGAGTGAATCTGAAGAGAGCTAATCTGGAGAATGTGAATCTGAAGTGAGCTAATCTGGAGAATGTGAATCTGAAGTGAGCTAATCTGGAGAGTGTGGCCTGAAATTGTAAATCTGGCCAGAGCTAATCTGAAGAGAGCTAATATGAAGAGTGCTAGTCTGGAGAATGTGGCCTGAAGAGTGAATCTGAAGAGAGATAATCTGGAGAATGTGGCCTGAAATTGTGAATCTGGCCAGAGGTAATCTGAAGAGTGCTAGTCTGGAGAATGTGGCCTGAAGAGTGAATCTGGAGAATGTGAATCTGAAGTGAGCTAATCTGGAGAGTGCTAGTCTGGAGAATGTGGCCTGAAGACTGAATCTGAAGAGAGCCAATCTGGAGAGTGTGGTTTGAAGAGTGTGAATCTGAAGAGAGATAATCTGGAGAATGTGGCCTGAAATTGTGAATCTGGCCAGAGCTAATCTGAAGAGTGCTAGTTGGGAGAATGTGGCCTGAAGAGTGAATCTGAAGAGAGCTAACCTGGAGAGTGTGGTTTGAAGAGTGCAGATCTGATGAGAGCTAATCTGGAGAGTGTGAGGTACTGACAGATGATCTGGAGTGTGCAGGGATGTGAAGAGTTCGGATCAGAAGTGTGTAGTGCTCTCAGTCGAACAGGTCTGCATCAACTGCGTTTTGGTTTAAGGATCAAACTGTACAAATTTGACTGTTGTGTGTTTTGTGATGTAAACTTGTAGATCAAACACCAAACCGCATGTTCAGAAGTTCGGAGTTGAACAACTTGCTCACCACAAAACTAGATACGGCAGACAAATGGAATAAATAAAAATGGCTATAGATTGGATGGATGCAATTTCAGCTGTAATGAAAACAAAGCGCAGTACACTTGGTTTATTTTTCAGGGCTCAGTGGATCAATAGCTAATTCACACTTTTTTTTTTTTACACACTGTGTATGTAGTGTGTGCAGTCTATGTAGTGTATGTAGTGTGTGTGTTATATAATTTT
>CM042535.1:7648898-7753898 GCA_023630585.1 Cranoglanis bouderius
AAGAGGGCAGATAATGCTTTCCTCCTGGTGTGTTACACTGCCCTGTGATGCAGCATGAGCAGCAGTTTGTAAAGATGCAGTAGCTGGCTTTGTGTGTGTGTGTGTGTGTGTGTGTGTGTGTGTGTGTGTGTGTGTGTGTGTGTGTGTGTGTGTGCTGCTTCCCATCAGTTTGTAATTGTTAAACATAAAAAATGCACTATGTGTTAATCTGGTGTGGTGTTGGACTATTTTGGTGTGTGTGTGTGTGTGTGTGTGTGTGTGTGTGTGTGTGTGTGTGTGTGTGTGTGTGTGTGTGTGTGTGTGCGAGTGATTCCAGTGTATCATCCTGTGTATTTTTTCAGCAAAGGAAGTGTACCATTTCTGAGCCACATAGGAGAATCTCCTCTTCCTGTTTAGTTTTAAACAGATTTTTTTGAATGCTTCAGCATAATTTTTTTTTTACCTACTTTTTTAAATCTAAATTTTATCTACCGCATCTGTAGCATATAGTACATATTCAATAGTAATGCAAGTCTAAAAAAAGTCAATAAAATACACAGTAATGTAAAACACATTGTGCCCTAAAACTTGACAACTTATTTTTGAACATCCATCCATCCATTTTCTGTACCGCTTATCCTACACAGGGTCGTGGGGTCACCCGGAGCCTATCCCAGGGGACTCGGGGCACAAGACAGGGGACACCCTGGATGGGGTGGCATTCCATTGCAGGGCACAATCGCACACACTCTCACACACTATGGACAATTTGGAAATGCCAGTCAGCATACAGTGCATGACTTTGGACTGGGGGAGGAAACCGGAGTACCCAGAGGAAACCCCCGAAGCACGGGGAGAACATGCAAACTCCACACACACAGGGCAGAGGCGGGAAACGAACCCCCAACCCCGGAGGTGCATGGCAAACATGCTAACCACTAAGCCAGCCCTCCTAGTTGTGAACATATACTATAATGTATATCCTGATATACAATATTTACTAATCTGTATACTATACAGAATGTAAGGTGTGCATCTTAATAACATAAGAGATTTATCATAATCTGGAAAGTTGCTAATTATTCTAAATGTGACAAAATGAATAATTATATTCATTACAAAACAATGAAAAGTATACAACAGTTTGTTCTGGTCTACTAATTTGATTGGACAAGATGTGCCTTTTTCAGAAACATACACCTTCACTGGTCAAACTGAAGATCATAACAAAAAAAATACAAAATGCTCGATTGAAAAGCTTCTTCCTGAGTGCTGTGTTGGGCTGAGTGGAGGCTTGCGGTTAAAATGGATGTCACACAGTATTAATATAGTGTAATTATAATGTATTGGTGGGGTGTGTAGTCTGAGAGAAGATCAGGATGTAGACGGTGTTATTAGCCAATCACGTCGCTGCGTTTCCTAGAGGCATGACTGCCTTTTAGTCTGAGAATTAACACATGAATGAGACGGGTTTCTGTGTGTGACCTCGTAATTATACAATCACTATGAGCGCCAGAGATCCATTTACTTCCATAAGCATGCTGTGGAGATCCAATTAAGAGAAAACACACACACACACACACACACACACACACACACACACACACACACACACACACACACACAGGTCTTATAAAGGCTGACATGAAATATAAACATTTGTGTTGTGTGTGAGAGACAGGATGATATAATAGAGGTCATTGCTAGCTGAGTGTTAAACTGATTTAAACACACCATATGCCAGTATGTATTGTTCTTATAGCACTGATTCATTACCTCAGTGTGAGACCCCCTTTGTGTGTGTGTGTGTGTGTGTGTGTGTGTAAAACCTTTCTGAGGACCAGAAGATTAAGGTCCTCATTATTAAAGGATAGAGTCAAATGTCCTCATCCGGTCCTTCCTCCTTCCTTCCTTTTTATAAACAAAATGCAAATTTTATTTAAAATATTAAAAGAACAAAAATGTTACTGAGGTAAAGGTTAGGCTTTCAGTGAAGCATAGCATTCATTTGCTGCATTAATAATTGCGTCAATAACTGTGGAAGGTCCTCACTAAGACACTAAAACCCGGAGGAATGTTTACGCATGTGTGTGCGTTTGTGTGCACATGTATTAAGCCCATTGTAAGTCCCATTGTAACTCCTCATTATGATAGGATAGAGTCAAATGTCCTAATGTGGTCCTCACTAAATAAATGTGTTTTTATTTATTTTTTTTTTAAAGTTGAAAAAATGCTGTAAAGTAAGATTGCTTTCAAAAATAGACATTAATTGTTTATATTTATCAGTTAACAAAATGCAAAGTGAGTGAAGAGAAGAAAAATCTACATCAAATCAATATTTGGTATGACCAGCCTTTGCCTTCAAAACAGCATCAATTTTTCTAGGTACACTTGCACAAAGTCACGGATTTTGTAGGCATATAGTCAGGTGTATGATTAAACAATTATACCAAACAGGTGCTAATGATCATCAATTCAATATGTAGGTTGAAACATAATCATTAACAGAAACAGAAACAGCTGTGTAGGAGGAATAAAACTGGGTGAGGAACAGCCAAACTCAGCTCACAAGGTGAGGTTGCTGAAGACAGTTTACTGTCAAAAGTCATACACCATGACAAGACTGAGCACAGCAACAAGACAGAAGGTAGTTATACTGCATCAGCAAGGTCTCTCCCAGGCAGAAATTTCAATCAAGGCAGACAGGGGTTTCCAGATGTGCTGTCCAAGCTCTTTTGAAGAAGTACAAAGAAACGGGCAATGTTGAGGACTGTAGACGCAGTGGTCGGCCAAGGAAACTTACTGGAGCAGATGAAAGACACATCAGGCTTACTTCCCTACGCAATCGGAAGATGTCCAGCAGTGCCATCAGCTCAGACCTGGCAGAAACCAGTGGGACCCTGGTACACCCATCTACTGTCCGGAGAAGTCCGGTCAGAAGTGGCCTTCATGGAAGACTTGTGGCCAAAAAGCCATACCTCCGACGTGGAAACAAGACCAAGCGACTCAACTATGGATGAAAATACAGGAACTGGGGTGCAGAAAAATGTCAGCAGTTGCTATAGACTGATGAGTCAAAATTTGACATATTTGGTTGTAGCAGAAGGCAGTTTGTTTGCCGAAGGGCTGGAGAGCGGTACACGAACGAGTGTCTATATATATATATATATATATATATATATAAATAATTATTTTATGACGTCTACATTATCAAGTCAGTACAAAAACATTTTAGATTCCCAAACATTAGTTTTCTAGCACAAAATTAAATGTTACAGAAAAATGTTTGCATGTCATTAAAGAAAGCAGCATATTACGTAAGAGACACTTTTCAGACAAAAAACACAATGAAGGCTGCTGGGTTTTGCTCCAAAAATAAGAAGTGAGTGTGAAAGTCAAAGTCTCCAGAAGAACTGTGGCTGGTTCTGCAAGATGCTCAGTAAAACTTACCAGCTCATTTCCTTATAAAACTGCACACATTGTACCAGAGACTAGTATTTTTATTTTTATTTTGTTGTCACACCAAATATTGACTTTGTTTCATTTGCTACTGTTTGGTGCTCTTTACGATTATTTTTTTTTAAATGTAGAAACATTTAATTTCATTATTTTGAAGACATCTTTACTCTACAGCATTTCTTTGCATGTGCCTAAAACTTTTGCACATTATTTATTATTTATTATTTAAATTTATTGTTGGCTACTGAGGGTAAAGTAAGGTTAGGTCTAGGTGTAGGTATGGCATTAATCACCTGCAGAAATAATTATGTCAACAGAAAGTCCTCATAAAGACAATAAAACCAAAATATGTGTGCGCTTATATTCTTTAGCTTATCAATGCATCACAGCATGTCTAAATCATCACACACTTGACTCAAAATACTTTTTCTCTCAGTAACACCATTTGCACATAAACAGCTTCATTTTTGGAGCTGTTTGTTTGTACACGTTGAGAAATCAAACCAACACAATGATACTTTTAATGCTACAAACAGCAGCAATGAATGAATTCTGTTTTTCTTAAATGAAAGGTATTTTTAGTCTGTGTTTGCTTGTGTGAGTGTGTGATGGTGCACAATGAGTGTGTGATGTTACCAATCAGTGATGAACAGTTCTGGTGTCCCCACCCCTGAGTAACAGTAGTTCCTGGAGTAAGTACCGAAAACCACACAACAGTATTTTACAGTTGTCTGGTGTCAGAAGTAAACGTAATGTGACTTTGAGTTGTGTGTCCCCTGACTGTGTATGTGTCCTGCATTTGAAGTATGGAGGGCGTTTTACTTTTATACTGCTGATGCAGACACACTTCCACCATCTGCGCTTTTCTTCCTCTGGAGGAAACGGCACCCCGGGAGCGTTGCCTGGGCGACTGGCCCCGCCGTGTCACTGTCACTCATGCACACACACGCTGACTGCCAAAGACGGCTCGATTCCAAACACAGATAAAAACTGGAGCCAAAACACACTCGTCAAACCTGAATTCTGTCTCAGACATGGTCTGATTAATCACCCAATAAAACCCAGTGCTGATTAAACACAATGACTGAATGATACAACTTTAAAAACAAGAAAATTACACAAAGGCGCAGGAATACAGTAGCACAAACAAAACAAAAAATGGGAAAAGTGTGCAAGAGAGAGGAAGCACAATGAAGCGGTGAAGTGCATTCAGGCCAGTGATGACAGTTTAGATGGAAGACAGGGTTATGGAAGCTTGTTTTCACCACGTATGAGAAAATATTATGCAGATTTACCCCTCAGTTGTGACTTTTTGTCTCGCAATTGCAAGTTAATATCTCACAGTTAATATCTCACTATGAGAATACTTATATTGTATGTTATATTGCATGTTTACACACTGCTGGGTTTTGCTTTGGTTTAATTATTGGAAAGGGAAGCACTATGTTGCAGTTGTGTGATATTAATTAGCAATTGGACAATATTTACTTGCAGTTGTGAGGTGTAAAGTCGAAATTGAGTGACATTAACGCGCAGTTACAAGATAAAGTCACAATTGAGTGATATCAATTTGCAATTACGGGATGAAAATGTCACAGTTGAGTGATATTAACATGCAGTTACGAGATATAAAGTCACAGTTGTGTGATGTTACCGCACAATTTAGATAAAACGTTGCAACTGCGTGATATTAACTTGCAGTTGGCATATCCTACAGAAAGTTGGCACATCTGAGTATGCTGTAAACAAATCAAAATAACAAACTATCATGAAGTTTTCTTTCCAAAAAAGGTTGTTCAGTAGGATAGAAACTAAAATAAAGTAACTGTATAAGCAATCACGGTGTTTTTAGATTTGTTGTTTTTCAGTTAGAGTGATTTTATTTCAGAAAATACTTCGAAAGTGGACAGAAAAAAATCCCACAATGCTGAAAACACTGCTTTATCCCAGTTCGTCTATCCTGCATAATGTTAGCACTAAACACTGAATTACATGGGAAATGTAACCACCTTGTTGCTATTGTCTGGGAACGATTTTGGATTATCAGTTAATCCGGGTTTAAGGAAGGAAGGTGTAAGGCGAACGTTAATTCTGTCCAAGAGGGGTAACGCTCGTGAAGTTTACATTGCGAGAGCTGCTTTTTAAGTTTTTTAAAAAAATTTTTATAATTCATAGAAAGGTGCATGTGCTAGGGGTCATTTGACCTTAATCTCAACAGCTGCAAGTGAGTAATTTGCATCAATTTTTCTCAAAATGTGTTAAAAGCATTCTATTCACTGAAGTAACGATCGCTTCAAATAACCTTCATCATTCAAGAAGAGAACTATGTAATCAAAATGTTCTTTGTGGTGAAATAAGTGTTGAAATGGGGAAATGGACTATGTGTGTAGATGAATTGAAGAACTGTTGTGTACATACTAGGAATCGTGAAACTTCCTGTGCGAACGTTACTGATAGACCGAATTCTTCTATGCAAGTGTTACAAAAGGACACACTTTTTTTTTTTTTTTTTTTTTTTTTTTTTACCAGATTATGATTGGGTCAGGTTTGAAATTTGATGTGAACACTCCTTTTAGTGTAAAAAAGACCACGTAAAACAGAAATAATAGATTGTTTGAGATTTCGTCAGAAAAACATCATTTCTGCCCATTTTCTGTAAAATATGCCAGTTGCAAGATAAAAAAAAAAAAAAAAAGTCACAGTTGAGTGATATTAACTCGCAGTCACACGATAAAAAAGTCACGATTGAGTGACAGCTGTGAGATTAAAAGTCACAATTTTGTGATATTACCAGGCAGTTATGAGATATTAACTCACAATTGAGTGGTAACTCGCAGTTGCAAGTTTAAAAGTTGCAACTGTGAAATATTTATTTGGAGTTGCAAGAAGTAAAGTCAAAACTGAGTGATATCAACTCGCAATTATGTGATAAAAAGTCGCAGATGTGCGATTATTATTATGTTGCAGTTGTGAGATAAATCTGCGTAGTATTTTCTATATTTTTGTGGAGGAAACAAGCTTCAATATCAGGTTCATACAGACAGTTTTAAATCAAAACTTTAAACAGTTGTACAGTGCATACATTTCAAAAAAAGCTCAATTCAAGCACTTCATACAGACTATAAGGGTTTTTTTAGGACGGTTTCAGAGCTACTGTATGTTTGAACTAAAAGAGAAGTCTTCAGGCCTTTCAGGGACTTTTGGCACAATTTCTTCAGGAGGGTTCAGGGCAATCTGTAACCACACAGAGCAGTTTTTGGGTTGCTTCAGGCACTTTTAGGATATTTAAAGACTTTTAAAAGCAGTTATTTGGGACTGATGCTTCTATTTTATTTTATTTTCAGGACCTTATAAGGAAGTTTTGGGACAGTTAGTGACAATTAACTTTTGTTACTTGGCCAATTATCATATTGTTTGGTGTAGGTTTTTAAAAGGTCACCGTTCAAGGATATTTTATGATTTTTCACATCATCTCAGGCAAATTTTTGGACTGTGGCAGTTTTTCCTCAAAAAGTCTATGTTTTTGGCTGACCTTTCAATCTAATCTGTGTTAAATTGGGTATTTCTTCGTGACATTTGTAGTAATTTTTGGACTTTCTTTGGCTTTTAAAAAACTGTCGGTACGATTCTCCAAGGGTTCATGGAAATTTTATAAACATGTAGAGTTTTAAAACTGCTTGTTACAAATTTGCTTGAAAAAGATAGTATTGGAGACATTTGAGTTTTCTCAAAGAAGCAGTTCATTGAGAACATTTTGGCCCTAAACTGTTTTTTCCACACAGCCCAAGTTCTGGGGTGATCCATTTTGGGTAATTTTGGGACATTCCTGGTACTTTAGGGACAACGTTTGGTTAATTTGCGTATTTCCGGGCCTATTTTGGAGTGTTGGAGGCCGTTATGTGAGACTAATTTATCTCTCTCTTTCTTTCTGTGGTTTTTCCTTCTTCATTGTGTTAGATGTTGGCCTGCAGTGCAGGAAGTACCTGTTTTGTTTCTCATACCTCCTTCCTGCTGGCTGACCGCTCTATTTTGTTGTGGTGTGTTTTGTGAAGTGTATGCGTGTGTCTGTTTGTGTGTGTGTGTAGGCTGAGCACATGGAGGAAAAGGAAGACGCCTTGTAGTGTGTGCAACTACAGGAAAAGACCATTTACTGTTACACTGGGTCAGTAACTGCAACTGGAGCATCAATGTGCAAATACACACATGCACACGTACACACACAAGTATACACACACACACACACATACACACACACATGCACACACAGAAAGATTGAATTGGTAATAAAGAGAGAGAAAGACACACCAGGTTTCCCTCTATTGGATTTTATGCAAAAAAAATGTATTAGTTCTTTGAAATGTTTGCCGATGACGGTAATGGAAACATATATCGCCATTTTCCCCATTTCATATATAGCTTGAAATGATGAATGTTTTTGACTGGGAAAAATACTGAAATCATATATATACAATATAAATGAAAAAGCAGGTTAGTAGTTGGACTTAGAAGGCATAAGACTTAGTTTAGTTCTAGAAACTAATGTGATGCTTATATTAGGAGTGAGCAATCTGAAGATATAATATAGAATTTGTGAAAAATTATATCACAACATACTCTTCTGAGATATTATGGGTATCAAAATGTTTTTTAAAAGTTCATGATCTCCTGGAACAGCTGCTATCACGTTCACACTCATCTGAGTACTGATCACACACCTGGACTCAATCTCACATACACACACGCACTTTGTATAATCGAGACTCACACATACACAACGCAAAGTCTTGTTCTGGATTTATCTCATGATGATTCCAAGCCTTTGTATTTTGTGCACGTTATCTGGTTTTGGTCTCATTTCTGGTTTTGTCCTCTGAAAGTCTGTTTGTTGATCGCCTGACCCAAGCCTTTTTTTCCCACACTGATTCTGTTTGCCGATTTGGATTTGTTTACCTGTTACAACAAAATCAGCCTGCACTTGCAATCTCTAGAAACAGCTGATTTGATGTTGAAGGTTTCTACTGTTTTGAGTCTTTAAAATTGTAAAATATGAAAATTATAGAAAATGTATCCTCAATTTTAAGTGTAAATTTATTTTAGTAGACTTTAAAAGTATCAATAAACTCATTTAAAAAAATACTAGCATATTGCTGGCAGGTTGTTAGCAAGCCTATATATCATGATATATATTGTGTATCACAGAAATGTCATCAAATATCATGATATGGTCTTGATATAATGTATCGCCCACCCATAGTATATATTAGATAGTGAACTATGGCAAGATCACTTTCTTTTCACTGCAGAGATTCACTGAGAGAAAAAAAAAGATTAGATTAGAAAGTTGCTCAGATTAATCATCTGTTGTTTCTGACTGGTCGGACAAATACAGTCTGATTTCAATCAATGTCTAATTGTCCATTATCCATAATTATTGATTTGGAAATGCCAGTCAGCCTACAACACATGTCTTTGGACTGGGGGAGGAAACCAGAGTACCCGGAGGAAGCCCCAAAGCACGGGAAGAACATGCAAACTCCGCACACACAGGGCAGAGGTGGGATTCGAACCCCCAACCCTGGAGGTGCGAGGCAAACTAAGCCACCACTAAGCCACTTTGCCCCTTTTCTTGGGATCAGTAAAGTGTTATCTTCAGAAGATAACATAGCAGTGATATGAAAGCCCATGTGAGGATATGACCTCACCAAGAGATTGAGTATAGAGGGAGAACAGAAGAGGACCAAACACTCAGTCTTGTGGGATACCAGTGGAGAGTCTGCATGGAGCAGATGTGGATCCCCTCCATGAAATGACTGACCCTCCAGGTAGGAAGCAAACCACTGCCATGCTGTGCCATGAATTCCATGACTCATGAGGATGGACAAGGGTGTCTTGTGGTTGACTGTGTCAAACACTGCTGAAAGGAGGACTGATGACGGTTTGGCTGATCTTGTGGCATGGAGCGTCTCAGTGATGGACACAAGGGCAGTTTCTGTGGAATGTCAGTCTTCAGTTCGGATCTTGGAGGTTGTTCTGTGAGTAATAGAGATAGAGTTGATTGTAGATGGGGTGTTTGAGGATTTTAGAAAGAAAAGAGAGAAGTAATCCCGGCCAGTAGTTGCAAACGTCTGAGTGATCGAGAGTGGGTTTCTTCAGGATGGGAATAACCCTTGCTGTCTTGAATGCAGTTGGTACATGACCAGATGTTTTGGAGTCATTAATGATAGTAGCAATGAAGGGGAGGAGGTCTTGTGAGATGGTCCTGAGCATAGCGGAAGGGATGGGATCCAATGGGCGGGTGGTGGAATTACAGGACAGGATGACTTGCAGGAACTCTTCTGTTGATAGAGAAGAAAAATGTATCAGAGAAAGAGTATCCTGAACATGTTGTGTAGGAGTCTGGGTAGGAATGAAGGTCTGGCAGATTTCTTTCAATCTTCCCATCAGAAAAGGTGATCATGAGCAGTCAGGGAGGATGGTGAAGGGGGAGCTGGTGGGTTAAGATGTGAAGAAGAGATATTGTGGAGCTTGCGAGGATCTTGTGCAGAAGCTTCCAGCTTTTCCTTGAAAAAGACAGTCTTAGCCGATGTTGCATCAGATGAGACCCTGGACAGGAGAGAGCAGTATGAGATCTATATCGAGTTGTGATTGCCTTCACTTTGTCTTTGCTGTTGTGGGGTTATTAATACACTGGTTGCTATAATGAGAACTAAGAGCAGACTTTTGAGTGACAGCTACTCTCTTGGGAGTCGTCTAGCCAAGCCCTGTGTGTGTGTGTGTGTGTGTGTGTGTGTGTGTGTGTGTGTGTGTGTGTGTGTGTGTGTGTGTGTGTGTGTGTGTGTGTGTGTGTGTGTGTGTGTGTGTGTGTGTGTGTGTGTGTGGTGAGACTGCTTCCGTGCCCCCCAGTGTGTAAGTAATCCTCCTCCTCCTCCTCCTCCTCAGAGTCTTGCTGCACCATCAAACACTGAGAGAGAGACATGGAGAGTAATTATTGATATTATTTTTTAGTGTTCTTGCCATAATTATCATCACTGCTGCTACTTTTGCTATTTAAATTTTTGCTGTTTTTAATATTGATATTACTGTTGTTTGTAGTTTTACTACTGAGCTGTATTATAACATAAATGTTATGACAGTATCTACATAGGAAAGGTTCTCTGTTCTCTCTTTAGACTGTTGATACAGCAGTTTTTCAAAATTATTTAGACCACACCCTTTAAAACTAGAAATTTCCTTAGAGCGTGAAAAACGTATGGTGACAAAAAATGCAGAGTAAAGTAAAATAAAATATTGGTAAAATATGTTATCAGTGCATTTTAATTTAGCATAAAGGCATTAAAGCAAGCCCATTAAAGCTGCAGTATCTAACTTTTTTGGTTAAAAATGAATAAAAATCAATTATTGAGCAAGTACATAAAAAAATCAGTGTTCAGAAGATTTATAATTTGAGCTGTCGGGTCGGATTTTGCGGGAAATGTCACTTTGACGTCATTCGTCTTTGCGTGGTTACGTCACGTCCGTAAACAGAAAGAAGAAGACCCGTCTACTATATTGTGTGTGTCTGGGCTGAGGATGGTGGAGTGTTTGTAGCTTGTTCTTACAACAGTTGCTTAGAATTGAAACTTGTCATCTAGATGGCTGCTTTTAATCTGGATAATTCTAATCTGGGGAATCACCTGTTGTCAAAACCAAGAAACCTCGAACTGCGGAGAACTGTAGTTGTTGTAGGGCTTGTGGCAAGTTTCACCTGAGTAGGTGACATTCCCATAATATGTCAGTATATCAGCTGTATCTATGCTCAATAGGAACTCAATAACTTACCTAAAATCCATAGAAGCATCACTTATCTGACCTTTTAAATGTCATCTATATTTTATTTCTCAACATTTTAAACCCGGATTTGGTTTGGTTTCGGCAGGAGTGAGACTGCAGGGTCTCCATACTGAAATAAAAGTGTGAAACCTCTTTTCCTACAGGATATGACGGAATGTTTTCCAACACGTTTCTTCGGACAGGATATAGTATACATGAGGCAGGATATAGTATACATCCTGGGGTTGAGGAATGCATAGTCTGTTAAAAATAAATAAATAAATAAAACAAATTAAAAAGCATGACAGATTTGGAATATCCCAGAGATTACACCACTGAGAATTACATTATATATATATATATAAAGGCCAGTTCCACACAAAAAGTCAACCTTATGTATATTTCAGGGGGGCATGGTGGCTTAGTGGTTAGCAAGTTTGCTTCCCACCTACAAGGTTGGGGGTTTAATTCTCGCCTCTGCCCTGTGTGCGTGGAGTTTGCATGTTCTCCTCGTGCTTCGGGGGTTTCCTCCGGGTACTCTGGTTTTCTCCCCCAGTCCAAAGACATGCATCGTAGGCTGATTGGCCTTTCCAAAATTGTCCATAGTGTGTGAATGGGTGTGTGAGTGTGTGTGCAGTTGTGCCCTGCGATGGGTTGGCAGCCCATCCAATTAGTCTGCATTGTCCTCAAGAGGTTAAACGACAACATATGCAGATTAATGCATTGATTCTGAGCTCTTCTCTGCTGCAAAACATTTTGTTAGCCAATGTGAATGCGAATGTCATACCCACAACGCTGGAATTGCCCAAAACTAATCCAGAATGAATAGAGCTTAAATCTGTGGTTAAACCTGAGGTCTGAATACAGTTATGTGTACGTTCTATATCCATATATCCATTCCTATATCATATATCCATATATCATAAGGGGACCATTCACAAAGTGGGATTTGGGGACCCCTAGGGGTTTGGGACGTATTTCCAGTGAGTCCTTGACTGTAGTATTTTTTTTATTTTATTTTAAATTTACATGACAGTGGTGGAGATTACTATCAGCTAGTATCAAGGTCATTATGGTCATCATTTAGTTATCTTAGAGGTAAGTCTAATTGACTGGTCAATAGAAAATAAGGGGCTTAATAAAAAATAAAATAAAAAAAGAGCAAACATTCCTCTCTTTATTATCAAGCTCCTACTTTTATGCTTCTTGTTTCTCTGATTTCTTATTTCTCTCCATCAAACCCTGAGTGCTTTCACAGCTGGCCTTTTCACTCTCTCTCCTCCCATCCTTCTTTCTCTCTCTCATTTCCGCACTTCTTTCTTTTACATTCCTCTGTTGCCCTCTCTCATCCATTCCTCTTTCTCTCTCTCACACACACGCTGCTTCTCTCATTCTGTCTTTCCCCTTTTCTTGATTTTCCTCCCTCTTTCTACCTCCATATATCAATCAGTCTCCTCTCCATTTCTCATCTCTCTCCCTCTTTAGTTCCCTGTGTCTTTTTTGCTTCCTGTCTGTCTTTCCTTTCACATATACACATCCTCTTCTTCTCTCCTTCAATCCCTATCCTGCGTGCTTCCATCTCTTGCTCTCTCTAATCCCTTCCCTTACTCCAGTCTTTTCATTCTCTACCATCCCTCTTTCTCTACCTTTTCCTTTCATATTCTCCCTCACTGCTCCTTCTGGGGTCCCAAAAATCTCCCATCATTATTATTATATGTTTTGTTGTCTCTTGCTCTCTCTACCCTTCCTTATATTCACTCCCTCTTTCTCTTTTCCTTTCTTTCACATCCCCACATCCATATTCACGCATTCATACTCATGCATTCATATTCACATATTGATACTCATGTATCCATATTCTCTTATTAATATTCATTCATTCATTCATATTCATTCACTCATACTTATTCAATTCTCTTATTCATACTCATCATACTAATCATTTATATATCCATTTATTCATCTCATTCATTCATATTTACTCCTTCATATTCATCCATTCAAATTCACACATTCATGCTCATTCATTCATATCCGCTCACTCATACACTTCCATTCATATTTACTAAGTCATACTCATCCATTGTTATTCACTCACTCATAACCATGCATTCATATTCATTCATTGATACTCATTTACCCGTATTGTTTTATGAATACTTACTCATTTACCTTCACTTAATACTCATTCATTCACTCACTCATACGCATTCATATTCATCCATTTAAATTCACATATTCATGCTCATTCATTCATGTCCACTCTTTGATACACTTCCATTTATATTCACTTATTCATACTCTGCTATTCACTCACCTAGTCACACATAGTCATTCATTCATATCCACCCATTCATATTTGTATTCACTCATTCATACTCACTCCTCATTATTATTGTTATTATGAATATTATTAATGTTCGCTTAATTACATTCACTCATTGTTTTCCACACATTAAGTTGCTTATTCATATTCAGAAAAAGTGCAGTGTGAGCCATGTTCACAACTCCGTCCTTTCTGAGGGAACAGCATTTGCCGTGAGAGGCGTGGTGTGTGTCAGTGTCTCTGAGTGAGAGAGTGTGCGATGCAGGTGAGTGAAAGGAAAGGTGTATGAGAGAGAGAAAGGGTAAGAAAGACAGAGAGGTGTGAGTGAACGAGGAATGTATGAAAGATGGGGATGGGGAAAGGAAGAAAAAGGAACGGAGAAGTAGAAAGATGGGAAAGAAAGGGAGATGGAAGGGACAGATAATGAATCTGATAGGGAGGGAGGGATGTGAGGAAAGGAATGAGAGAGAGGGAGATGTGGTGGATGAATGGATAATCAGAGAGGAGGTCTGGGTTTTGTGTCCCCGCACAGTGTCACCATTGTTTTCCTCTCATTTAGCAGTAATTGATGTGCAGCTATTCATTACTATTGCCCGTTCATTATGCTAGCTGATGGCTGAACACACACACACACACACTCACGCGCACACTCACATGCACACACACACTCACACGCACATGCACAGAAGGCAATCGGATGTCATAGTTTTTGTATTCATTAGGAAAAATAATTATAGGTACATTAACATAATTCTTATTCATCTATGTCCAGCTGTGTTTCGACATGAGATATCAAATAAGTAGAAGCATGTTTGATATTCTTGGCGACCAATCTTGTAGTGTGAGCACTTGTACGACAAGCAGCAAGAACAGCGATGGGCAACGGCCGATGGGAGCCCGAGAGGAGGTGGGAACATCAGAATCCAGTTCTTTCCATCTATTTGTGGGGGAGGGGGAGGGCAAAATGTAAGCACAACAGTACTGTGTCTATAAGAAATTATTTGTCATGTGATACCCAAAATCAAACAAACATTACATGGCTCCTGCCAATAAACAGCATAGCGACAAATAGCTACATTTATTTGCACTATACCTCCAGTTCTCTTTGCAGAACAGACAATCTTTATTGCCTGCGTCTCTCTGGCTAATCCTTCCTCCATGTTTTTGTCTTATTTCTCTTTTTCCTTGCTTCTGTAGAAAATAGAAGAGGTCGACCGATAGTGGATTTTACCGATACCGTTAACTAAGTTGGGCGGTACCTGCCGATAACCGATTAATCAAATGATAGTTTTTAAAATGGATACTGAATGAAAACATAACACTCAAAATAAAATATTGCTGAACTTTATTACAGAAATAAACAGTACTGACTGTACCATGAAAATGTACTGTACTTTTTAAATGAAATAAATATCTAAATATTAATATACATACGATGTATACCCATACTCGGAATTTGTCCTCTGCATTTAACCAATCCAAGTTAACGTGCAATCCAAGTGCACGTTAGGAGTTGTGAGTAGTGAACACACGTACTACAAACCGTGAACACACCCGGAGCAGTGGGCAGGCATTTTTGCTGCAGCGCCCAGGGAGCAGTTGAGGGTTAAGGGCCTTGCTCAAGCGCCCAACAGTGGCAGCTTGGTGGTGCTGGGATTTGAAGTCACAACCTTCTGATCAGTAGCCCAACTTTTTAACCACTGAGCTACCACTGTCTAATAAATTTATATTAATAAATATTAAAGTAAATAAAAGATATACATCCAAACTGAACCAAAAAGTAACACTCCAAATAACAAATTAAGAATAGAGACATACAAAATGAATTTTAAAAAAACACTTCAAATAACACAACAAAATTTGTCAGTTATTTATTTATTTATTTTTCACTTCTAGAGTCCGCTCTCGTACTGTATAATGACAGTGGACCCTTCTCAGCTGCTCATTATAGATAGTGATAGTTCCAGCAATCGGCTATCGGTGCTAATTAATCAGTAAAACGGATCAATCGGGCAACCTCTAGAACATAGTGCCGAAATGACCAGGATAGCCAGTTTCTCCAAGTCACATGATAGACAGCTCTCGCATTTATTTTTGTAAGAAAGCAGGATTTGGGACTCGGGTGTCCTTTATCGGGGATCTCTCCAGGGATCTCGCACCTTAATACTCATAAACCCCTAATTCTTATGACCCCTAACTGATGAACGGGTGCTCTTTGATACTAAACCCAATGCATAAACCACTAATGCTTAGACTTCTAATGCTGAAACTTCTCATTTTTGCACCCACCAGTGCTTGGACCCCTAAGGCGGTGTGAAAATCACTCTCACACCTATTGATTTCTCCTTCAGTGTCTTTCTGTGTTTGTGAGTATATGTATTTGTGTGTGTGTGTGAGAGAGAGTGTGTGACTAAAAACAGTAATGTACATAAAGTGTTAAACTTCCTGTGGTGTGTCATGTTGCTGTTTTTTCACAGTCTGGCTCATTTCTCCTGCTGCTTTCTCAGATGCTTGTGAGAAAATCAAATAGAGAGAGAGACGAAGTCTGTGTGTGTGTGTGTGTGTGTGTGTGTGTGTGTGTGTGTGTGTGTGTGTGTGTGAGAGAGAGAGAGAGAAATAGGATAGAGATATAATTGGAGGTAACAATGATATAAACCATGATATATAGTGTGTGTGCGTGTGTGTGTGTGTGTGTGTGTGTGTGACTGCGGTCACTGCGGTAACAGATGTGTTTTGTTTTGGCAGTTCGGACAGTGCTGAGTGTTAAGGTCAAATGAGGGTCAGATTCCATGCAGAGCCTCTGTCACACACACACACACACACACACACACACACACACACACACACACACACACACACTTTCCTGCAGGAGATATTATTCTGTTCCTTGTCCACATTAATAGGGACACATTTAAAACACATTTATGTCCATCATATGTCCATCCGTCACCTTCAGTCCTGATTTTTTCGAAAGCGCTCTCTAAAATGTTGGTGTATGATCCAGTGATAGGACTTTGATTGTCCCAGCTCTTGCACATTGAGAATTGAGAACGAGTTTGCAACATTTTTGCGTGGTGTTTGTTCTACTGAGACAAAGTGTGTCAAGGGAGTGAGAGTTATTAATCTCTGGAGATTTTCACTCTTTAAGAGAGGCTCCCTTCATAAAAACGCTTTTATCCAAACCACAGCACTGTCAGAGTTGATGGATGCCTGCACGTGAAAGCTGACACGGAGCTTTTAACACACAGAGAAAAAAGTCTGAAAGAGAAAGAACATGCAGAAACAGTGAGAGAATAATTTTATTTATTATTATTATTATTATTATTACTGTTCTTTTTGTTGTTACATTTACCCTCTTACTCTCAGCTGGACCAAATTGTCTGTCATTAAATTAAAAAAAAAAAGAAGCTTAAATTGAATAATACTGAACTGAGAGAGAGGATTAAAAAGGGAGATGAGAGGGAAACAAGAAGGAGTACAAGAGAAAGGAGAGGAAAGTATGAAAAGAGAAATTGCGTAAGATCGCACCAACAAATACAAATATTAGTCATAAGGCAGCCTACACAGAAACTCCATATAAAATCATATAGGCTTCAGATGAATTTATGGTATTGATTCTTTTCTATTTAAAGATATTTCAAATTGTTCTGCTTTAGGTTGTGACTGCAATGCTGCTCAATACATTCTTTCATTCATCTTCAGGCAGTACTTTATCTTGGTCAAGGTCACAGTGGATATGTGGCCTATCATGAGAACACTGGGTGCGAGGTGGGAGTACAACCTGAATGGAACCCCAGTCCATCACAAGGCACCATGCACACACAAATGGTAGATAAAATTTAGCTGAGCAAGAATCTGCTATGGCTATGACACTAAATTGAAGATTGAAGATTCCTAATAATCACCCCTGCAGATACTGATACTGACATTGACCCCGTCTAGAAAGACATGTCTGAGGACTATTGACTGATCTGTTTGTGTCCCAATTGTTTCACTGGAAAGCTTTTCCCAGCATCCCTCTCCACTGCTTTGTTTCATGCCGTTTGTAATTCTCTGCTTTGTGAATGTGTCCGAAGCCGCTGGCGGTTCTTCAACATTGTCAGTCTCTGAATCGATGCGCCTTTTGTTGTGGAATATACAGGCTCTTCACGCTGTGTTTTCGTGTTTTGATTGTGGTCAGGGGGGAAGAGAAGGGGATTAAACATCTCACTGCAATACCTCAGAGTCACTGCAGTGTTTCAGACACAACATTAAACCACCAACAGCTGTGTTTAGACCACAAGAGGACAGTGTGTGTTTGTGTGTTTGCTTGTGATTGCGTGTGTCTGGGTGTAGAATTCTAAATCCCTTAGTTGTTTTATTTTGTGGTTTATACTTCTATCCATTCATCATTTATTCATCCATCCATCAATACACCCATCCATCCATCCATACTGTACATACATCTTTCATTTCCGTTACCATTTAACCAATCTCAAGTCACACCATTTCTTTACTGTAGCTCAACCTAATCTCCATCAATTCATCCCTTTATCCATGCACTTTTATTATTTAACCACTCTCACTCCACAGACTTCCATCCATCAATCCAATAAAAATGGGTGGATGAATGAATCCAGTCATTCATCCATTCACCCATTTTCCATCTAAACATCTGTTTACCCCATCTTCATTCAAACTACTTTGACTCCAACTAGCCATTTTAATGTAGCTTAACCTAATAAGGATTAATCCATTCATCCATCCATCCATCCATCCAAACATCAGTACAGAGTCTATCTATACAAAACTCATCCAGCCATCAGTTCAATCATCTGTCTATCCCCTAACCAATCAAACATTCCCTTACCACTCTGTACTGAAGATCAACCTATTGAAGACTCATCCATCCATTTATCCATCCATCCAGCCATCCATCCAGCCATCCATCCATTCCTGTACCATTTTACCCTTCTCATGCCCCACAAATCTTTACTGTAACTCAGCCTACTTAGGACATATCCATTCATTTACCCATCCAGTCATCCGTTCATCCATGCATTTCAACTATTTAACCACTCACATTCCACAGATTTTCTGTACCATAGATAAGCCCTAATAAAATGACTTCCATCCATCCATCCATCCATCCAGTCGTTCATCAATCCACCCATTTTCCATCCAAACATCCAATTTACCACATTACCATTCAAAACAGTCCATTCCCTATATTTTTTCATTTCCAATTCTAACCAGTCATTTACTGTAGCTTAACCTAATAAGGACATAATCCATCCATCCATCCATCCAAATACCTGTCCAGCTATATGTACAAAACATCTTATCCATCCATCATTTCAGTCATCCATCGACCCCCTAACCAATCACCTTTTTGTGACTTAATACAGACTCTGTACTGTAGATCAACCTAATAATGATCCATCCATCCATCCATCCATGTAAAATTTGATTATGGTGATGGATAATTTTGGTAAGTTGAAAATGTCTGGATTAGTACTTAAGGGTTTGTAAAACTAGCATAAAACTTGTTGTAGTAGTTGTGAAAAGTTGCATCACTCACACAGATATTCATTCATTCTTCTTACTGTCTCTCCATTCCTTTAGTCACTATTCCTCTAGGCATCATTTAATCTCTCTACCTGACTTTGAATCTGTACCTCTTTACATCTATATATATCTCTATTCATCTCTATCCCTTCTATACTCTGAAAATGCCATTTACGGCAGAAAGCCACATATTGTGGCTCTTAATCTTTTGTTAGCTGAAGTGTCTCTGTTTCCCAGTGGAAGTTTATATTTCTGTCGTTCTTTCCTTCCTGTTGGCTTAAAAAATGAGTGCGTTGCATCACGCTGAGGCCTCATGTGAGGGAAATCTGTCCAAATTGCTTCCATTAGTGTATAAAATTGCCTGACTAACAGTCAAATCTCGTAAACAAATGTGCACTGGAACAACGAGGCCATTCAACAAATCATTAGCATTTTGGATAAAGCTATGATGGAAATTGTTTATTAATGACTAATGATGAATTTGTATTATTGTTGAAGAAATTCAACAGACTGTGTGAGCTTGCAATTTTATGCTTCTGTGGATTACTATACATGTCTACTACTGTTTCATTTAGTTCTGTTAAATTATGTGAAGGAATTTGATACCTGGAGGCTTTTTAGCTTTTTACCAATTCAGTAATGTTGTTTTTTAATAATAATCTTAAGATAAAAAAAAAAAACAGATGGGCATTTCCTGAAGAACATGCTGGGCTTGCAAGAAGGTGAAAGTGACAGAGGAATGAAAAATAGTTTAGAATTATATTTAAAAAGACAAAAAAGATAATTTTTTGTTCTCTAAAATGTAAAAGTGTTAATTTTTTAAAATTAAATTAATTAGGCAGTAAGTAAGTAAATAAGGATGAGAAAGAAGGAAGGAAGGAGCTGATACTGAGATTAACGTTGACGACACTGATACTAACAATGACACTGACACTGATACTGACAGTTAATAATGACATTAACACTGCTACTGAGATTAACATTGATGACACTGACAACAACACTGCTACTGACACTGCTACTGACACTGCTACTGACACTGACAACATTACTGATACTGATACTGACACTAACACAGACATTGACACTGACACTTGATACTGACACTGATTCTGTCATTGGCACTGACAACAATACTGACACTGATACTGACACTGACAACAATACTGATACTGACACAGACTCTGACACTGATACTGACACTAACAGGGGCATCATTGACATTGAAACTGACACATGATACTGCCACTAACGCTGATACTGACTCTGGCACTTGATACTGATACTGACATTGACACTGATACTGACACTAACTCAGACATTGACTCTGATACTGACACTAACTCAGACATTGAGTCAGATACTGACACTAACTCAGACATTGACACTGATACTGACACTAACACTGATACTGACTCTGGCACTTGATACTGACACTGATACTGATACTAAGTCAGACACTGATACTGACACTAACACTGATACTGACACTAACACTGATACTGACACTAACTGATACTGACACTAACTGATACTGACACTAACTGATACTGACACTAACTGATACTGACACTAACTGATACTGACACTAACACTGATACTGACACTAACTCAGACATTGACACTGATACTGACACTAACACTGATACTGACACTAACTCAGACATTGACACTGATACTGACACTAACTGATACTGACACTAACTGATACTGACACTAACTCAGACATTGACACTGATACTGACACTAACACTGATACTGACACTAACTCAGACATTGACACTGATACTGATACTGACACTAACACTGATACTGACACTAACTCAGACATTGACACTGATACTGACACTAACTCAGACATTGACACTGATACTGACACTAACTCAGACATTGACACTGATACTGACACTAACACTGATACTGATGCTGACACTAACACTGATACTGACACTAATTCAGACATTGACACTGATACTGATGCTGACACTAACACTGATACTGACACTAACACTGATACTGACACTAACTCAGACATTGACACTGATACTGACACTAACACTGATACTGATGCTGACACTAACACTGATACTGACACTAATTCAGACATTGACACTGATACTGATGCTGACACTAACACTGATACTGACACTAACTCAGACATTGACACTGATACTGATACTGACACTAACACTGATACTGACACTAACTCAGACATTGACACTGATACTGACACTAACTCAGACATTGACACTGATACTGACACTAACTCAGACATTGACACTGATACTGACACTAACTCAGACATTGACACTGATACTGACACTAACTCAGACATTGACACTGATACTGACACTAACTCAGACATTGACACTGATACTGACACTAACTCAGACATTGACACTGATACTGACACTAACACTGATACTGATGCTGACACTAACACTGATACTGACACTAATTCAGACATTGACACTGATACTGATGCTGACACTAACACTGATACTGACACTAACACTGATACTGACACTAACTCAGACATTGACACTGATACTGACACTAACACTGATACTGATGCTGACACTGGCATCAACACTGACGCTGACAGTGACACTAACACAGGTACTGATACTGACACACTCATGCTGATCACATAGTGACATACTCACAGTAAATGTGCCAGTTTATGTTGCAAAGTTATGAAACCTCCCTTTCGTTAATGTTTAACATGCGTTTTGTGTTCTCAAATGCAGGATCTGTTTTGTGTCAGTTAACACACGCATTTTGTTTCCGTATGCTGAACACAAATGAACACATGACTAAAATCACAGAAACACAAGACTAAAATCATGCGTTTACAAATTAGCATTTTAATCTGTGTAGTTGTGTCATATGAGATTTCCAGAAAAATCTGATGTTTCTTTGTGCTTTGCTTGGATAGCTGATGAAGGACTTATTTTATTTGTGTGCTAATTTTCCTACATCCACTGTCCTGACTGAGTGCTGTGTGTAAGTATGCATGGTGGTCAGTGGAGTGATTTGGGACGTGCACTGTGTGAACTGTATTCAGTGTAATGAGTTACATATTCAGAATGTGAGGAATGCAGTAAGTTGTTTCCTTAGCCAGAGAAGTGGATTACGCTCTGTTATCCTGCCTGTATCTGAGGTCCGTCTATTGTTCTGTTGTCTAAGTATAAAGTGAATGTGCCCTATAATGGCATCTGGTTGTGTATGGTATGGATTTTAATAAGAAGATTGTTGCTATTGGTTAATTGGACTATTTGTTACTAATTATGGAGTGTTTGTCATCAATTAAGCTAAATGATTCATTATTATTTGACGATTTCAGGTTTGTGGAATTTATTTTTAATGCACTGACGATTGCTTAACCAAAACCGTTTTGTCCTGTTTGACTGTGAGGTTTTGTTGTTGTTGTTGTTGTTGTTGTTGTTGTTGTTGTGTAAGAGGTGTGGCCAAAAGTCAGAAGGTGTCTTTGTAAATATTGTTATAATGTTATTTTATGTTCATTTTTTAGTTATTCTGCCATTAAGATGACTCAGTGACTCATAACTTCTCTCTCTCTCTCGCTCTCTCTCTCTCTCGCTCTCTCTCTCTGTCTCTGTCTTTCTTTCTGCAGGAGACATCACACAGAAGGGCTATGAGAAGAAGAGAGGAAAGCTACTAGCACCCTACATTCCACAGATACAAGGTAAATCCTTCATTCTCACTTCAGCAACTCCACTCTTTATCCTTGCTTCATGATTTGTCAGAAGTGCTTTGGAGTGCCACTCAGAACAAACTGATGAATTGCTCCTGGTTTTTCACAGCAACCCGTGTGCAGGCTGTTTATCGCACATATGAGGTGGTTTGGTAAATAGGCAGAAGCGTGTTTTGCTGTTCAAACCAAGTTTAGATGTAGCTGAGGATTTTGCCGTTTTCAGTCTGATCTCATCTGACCAAAATTATACAGATTGTCACCATCTTGGCAGTGTTTGGCAAAATACTTTTTAAAAATGTGGTTTCATACTGTAAGCCAGTATGGTCACACTACACTAAAGCAGGCGTGGACAAATCAAAATTTATTAGCTAGACCGCAAGGCAAGTAAAAGTTCCAGTGTGCTGCCAGTGTCATGTTTTGGTTGGCCAGAAAACTAACTGATGCTGTAAAATAGTGGTAGCTATCGTTATGTAATAACATATGGCCAGCTACTTAGCTAATAAGAGCGTTAATAGAGACCAGTGTAAACAGAGTATCCTCTTCTAACAAAGTTTTTACGGTTTGTGTCTTCTATAAAATGTCAGCAAGTTCTTGGCCAATATTTGCTGGCTGTGAGTTTCTGTCCTCACATGACACTTAAAAATTATCATTTGAGTCTGGCTAGTGGTTCTTTTATTCTCTCTCGACATGTTTAACTGTGAGGGGTGTGTCTCGGCTTATGTGTGTAGTGCAGTGGTGGGAAGTCAGAACAAAACTACTGGTCGTCCATCCCTGACTAAAGGCTCCATAAAGCTACATTCATTTTCCATACCGCTTATCCTACACAGGGTCACCGGGAGCATGGAGCCTATCGCAGGGCACTCAGGGCACAAGGCAGGGGACACTATGGATGGGGTGCCAACCCATCACAGGGCACAATCGCACACGCAATCACACACTACAGACAATTTGGAAATACCAATCAGCCTACAGTGCATGTCTTTAATGCTCAGTTCGAGGGTATATCTCTCATTCTTTATCAAATCGTTTCTCCGACCTTGAGGCGAGAACAGAGAGAATCACGAGTTTTACTGCAGCAATGTGCCACTGCTATAATTTCATTAAGGCCTGGTGCCTGACCCTGTCACATACACTTCATGTTAATGGAACCTGGCCTCTCTCTCTCTCTCTCTTTCTCTCTTTCTCTCTCTCTCTCTCTCTCTCTCTCTCTCTCCCCCTCTGCTAGAGGATGAGAACAGATGTTATCTGCATCGCAGCGCAGAAATCAGGCTGAGTGATGAGTCAGATTTTTAATGATGTCTTGCCAGAGATGCTCTGCTTTGGTTGAGCACAATTTGCACATTTTAACATTTGCCTGACTATATTATACCACATTCATCTTATCAGCTCATTATGCGGCCAGTGATGAGTGCGGTAAAAGAGCATTAGAGCAGAGAAACACACTAACTTTAAGGATTGCGGTCCTCAGCCTGTTACTAAAATCTTACAGTTTTTTCTCAGTCGCTTTGGTACATTTCTCGAATCATCCTTAATATTTGCAAACCAGTATGTGCATGTCTCAAAACAATTCGTACAAACAGCACCACACAATGGATTACCTGCTCAAAATCTTTAGTTCATCTCTCAAAAGTAAGTATTTATGTCAATGAACATATCAGTGCCATCAGAATGAAAAGTCCTTGTGTCATTGTTCACAAACAAGATGCTTAGTCATGTTGTCAATATAACAGTGTACTCTCAGTATTACCTGATGTAAACTATAGCTACAGTTTGGATGACAGTCACTGCGCTGCACTTTTTCTGTATGGCATAAATCAATTTCAATAATACAAATGACACATTACTGTATGTCGAATATTGATTGCAAGAGATTGGACAGGATTCACATTTACGCTTTTACTGTTGGTCTGTCAACAAATTACAGTACAATGCCATTGCGAAACAGAAAATAAAAACACATACAGCGATACAGCACAAAGGGGGGGGAAATGTATGCATCTGTATAAAGCATATTTACCTGTTCTTGTCTGTGAAACGTCTGAATGATTGAGGACACGGTTGTTCTCCTAACATTCGGCTGCACCATTCGACCAACCTCGACCAATGTAAGGCCATGATTGAGAACTTGGTCCACAATAATGACCCTTATTTCATCAGAGGCGTGACTATATCCTTGGCCTCTTCTACCTCTTCCTCTGATTTGCCTTCCTACCCTTCCACCAAACATCCTTACTCTTCTTCTTCTACCCTGTTCGTTTCCCTGTTCGTTGTTCTTCCATTGTCAGAAATTGTAACACTGTGTTGTGCTCTGTGTATATATATGCTTGCCAATTGAAGGTTCATGAGATGCATATTTGAGCTATTTTAGAGAACTGGTTGATCATTGGTTGATTGAACACTTTACATCCCCTTCTTTAGGGAAAGTCAAGATTCATCTGCACAATTCATCAATTCAGGGCAGATTTACAAAAAGTCTAATAGAAATGTGTAGAAAATATGCTTGACAGTTTATGACAACTAGTTCAACCATTTTGCATGTAATGACTTATGCAAGGAACTAATGCCTAGATGTTTTGGGGTGGGGGGGTGGGGGGTAAGACGATTCAATAGGGAACCATATAATATATTTTGATCAACATGACATAAGCAATTGATAATGTAGGAAACAGCAGACACTTGTATATAATCAATTGCATGAATGTATCAAAGCATTTGCAATTTGTTCAAAAGAATGAGAAATTGCTTTTATGATGTGCACAAGTGACTAGATGATGTGGAGTTTGAACAAGTAGTTTTGAGAAAAGCGACTGAGGAAAAACTGTAATATTCTCGATTTCAGTAAGCACTTTATTGATCAGGGGAAATTTAGCATAGCCATGCCACCTGGCTATGGCTATTAGCTTTGAAAATTGAACAGACAGTTGTGTATAACCAAATTATATATAATAATGTATATGTATATTAAATAACCAATGCTCTACATATGTCTGAGGAACAGGTTACAGGTTTTCTGTAACCCCGAACCCACAGGATGAGATCAATATCTGAGCGCATCTCTTCTCTCATAATAGTCCCTGTTGTGCGCTTTAAACTCTCCTTGGGGACATGAGTACAGAAAGAGCTAGAAGTCCTTTTTCATGTGTATATTTTTAGCTGCAGTCTGAATGGTCCACATTAATATTTTATGAGAATCTCGGACTTTTGGTTTGGTCGTCACACAGGAAATCAGGCCGCTGTTTTCAAATGAGCCACATGTTGCAGACATTATGGGATCCATCTGCATTATTTCAGGCAACCAGGAAGCTATTTTCCAGAAGATCCTTGGAAGCTATTTCCCATGAGACTGAGTGTTTCACATGAGTCAAACTCCCGTCAACTGCAGAGGAAGGTGTTGAGAGTCTGAGTAAGAATCTGTCAGCTTGAGACATCCTCTGCTCCTGCAAAACCTACAACACCGTTATACAGACTGACAGATAAATAGAACAGCAGATAGGTATTAGAATAATATAACGCTAAATAAAACAAGCTTAAGTTGATAGATAGATAGATAGATAGATAGATAGATGACAGACAGATAGATAGATAGATAGATAGATAGATAGATAGATAGATGACAGACAGACAGACAAGTAGGTAGATAGATAGATAGATAGATAGATAGATAGATAGATAGATAGATAGATAGATAGATAGATAGATAGATGAAGGCATAACTAGATGGATAGAAAGAAAGACCAACAGATAGATAGATAGATAGATAGATAGATAGATAGATAGATAGATAGATAGATAGATAGATAGATAGATAGATATAAGTTGAAAAAAGACTAACACAAACTGAAATATTATACCTAGTTAATAAAGTGCGGTTGTTGTTCAAGTCTAGATTCACAGCAGGCAAGTTGTACAGCAGTCATGGTATTTTTCTTAAACTCCAATAATTAAGTATGTCCTTGGGTTTGTGGTGATAACAGAGCTTGCAAAACACACATATTACCATGATCCCTTTTGTCTCCAAAGTAGAAAATACCGCACCATATAAACAGTGTGGCCAGAAATGCAGCCATGCAGAGCATAGAAGGAGCTTCTAAGCATATGAGTACATCAGCAGTTTCTTATGAAAGTCAGAGCACAAGGCCAGCTTCTTAGTTACAGGCATTTTTCTTATTTTTTTCTGCCAACTTTCAAGTTTTAAACTACCAGATTCAATTTTCATTTCTCAAAAGATTATATCACTGACACAATTATGGCCCACTGTGAAAAACCCCTAAAACTTCTGGAAAGTTCAAGTGTTGGTGTACACACATTGATTATTATATGCAGCCACTTTATCTGGAATGTTCTCTCCAACATGCCTGCGCAGTAACAGCCATGGCTGGGATTGAATCAGTGACCATCAACCAAGTGTGAAAAACATTAGCGACTGGAGCAGTGCTGCTTGTCATATCTCTGTTATCTTTGCAGAGTGCTGGTGTTTTGTGATGCCAGAGGTGTTGGATAATGTTAAGGTTTTTTTTTTTTTGGAATATACTGTAGATAATGTAGAAGAATAAAATGCTAGAAAGATAGATAACTAAATATAATAACCAATAAATAGATTATTTAATTTCAATAGATAGAGAATAGTGGTATATCAGTGTATAGAACAATATATGAATAAAATGGTAGAATTATAGGTAGAAAGACAGTTATATGAAATACAAATGATAGTAGAATAGATAGAATAATAGATCCACAGAACAACAGACAGTTAGAGACAGTAGAGAATGACTAGTTTAATAGTGGATATCGGTGTTTGATGGAGAATGTTAGAGTTTGTTGTGGTCAGTGGAAAATGAGTGTTTGTTTGTGGTGGTTGATGGGAAATGTTGATTGATTATAAATATTAGTATTTGTTGGTGGCTTAATGGGGAACGGTATTTGATGGAGACTGTTAATGTACAGAATGACTGTGCTTGATGGATAATACTGGTATGTGATGGGGAATGTTGGTGATGGTGAATATTGGTGTTTGTTGAAGAATGTTGGTGATTGATGCTGAATATTAGTATTTATTGGTGTTTGTTGAAGAATGTTGGTGATTGATGCTGAATATTAGTATTTATTGGTGTTTGTGGAAGAATGTTGGTGATTGATGTTGAGTATTGGTTTTCATTGGTGTTTAAAGTAGAATGTTGGTATTTAATTTTGATTATTGGTATTCATTGATGTTTAGAGGAGAATGCTGGTATGTAAAGAGGAGGTTTATGGATGTAGTGAAGGAGGCCATGAAGGTAGTCGGTCTGGGAGAAGAGGATGCAGGAGATAGGGCTAGATGGGGGCAGATGATTCGCTTTGCCGACCCCTGAAGGGAACAGCCAAAAGGAAAAGAAGCTGGTATGTAATGGTGAATGTTAGTATTTATTGGTGTTTAAAGGAAACTGTTGGTATTTGATTGTGAATATTGATATTTATTTTTGGTATTTATTGGTGTTTGTTGGAGAATGTTGATCTTTGATGTTGAATATTGGTATTCATTGTTGTTTAAAGTGGAATTGTGGTATTTGATTGTGAATATTGGTATTCATTGATGTTTAAAGGAGAATGTTGGTATTTAATGGTGAATGTTAGTATTTATTGTTTTTGAAAGGGGAATGCTGGTATTTAATGGTGATTATTGATATTCATTGATATTGAAAGGAGCATGTTGGTATTTAATGGCGAATTGTGGTATTCATAGATGTTTAGAGGAGAATGTTGACCTTTAATGGTGAATATTGGTATTCATTGGTGTTTGATTTGCTGTTGTTGACATTTGGTGGAGAATGTTAGTGTTTGGTGGTGAATATTGATAGTTATTATTTGAATATTGATTGATAAATTAATATTTAGTGTTTACTGGAGAATATAGGCGCCTGATGGATAATATTTCCATGTAATGTAGACTGGTGGTGGCTGTTCTCTTTGACAGATAATACTGGTGCCTGTTGTGGCTGTTTGTTAGAGAATGTTGGTGTCTGATGGAGAATTTTGGTGTTTGATATTCAATTCATTTGACAATATCTAATGGAACATTCTGGTGTTTGATGACTTTTAGTATTTCATGGTATTTGATGGAGAATACTGGTGTTAGTTGTGTCTTGGAGAATATTAGTGTTATATTGGTGAATAAATGTTAATGTTTGCTGAGCTTCAAAGGGAAATGGTCTGACTCAATGCTTACTGTTTCAGGTGTAAGCACTGGTGTTGGCAAGCTAAAAATGGCCAAAGCACAAATGAAAATCTAGTAGCACCCACAAGAGCACAACTGAAAACATGTTTAATTATTCAGAGGTAACTATTACATTATATAAGCGAGCCAAATGTGACAGAGGCTGTCCCTTTTCAGATAAATGCTGGAGCTAAATGGCGAGATGGCGAGACTCCTCGTCTTCATATGAGGTTTTAAATTTTAATAATCAGCTATTACCTTTCCCCTTAGTAAGACAGGAAAAGTGTTGCTAAGAGAAGAGGTGTCATGCAGGTTAAAGCAGCTGCATGCCTTGTGTTAATTAATGACTGAATATGAGCACAGCTTTGTGAATATGCTGATGGTAATTGGAACTTGATTGCATAATCATGTTTTTTCCAGAAACTCAAATTCTTAGTAAATCTGTCCACTTTATTGAATTAGGCAAGCTTCTAACTTCATGGGTCAGAAATGAGTTGTTAATGTCTCTTCTCTCATAGTGAGTTGGTGATGTAAACAAGCCAACCTGCAGTGCTTAGCAGAGTCATGCTGAGTGTTCTTTCAGAGAAAAATCGAAGAACCATGGGATCTTATTTCTTGTTTGTATTCGGTCCCTCATAATCCCTCCATCTATAATTTGATTTGTGAAAAGTGACCCTTTCCAAATGTTTTTGGCTAATTGATGTGATAAGTAGAATTGAACCATTTTTGAACCAGTGTCATAAGACTGGACATCTTTCTGCATTACTCTGAGTAATAAACAAAAGAATATATTCTTTAATTATCTTTGTCAGTGACATCTTGAACCATTTTCATCACTCCCAGACATAGGAAATCACACACAATCCCCCCATCATGAAAAACACCCCACTCAGTCCTAATTAAGACATTGAGCAGTGTATTGAAAGAATGTCTTAATGATTTACAGCTAGCAACTGCTCACTGTATTTCTCTTTTCTTAGCTTCACTGATATATATGTGACCTTCCCTGAGTCTACTGAAAGAGTTTAGGTCCTGAAAAGTCTCCTTTACCTCCAGTGAATGGTCTTCTCCATTAACATTGCAGGCTTGAGCACCATTCAGCAGGTTTTCCTTGCCAGGGCATTTGGGCTCAATGGTGGGGTGGTTGCTAGGAGACGTCTAGAAAGAGGCTAAATGATTCCTTGTGGAAATATTTTTGGCTCTCTAGGAAGAAAGGGTTAATCCCGCTGGGTTAGCAGAGATCTGATGAAACATTTTCAAGCATAACTCAGGCTGATAAAATCAGACTTGTATATTTTGTCTGTGCTCCACTAGAATGAAGGGCATCTATAGGTTGGGTTTTCTGAGTGTGGCAGATGGTATAATGGAAAGAGTTCAGGCTCTGAATGGAGGTGGAAATGACAAAGTAAAATGTAAAATAAAATAAGTGAAGTGAAATAAGTGGCAAATGAAGTGCAAACCAAGGGGTGTAACAAAAAAATTAAATGCCACAATCTATATTTGTACCTGTATCTCTATAGTGCTACAAATACTAGTGTCTGTATTAGAGGTCAGTTGATTGATCGGTTTTGCCGATTAATCGGCTCAGATAACTGATTGCTGGAACTATCGGTTATTGGCAAAAATCCACACCGATCAGTTGCGTCCATTACGGGAGCATCTGAGAAGGGTCCGCTGTCATTAAACAGTACAAGACCCGGCCTCTAGAGGTGAATTTTGTTGTGTTATTTGAAGTGTTTTTTTTTTTTTAAATTTTTTATTCATTTTGGATGTCTCTATTTTTATTTGTTATTTGGAGTGGTACTTTTTGGTTCAGTTTGGATGTATATTATTTATTTACTTTAACATTTATTAATAGTTAATACATATTATTATTTATATATTTATTTTATTTTAAAAAGTACAGTACATTTTCATGGTACAGTCAGTACTGTTTATTTTTGTAATAAAGTTCAGCAATATTTTATTTAGAGTGTTATGTTTTCATTCAGTATCAAATTGATTGATTAATCGGGTATCGGCAGGTACTGCCCAACTTAGTTATCAGTATCGGTAAAATCCACTATCGGTCGAACTCTAGTCTGTATCTGTATTTTGGCTTTAAAGTGTAAAATTATGAACCCTACCACTACGCTTATGGAAACACAGGAAAACCCAGTTTTAAAATAAATAAATAAATAAATAAATGAAAGAAGTAGAAATGCCAGCACTAGCATCATGCTGTGTTCCTAACAGTTTCTCAACCTCAGCTACATCACTCAAGTTCATAAGTGGCCTCTACTAGAGGTGTGTGGAGGACTATTTTTAAAATCTTCTTCGCACAGTTATGATTTATTTTTGCACCTGCCCATGATATGCCAACAGTTGGCTCAATTTCCCAAAATATAAACAAACTAACGTAATGGATCAATACAGCAAGGATGAATGAAGGAACTCTGTGCAGTGCTGCATGTTCATGTTAATGAATGTGGAATTTTTGGTGTTGTCCCATGGGATCCTGTTCGGGTACATCCCTAGTGCTTGGTATGCAAGAATTATTTGTGATTCTCCTTCAAATAGGAAAAAACCCAACACACAAAGTGAAGTGGTATGATATATATTTATATAGTGCCCTCCACTAATATTGGCACCCTTGGTAAATATGAGCAAAGAAGGCTGTGAAAATTTGTTTTTATTGTTTAACCTTTTGATCTTTTGTTAAAAAAAAATCACAAAAATACTCTGCTCTCATGGATATCAAACAATTGCAAACAAAACACAGGTTTATCAAAAAAAAAATCTTTGTTAAATATAGGTGTGCAACAATTATTAGCACCCTTTTAGTCAATACTTTGTGCTACCTCCCTTTGCCAAGATAACAGCTCTGAGTCTTCTCCTATAATGCCAGATGAGGTTGGAGAATACATGGCAAGGGATCTAGAAATGGGCATTTTCAATGCTTGTGCTATTTTCTTATAGCCTCTTCCCATTTTGTTAAGCTCAACAACCTTTTGCCGCACATCACAGCTATATTCATTGGTCTTACACATTGTTATGAATGATTAAGGGAATTTAGCCTATGTGTTACCTCATATTTATACCCCTGTGAAACAGGAAGTCATGGTTGAACAATATCCTGTTCCTAGTCACCCAGGTGTACTACAACCCCAATTCCAGAAAAGTTGGGATTTTTTGTAAAATGCAGTTAAAACAAAAATCTGTGATTTCTCAAGTCTCTTGAAACTTTAATTAACTGAGAAAAGTACAAAGAAAATATATTCAATGACCAACTTAATTGTATTTTGTAAATATAAACAAATTTAGAATTTGATGCCTTCAGCACACTCAAATAAAGTTGGGACAGAGACAAAATAAGACTGAAAAGTTTATAGAATATTCAAGTAACACCATTTTGGAGGATCAGGTTAATTGGTAACGGGAGGGTATCAGGATTGGGCATAAAAGGAGCATCCACCAAAAGCTCAGTCTTTGCAAGCAAGGATGGTTCGTGACACATCACTTTGTGGCAAACTTCGTGAGAGAATTGTCAGTCAGTTCAAAAAGAACATTGCTCAACACAAGATTGCAAAGGATTTAGGTCTTTCACCATCTACAGTGCATAATATTGTGAAAAGATTCAGGGAATCCGGAGAAATCTCATTGTGTAAAGGGCAACGCCGGAAACCACCGTTGAATGTACGTGACCTTCGAGCCCTCAGGTGACATTGCCTGAGAACATTGGGACATTGCCTCATCATGCTATTGTGATAAATTTAACCACATGGGCTCGGGAGTACTTCAGAAAACTGTTGTCACTTAACACAGTCCGCCGCTACATCCAGTAATGCAACCCGAAACTCTGTTACACAAGGAGGAAGCCACACATCAACTCTATGAAGAAACGCCAGCGAGTTCTCTGGGCCTGAGCTCATCTCGGATGGACTGAAAGGCAGTGGAAGCGTGTGCTGTGGTCAGATGAGTCCACGTTTCAGCTTGTTTTCGGGAAAAACAGACGTCGAGTTCTCCATGCCAAAGATGAAAAAGACCAACCAGACTGCTTTAAGCGAAAGGTGCAAAAGCCAGCATCTGTGATGGTATGGGGGGTGCATCAGTGCCCACGGGATAGGTGACTTGCATATGTGTGAAGGTACCATTGATGCGGGGGCATATATTGGGATTTTAGAGAGACATATGCTGCCATCAAGGCAACGTCTTTTCCCAGGAAGTCCATGATTATTTCAGCAGGACAATGCCAGGCCTCATTCTGCACGTGCTACAACAGCATGGCTTCGTAGACACAGAGTGCGTGTGCTTGACGGGCCTGCCAGCAGTCCAGATCTGTCTCCTATGGCACATCATGAAGAGGAGAATCAGACAATGGCGACCAAGGACTGTTGAGCAGCTGAAGTCTTGTATCAAGCAAGAATGGGCAAAAATTCCACTTGCAAAACTGCAACAATTAGTATCCGATTAAACGATTAAAAAGTGTAATTAAAAGGAAGGGTGATGTAACACAGCGGTAAACATGCCTCTGTCCCAACTTTTTTTGAGTGTGTTGAAGGCATCAAATTCTAAATCTTTGAAAGTTGGTCAGTGAAAACACTGAATATCTTTTCTTTGTACTTTTGTCAGTTAATTAAAGTTTCAAGAGACTTGACAAATCACAGATTTTTGTTTTTATTGTATTTTAGAAAAAATCCCAACTTTTCCGGAATTGGGGTTGTAAAAAAAAAAATTAAAATATCAGTGGGAATATACTTCAAATATATTTGCCAATAATTGTTGCACACCTATATTTAACAAGGATATTTTTTTTATAAACCTTTGTTTGCAATTGTTTGATATCCATGAGAGCAGAGTATTTTTGTTACTTTTTTGAACAAAATATCAAAAGGTTAAACAATAAAGACAATCTTTCACAGCCTTCTTTGCTCATATTTACCAAGGGTGCCAATATTAGTGGAGTGCACTGTATCTGATATTATCTGCATTTTTTTTTTTTTTTTTTTTGCATCTAGCTAGTTTGTATTGTGATTAGTGCAATAATCATTTTAGCTAATGCATTAGAGATTAGCTGAGGAATATCTAGCTGTCATGATCAAGCATAAGTTTTTTTTTTTTTGCAGATATTCCTTGGGTTTGACAGCTAAAAGGTGCAGTAATTTAGGTCAGTTTTATTAGTTCTGATATAGAAGACTACATCCTATAATGTCTTGGAAATGAGCTAAATGATTTGGCTTTGGCCTTTGGGGGAAATGTTATCATTTGATATCCAAGAAGAAGTGTTTCTAATGGTTTAACATGCAGATTAGATAAGTCATTTTGGCTGTTTACACCTTCTTCATTTAGCACTTTACAGACATTTTAGACTTTGTAAACTTGGTTTTCTGAGACTAGTAGCGAAACCTCTGCACCATAACAGTTTTACACTGTGATTTATATAGCAAAGCAGTATACAGCACTGTGCAAATGTCTTAGGTACATGTAAATAAGTTCTATAGTTGCTTAAAAAATGAAAAGTTTCTAAATATAAATAAAGTACTATAAAGAACAGCAAAAAAAAAGTAAACAAACTCCCAAATAGTGTCTATGATTGTTTTATTTCAAGTGTTCTATTATTTTATACATTACTGATTACATATTATTATTATTTTATCATTATTTTTCCTGCAATGTTCTAATATTGTGTTTTTCCTTTAAGTTTTATAATGATTATTTTATGGGAATTATATTTGCTCCTTTGTAGTGATAATGTAGATTTATATTTAGATAATATAGATAGATCTAAGATTAAATATGTATTTAAAAATAATAATAATAAAAATAGGCTTTACAGTATTTTATACAGGTATGTTATTTTTTTCTTCGCCAATATTGTAATGGTAAGCTGTTGTACCCCAGCAATTATAATAATTTTTTGGTAGGTATGCTACTCCAGCCGTTATTTATAAAATAAACAGAATTTAGAGTGTCTCACTTATATTCCAGTCTTTTTTCCCCGAAAATACCATGCATCACCATGGTCAGTAAACATAAAACGTGGCGAGCTGTGGTTTGTCCTTCTTGAAGTTCATGGAATTGCATAACAGTCCAGCAGTATGACTCATCACATTGTAAAAGGTGAAGGGAATAAATTTAGAGGATTGAAGAACCGTCTTGACCTTGCGTGCCCTGTCATTTGAGGTTTTAGCTAAAGGATGTTTGAGATGTTTCAGTGGCCCGTAGCAGCACTTATCCTCACATTGCCTCAGAAGACTGACCACAGTCTCGGCTGATTCTGCGCCTGGTGATGTAATTTTTCTGTGGTGGGTTTACTGCTTATTTGGTGTGGGTGACCGTACGTCCTATGTTTAGCCACTTCTGGTTTTTCAAATGTGCCTGGTCAGTCTGGTTTAGTGATATGCATTGTTTTCTATATATTTTTAATTGCGATTTCCCAAATGTCTGTGGTTATAAATTGAGATGTATCCCAAATGTTAGTCTTTGTCAAAAGACATCTTACTAACAAATAGCAATGCTAGAATGTGTCATTTAGGCCAGTTTACAGTGTAAGATACTGCTTTACATTTACAGCATTTTGACAGACTTACATTTATTTTGTTTATACAACCAAGCAATTGAGGGTTATGGGCCTTGCTCAAGGGCTCAGCAGTGGCATTTGAACCATTTCATGGCATTTGCAGGGATCTGAACTCACAACCTTCCAATCAGAAGCCCAACATCTTTTAGAAAAGAGAAAATTATGGTGCTTTTTGTATCCTCTTTAGTAGCTAGCTAATGTCCATCTTTTTTGCTAACAATCAAGATTTAGTTGATTGGATAATCAGCAATATTAGTAGAGCATTGTAAAACGCACTGTGCTAAAGTCTGACAAAAAGCATGTGAAATGTTCCTGCTGAAAAAAACAAAACAGTAGAAACTCTCAGAAATTCTAAAGATTTCCACTACAAATACCATTACAAACCATCAGCTAACCATTAAAACCATTACCATTATTGGTCATTAATGGTATCCACTAGACATAACATGCCACCAATAGAAGGCAACAAATACAGTTGAGTATTTACAGTAGAGCCTCTACAACCAGTAGAAACCCACAGGGACCATTACAGTTTTCATTAAAACCAATACAATTCTCATTATAACTATTACAATTGCAGGGGTTACAGATAACATAACTAACCTCCCACTTCAGCTAATTACACTGCTATTTAATTTTGTAAACCTACATAGCAGTTGTAACCATTTTAATACTAACTTTTGCTTTTAGGACTTTTCTTAAAATTGCTGACATTCTAGATGGGAATTCTAGTATTTGGGCATCATAATGTTCATTTTGTATCATTCTTGTATAGCAGTTTGTTTAAAGAACAAATTCCAAGTCATTATGTATTTATGAAAACCGTGACGGCACTTGTGAAGGATCCAATTTTATTTCGTAATCTCTGTCTAGGAAACGGTTAATTTATAGTGTAAAGACAACTATTATCGACCTTATCGACAGTGGCATCTAATAAGCATGTGTAAGAGGGTTAATAAAAAAAACCAGCAAGTGTTCAAAACGGTCAGCAATAACAAGGCTCTGCATTTACTCAACCACAGGGAATGGCAAGACTTCACAATTAATGGTTGTCATTAAGCGCTTATAAATATATTAAAATCAGGAAGTGGATGTTAGAGGATGTGCAAGTATTCTGTTGAATGTGACCTCTGCTGACGAGTTTGAGAAATGTCTTGAGTCCTTGTTGCACAATTAAATTAAAATAACTGTCAATTAACATTGCAAGTTTGTTCATTCGTTTATTCATTCAGTTGCTCATTCATTCATTCATTCAGCTTCAGTAACCCATTTTATTCTGGTAAGGGTCAAGGTGGATCCAGAGGCTATCCTAGGAATACTAGGCATGAGTCAGAAATGTGTTTTGGAGGTGGGAGGAAACCAGAGAACCCAGAGGAAACCTACGTGAACACGGGAAGAACATGTGAAACTCCTCACAGACAGTAACTCAGGCTCAACCTGGGTACATTGGAGCTATGAGGCAGTTTCAAGTTATACTTTTATATTTACTTGATTATTGTATGCAGTGTGGTGTAGGTATGTGTTAACAAAACTGACACTATTTCTTGTAAAGATTTCAAAAAACATACAGTCCAAAATTTTGAGACAACATTGAATTTTTCGGATATCATTTAACATTGGAAATGCACAGAAGGTTTCAGAATTTTGAAATATTTAAAACAAAGTAAATGTTTAATGTTCAAGATCTGGCACTATTTCTAGATCCCTATTTAAATGTAAGCACATTTGTGATACTGACCGTATTAACTGCTTTGTACAAAAGGTCAGATTTTCCTAATGTCTAATCTCTTCTATTGAAGCGTGTGTTCAGACGACACTCCGATGGATTTGATCTAAAATGGACCATAAGGTTTTGCACAAACTTGTGGAGTCCATGCCAGCTCGAGTGCATGCTGTCGTTAAATGGGCTGAACTGCAGATGAAGAAACTTTAAGGCTAGGTTCAGGAACCACTGGTCAGTTGATATCCATCTATAACTGTATAAGCAGATTTCCTGCAGCTTGGTGAGTTTGAGTGGCTACTTCTTCATCCATGCTGGGATTTGTGAGCCTCTGGAATTCTGCACTGCTTATGTCAGCATGGAGGAGCTTTAGCTCCAGGATTACGGCACCATGTCTGGAGTGTTCGGTGAGGTAGATTGATTGGAGGATGTCAAGTTGCTTGTGATAGAGGAAAGGAGTGAGGAGATAGTGAGATCTGAGAAGACTGAGATCAAGACGTCGTAAAAGTTGCTTGAGGTGAAGTTTATCAGAATTGCGCTTGAGTTGCTTAGCGTCTGTTGTGTTTGAAGCGGAATGGCACAATCTGAACTTTGCTCTCATTTTATGGCTACATTAGGAGAAATATTTCATACAGATGAGATATTTTGAAAATACACACCGAGTCATTCTTTGTTTTTGTCAGCAACGTTTTGCAAGGAAAGTTGCATTGATTGAAATTTGCCATGATCAACAGTTTCTTGTCTCTGATTTCTGGTATGAATAAATTTCCCAAACAAAACTTTCCATTAAGCTCAACTTTGCTTAGAACTCTGTGTATCTTACCTGGATACCATAAAGACTTGAATTCCCTGCAAAAGGTTTACACTTATAAGTCACCTATACCTTCTATGAACTGCTGCTGTAATCCTAAAGACTGTCCTGAGCTTATATCAGGACACTTATTCACAATATGATTATACTGAATGTTCTGTATCCTTTGAACACTTGCTTTCCATTTTGAGTCTTGTTCCTCTTGAGGTTTCTTCCTCATGTCTTCTCAGGGAGTTTTTCCTTGCCACTGCCGCATAAAAATGTAAAAGTGTTTTCTGACACATATTTTCTGGCAAAGCTCCTTAATACAGTAAAACTACATTTACTGTAACTAGCAAAATGCACACACAGCAATTAATGTAATGTCAATATAATAATATATAAATTAATGTCATTTAATGTCAGTTAATTATTACATTACATATTTTTCTGCCAAATGCAATAAATGTCAAATGCCTTGACTGAAGGAACATGTAATAATTAACATTATTTAACTTCAACATTAATCTACCATAAGTAACAAAGTAGCTAACACTTGTATTGATGTGTTTTAAATAATAAACCAATTAAGTTGAATAATCATCAACTGCATTAACCAATGTTTATACCATCAGTGAATAAAAATGAAGCCTGCAATGAGCAACATCTTAATGAACATTGTTGTTACCTGGCCAAATTCAGAATTGATACTGAAGCAAGTTACAATATTTACATGTGAAGACCAGAGTTCAGTAAATTATCATTTACATTTATGGCAGATGCCCTTCTCCAGAGCGACTTACATTTATTTCATTTATACATCTGAGCAATTGAGGGTTAAGGGCCTTGCTCAAGGGATTTGAACTCACAACCTTCCTATCAGTAGCCCAACATCTTAACCACTGAGCTACCGCTGCCCTACAGTGGTATCAACTTTTATCAACATTTAATAACTTGCTTTTTAATTTAATATAATTACATTTTTTTCTTATTAATAGTCATGCAGTGAATAAACAGTAAACATTGTAACAAATGTCACTTAAAATATGTGTTAACTTCCTTTGCTACTTTGTTAACATTACTTATGGCTTATTAAAGCTGACATTTGTTAATGTTAGCTAATGCAGTTAATCGTTTTATTTAAGGGAGCTTTAATGTAAAGCGTTAACTATTTAATTTATTTTTATTCAATGGAAAAGGAAAGTGGGGGGCACCTCCAAGGTTGGTGTTCGATTCCCGCCTCCTCCCTGTGTGCGTGGAGTAAGCTGATTGACATCTCTAAATTTTCCATGGTGTGTGAATGGGTGTGCGATTGTACCCTGCGATGGCTTAGCACCCCGTCCAGGGTGTCTCCTGCCTTGTGCCCCGAGTTCCCTGGGATAGGCTCCAGGCTCCCCGTGACCCTGTGTAGGATAAGTGGTATGGAAAATGGATGGAGGGATGGAAAAGGAAAGCATTTCTCTAAAAAAACAGCGGACATGGAGACGTGAAGATCTTCATAGACACGTGCTTTAAGATCTCTCTGTTTGTTTGTTTGTCTCACGTCTCCTGCAGGCGTAGACCCCTCTCTGCAGACGGATCCCCGTATCCCAGCGTCCTCTCAGGCGGCTCCTCTCACTTCCAAACAGAACAAACCCAGAGCAGCCAATTCACGGGACGAGCGTTTCAGATCTGGTATAACACACACAAACACACACATTTATAATATTATCTTTGGGGGTTGTACTATCCTTGTGAGCACCGTTGACTTAAATATACCTCAAACCTTAACCTCAGTAAACAAATGTTTTTATTTATTTATTTATTTATTAATTTTTAAATTAGCTATTTTTTTTTGGAGAGACCAGCTAAATGTCCCCACAATGTCAAACCTGTCAGATATTCCTTCATCTCTTTGTATCATATCATATGTTTTTCCACTTTGACATTTGCTGCCTTAGCTGTTAAAAGTATACTTCAACCCAAAATGCTGACACTGCTAATAATAACTGAAAGGAATGAAAAGAACAGACACTGGCGCTTGTTAACACTTCATAAATGAGACCATGCTAACGGCAGACTTTCAGTCTTCGTGCGTATTATTAAATGCCAAGCTGTCTACCAGAGCGAGCTTTCTAGCGCTGCTAATGATGCCAAACCCACAAAAATGATGCCTAATACAGCTTCACATCACAGACCGTGTGGCCTGGACAGTGTGTTTTGTGTGTTTGGGATTTTAGACACTAGATACAGCAGATTTTACTGAATTCATTAAAGGTCAGAGATGAAAAGTGGTCACATTAAATATGGAAACTTTGCAATAGTAGGCCACAAAGATACTTAACAATGACGAGTGTCTGCTCTGTGTGTGTGTGTGTGTGTGTGTGTGTGTGTGTGTGTGTGTGTGTGTGTGTGTGTGTGTGTGTGTCTGCAGACCTGCACACAGAAGCAGTACAAGCAGCTTTAGCAAAATACAAAGAGAGAAAAATGCCAATGCCCTCGAAGAGACGGTCTGTTCTCGTCCAGTCCTCCGTGGAAGCCTGCACACCGCCTGGTAAGTAAAACACTCATTCATTTATTCATTCATTCTTCAGTAACCACTTTATCTTAGTGGTTACACCAGTCCATCACAGGGCACCACACACACACACACACACACACACACACACACACACACACACATTCAACACACTCATTCACACTTAGGCTATGTCTACATTAACCTGGATAGATCTAAAAACTGCATTTTTGTTTTAAAATGTTGTCCATCTACACTGGCGTTTTCAAACGTTTTTCAAAAATTGCTCTTCCACACTGAAACGTCTGAAAGCGCTCACATCCCCATCCCTGCGCAAGCGTAAAAACATAAGAAGCTCTGGCCTCCGTCATTTCTGTCAGGCGTTTATTTAAAAATGCATCCTGAAGGTTGTACAAAGTGACATTAATCTTTAACAAAGTTATCAAACCGGATCGCAGGCACAACAACTGCAGTACAGCATCGTCCACCATCTTGTTTGTTTTGAGTTGAATGGGTCACATGACTGCATCGCATGACTGTCATCGTTTTTGAGTGCAGAGAAAAAGATGCTCTTTCAGACTTATCAAGATTAATGTAGACCTAGCCTTAGGGTTAATTTAGCATAGCCAATCCACCAAATGGCATGTTTTTGGAGTTGGGAGGAAACCAGAGAACCTGGAGGAAACCTACAAGAGCATGGAGAGAACATGCGGAGCTACAAATAGACAGTAATCCGAGCTCAGGATTGAACCAAACCTGGATAAAACGTAGCATAAATAAAAATATTTCCATTTCCTTTTGGTAAAAAAGTAGAGAGGTATATTACTGGCAGAAAAACCAAATGTTTGGTCAAAACTTGAGGTTTCTGTTACTTCGACATCCAGTGGGGTTTTCTCAGACCTCTACAGGGTTTGGGGTGGAGGGGTAATAATATGTACTATATACTTGGATACATTTTTTCTGTTTAATTAGCCCAATGTTCTCCGCAAAAAATTATCATCCATATTATCATTTTTTGCTTCCCTTATTTACTTAATGCTTTAGCAACAGTTAATTACAATTCATGCCAATAAAGCCATTTGAATTTGAATTTTAATTAAAACAGAGAGAGAGAGAGTGTCAGCGCTTTTCCTTCATAACATGCATCATCAACCATCGCATATTTCAATCTGCTGCTCACAAAGTTGCAGCTGTTTATGCTCAGAGGAGAGCCCTAAGGTCCTAATCTGTGTTCATAACCTAACACACACCCACAAGGTGCTCAGAAGTAAAGTTAAACCAAGCTCCTCACTCACTGAGAGGATGTCCTACTGTAAACTCTCAGCCTAGTATAGCTGCAGCATCTGAATCAAACTCAGATCTTCTCAGCTTTCTCAATCTTCTAGACTAATTGCTCCACGCGGGACAAGAAGGTGTTCCTGATGACCTTCATGGTTACGGCTCAGATGTCTAATAATCATTAAACTGCATAAAAAAAATGTGTGCAGTTTTATGAATATTGATATCTTTTTGTATCTGTATTCTCAAGCTAACAGCCCACACTTGTTATGTAACTCTGCCTATAGAGATGATTGCATTCTCTTTCTGACTTTATGGCCTCGAGGCTGTATCTGGAGCTGAATCTGATGTTAATGCGAATCTCCTTAATTCATCAAATGCAAAATTATTTCCAGTGCTGATCATTTTAGCCATTTGCAAGGCTCGGGATCGTGCCACTGGATGTGTTACATTTACATGTGTTTATATGGTGGAGGATTTTATTCAAAGTGACTTAGTCAGAGCACAGAGCTGAGTATAAAGGAGCATAAATAGCTCGTGTAGGTTCAGTTTTGCAGTCACGGATTAAGCCCATGTATTTACAATATTGAGGCGATACATTTGGTGTCAGTAGGAAAAACGATGTCTAGATTTATATTTATACCACTTATTATCAACCGCACAGTGTTTTACTATGTAAGAGCTACCAATACATTTTTAAATATAAAGTAAAGTTTTAAGTAAAAGCGAGCATTAAAACATTCCTTTTTCACAGGTCATCTAGAATATATGCTGCCTACATATAATACCTACAGAAATTTAAATCTGAATTTAAAGTAGTGGAGCATCAGCACTGTACAGTAAAACTAAACCCTGGATGAAATGCAGTCCTGATTATTCATAAACAAGGTGTATCTGGGATCAAATACTGTATACTTTAATTTAACTGAAAACATAAATGATCATTATTTAGTCAGGACAAGCTTCCCTGAGATTAAATGGATCAAATTGGGAAAGAAAAAAAAATAGACCACAGCACATACAGTACACCGATCAGCCATAATAATAAAACCACCTGTCTAATATTGTGTAGGTCCCCTTTGTGCCGCCAAAACAGCTCTGACCCATCGAGGCATGGACTCCACAAGACCTCTAAAGGTGTGCTGTGGTATCTGGCATCAAGACGTTAGCAGCAAATCCTTTGAGTCCTGTAAGTTGCCAAATGGGACTTGTTTGTCCAGCACATGCCACAGATACTCGATCAGACTGAGATCTGGGGAATCTGGAGGCCGAGTCAACACCTTGAACTCTTTGTCATTTTCCTCAAACCATTCCTGAACCATTTTTGCAAAGTTGCAGGGTGCATTATCCTGCTGAAAGATGCCACTGCCATTAGGGAATACCGTTGCCATGAAAAGGTGTAATTGGTCTGCAACAATGTTTAGGTAGGTGGTAAAGTAATATGCACATGAATACGGCTACGCAGCTGCACACGCAGCAAGCTGTGATGCACTGTGTGTTCTGACACCTTTCTATCATAGCCAGCATGAATTTTTTCAGCACTTTGTGCTACAGTAGCTCTTCTTTCAGATTGGACCAGATGGGCTAGCTTTCGCTCCCCACATGTATCAGTGAGCCTTGGGTGTCTATGACCCTGTCACCGGTTTTGGTAGGTACTAACCACGCCATACTGGGAACACCCCACAAGACCTGCCGTTTTGGAGATGCTCTGACCCAGTCGTCTAACCATCACAATTTGGCCCTTGTCAAAGTCGCTGAGATCCTTACACTTGCCCATTTTTCCTGCTTCCAACACATCAACTTCGAGATCTGACTGCTCACTTGCTGCCTAATACATCCCACCACTTCACAGGTGCCATTGTAACAAGATAAGCAATGTTATTCACTTCACCTGTCGGTGGTTTCAAGGTGATGGCCGATTGGTGTATAAAAATTGGTCTTATGTACAGTACTCAATGTATCAGAGGACATATATAATGTGAAGATATAAAAATATGAAAGTAATCTCATGGGGAAAATAGACAAATAAATAAAATTTAAACTACAAAAGTCCATTAGAAATAAACAAAAAACAGAAATGCATATATACTTCTTGTGGAATAAATGTGATATCTAGCCTTATAGTAGTTATGTTAGTGAAGAGTGCTGTATATAATATCTGTGATTATGTCCTTGTTAGATTGTAATATACGGTGGCCAGGAGGCCTTCATCATGCTCTGTTCTTTATTTAATGAGCAGCATTAAGCTGATCCTTTCTCTCTTGGGTCTTCAGATAATGGCACCCAATGCTGGGATAACCGGATTAATGGTTCAAAGGTTAAAGTTGACTCATTCAGACACCTCATTGTGGATTGGATCATGGCCCACTGATTCCATTGTTCTTTGAAAAGTGATACACACACATGGTTTAAACAGACTGGTTATCCCACACATGTTCTCTGTGTGAGTCTGTCTGTGTGAATCTGGCCACCATGACTCCACGACTATAATTATCAGACCTCATGGAGTAAACAGCATCCTGTAGGCTGCTTTAGGGTTTAAACAGAATTAAGCATCTGCTGATAATCACTTACAGGATTATATTGCGATGTTCGACATGCTGTTAATATTGCTGCTGTAAAATCTCGTCACTACACAAGGACAGTTTAAGGACAGATGATTTCTACAGTCCCTTATTTGGGACAAATTTGAAGTTATTTCATGTGTTGATATATAGGGGAAATACCATTGTTAACCAGACCAAAGTTTCATTAAAATTTTCTTTTAAACAATATTGTGGAAATTAGAGATGTTTTCTGTCTCTGAATTGCCATTTGTCTTGGCCAATATGGCCTCTCTAAATTTGGCCTTGGCCTCCAAATTCCCCAGATTTCAATCTGATCGAGCATCTGTGGGATGTGCTGAACAAGTCAGATCTATGGAGGTCCCATCTCACAAATTACAGGACTTAAAGGATCTGCTGCTAATATCTTGGTGCCAGATACCACAGCACACCTTCAGAGGTCTTTTATCCAGCTGTATTTACTCAGTGCAACTTATAACATCCAAGTGAAAGATATAAAACCAACATGTCAGAAAAAATTAGTAAAAAAAAAAAGCAGAATCACTGAGTTGGAAAAAGGATCACCCCCCTCCTAAAAATGACTTGTAAATTCAATCAGGTGTAGATAATCACCTTCTCAATGACACACAAAGCCATTTGACTTTCAACTGTGATCAGCTGTGATCATTTTTATTAGCTCAGCATGAGAAGGGCTTTCCTGGAGCATTTCAGTCCTTGGTAGTGCAACTGAAGCAAACAATCAACTATGGGTGGCAAGGCACTGTCAAAAGATCTCTGGGATAAAGTTGCGGACAGGCACAAGTCAGGAGATGGATACAAAAAAATTTCAAAGGCTTTATCAATGCCTAGAAGCACAGTGAAGTCTATTATTAAGAAGTGGAAGGTATTTGGTACAACACAGACCCTCCTTGGATCAGGATGTCGCTCTGGACGAAACTGGATGAAAGAGCCAGGAGGAAACTGGTCAGAGAGGCTACCAAGAGCCCTACAGCAACTCTGAAGCAGTTGCAGGAATTTATGACAAAGAGTGGTCATTGTGTGCATGTGACAACAGTATCACAAATTCTCCACAAATGTGGCTTGTATGGGAGGGTTGCAAGAAAAAAGCCACCCACGACTGAGCTTTGCCAAAACACACCTTGATGATTCTGAGGCCACATGGAAAAATGTGTTATGGTCAGATGAGACTAAAATTGAACTATTTGGCCTCAACACCAAACGATATGTCTGGCGGAAATCCAATACAGCTCACCATCCAAATAACACCATTCCTACAGTAAAGCATGGAGGTGGTAATATCCTGTTTTGGGGGTGTTTCTCTGCAGCAGGGACTGGAGCACTTGTTACGATAGAAGGAAAATGGTTGGGGCAAAATACCATCAAATTCTTGAGGAAAATCTGCTGCCCTCTGCCAGAAAGTTGTCAATGGGAAGAAGGTTTACCTTCCAACATGACAATGACCCAAAGCACACAGCAAAACTGACCACACAGTGGTTGAAGGAGAAAAAGGTGAATGTTCTTGCATGGCCTAGTCAGAGCCCAGACTTAAACCCCATTGAAAATCTGTGGAATGACTTGAAGACTGCAGTCCACAAACAGTCACCATCAAATTTAACTGAACTTGAGCAGTTCTGCAAAGAAGAGTGGGCAAATATTGCAAAGTCTAGATGTGCAAAGTTAGTAGAGACATATCCCAACAGACTAAAGGCTGTAATTAAAAAATTAAGGCAAATTAAAGCAAGGGTGTGATCCTTTTTCCAACTCAGTGATTCTGTTTTTTAATTTTTTTTTCTGACATGTTGGTGTTATATCTTTCACTTAGATGTTATAAGTTGCACTGAGTAAATACAGCTGGATAAAACAAAAACTGTGTCCATCTTCATTTCAGGCTGAAAAGCAACAAAATTTGATCATTTTAAAGGGGGATGATTCTTTTCTATACTCACTGTATGTAGTGTGTAGTCTGTGTAGACTTGGATATAAAATGTTATAAAAAAGACATGTTGAGATAAAACTGCCTTTCCTCTCCAGCTGTGCGTTGATCGATATGAGGTTTATAATTTGCAGAATGCATGCTGCACTGATCTCTGTGTGTGTTATTAATAGTACCATTAGTGTTAAACAGATCCTAGCTCATCGAGAATCCATCTCTTTCACTCTCTGTCATTTTCTCTAATTGTCTCTCTGCTCCTGATATCCAGCTTAATTTAATTCAGTTCAGTTCAGTTTAGTTCAAATTATACTGAGCTTTTTGGCCTGAACATTTTTGTGTAAACTGTAAAACACTTTTTTTTCTTGGTGAGTGATCAGAAAAGATCAAAATCGACTAAAATGAGTTTCTACAAGTGTTTTTTTTTTTTTTTTTTTTTTTTTTTTTTGTCACTTCTGTTGTAGTTTTTGCTGTTCTTGTGTTGTCGCTCAACTCAACAAGTTGAATAATAAATTGTTAAATACTAATAAAATGGCTTTTGGAAAAAAAAAACTGCAAGTTTATCTTTACTAAAAAAATTTTAAAGACTTTTGAACATACATGAAACTGTAATGGTCCCTGTGGGCCTCTACTTGTGATTTGTTGCCTTCTATTGGTGGCATGTTATGTCTAGTGGATACCATTAAGGACCTACAGTACATCCTTAATACGTCCTACTACGTAATCGAAGCCATTTGGAAATGGTTTAATGGTTAACAGCTGATGGCTTGTAATGGTATTTGCAGTGGAAACCATTAGAATTTCTGTGATGGTTACTATTGTTTTTTTTTCTGCTGGGATTTCAACCATATACAGCTGGTACAGTACACAGAGAAACGAAACAATGTTCCTCCATGACCATGGTGCTACATAAAACAACACAGAACTACTTGAGACTACACAGAACTAAACAAGACTACATGGACCTACACAGGACAACAGTACAACAATTACTAAAACAGGACAGTAGTCACAGTAAAGGACGGCGCAGTGCTGACCGGTATGCCGTTCTGGTGTGGAATAATATGCAAAGAAATATTACAGTATAATAATAGATGCTGTAAATGTAAACATGACATATTAATTAGCGGCAAAAATGCAGGTGGTCAATACAGTATTTTGTTTGGACAATGCATTTTCACACTTTCTGAAGTATCACTGCGACAACCACGACAAAATGTTTTATGGAGGAAAAACCGTGTATAAGCTGCTCGTAGATACTTTAACCTCGTAGCTCCAGTGCAAATTTAAGAAGCAAACTTCAGACGCCGAACATGTCTCAAACTATGAGGGGAAATTTCCTTTGTTTATAATTTGTATATGCCCCTGTGTATATATTAATTTAAAGTAGAGTGAAAATAAGAAAGTTAAGTGAGGTGTGGTAAATATTCAGCAGTGTATTCCTTCAGAAGTTTTTTTTTTTTTTTCCCCTGTAGCACTGATGTTTATTTCTGCCTCAAATTACAATGGGCATTCTTCTGTCTCTAAAAAGTTCATGCCTGGTTTCTCTAATGAGATTAATGAGATTGATTATGACTGCTGCTTCAGACTGTCACCGTTATGTTAATGATAATTAATGTTAATAGATTTGTGACACATCACAGCATGCCGTTAAACCGTTTAATAAATTGTATATGGGGTATATCCTTATGCCACCATCACGCATAGTGTACATGTGTTAGTTTTATTTAACGAAACATTCCTCTAAGCCATGCCTAGGCTGTCGCATTTCCGACTGAGAAAAAGGAACAAACGTAGCACAGGAAATTTATCCTGACTATATTTTCCGATCAAAGGAGATGTGAGGCTACTTTTTGCCCTAACTTGCTCCATTGTACAACACAGGACAGAAGAGGAGAAGCTTGTGAAAAGATAATGATCAGAACCAACATGGCTACCCATGATTCAGTGTAGAGAGTTTCAGACTCAAGTAGAGTTAACACATTGTAACACACTTTAGCACACACTAAAACAGTAGTAAGCTGTAACACACTTCCAGTACACTGGAAAATACACCTTTGGACACCTCTTTTTGACCTCATAAAAAGTGTCTTAATGTGCTGAGGAGTTGAAGCAGGTGTGTTAGAAGGTCATATATTTGAAACACAGGACCACAGGTAGACCACGGGTAGATGGGACTGGGTGTGTACGACACCTGTGGACCAACTGCATACACTGCAGCTATACACAAATAGACTTGTCTCACAGAATTAGTATGAAAAGTGATGTATTAATATAAAAGTGTTTAAGGAAAATGGTTTGTTCTTTAGGAAACCCCTCCATCCTAAGTATTTTAGATAGATGGATAAATGGATGGATGGATGGATGGATGGACAGATGGACAAATGGACATATATAAATAAAAGGCTATATCCTCCACTTCACCACAGTTTTATTTTTCTAAATAGCCTTTTTACGATGATATCCCTTGGTGTTCAAGCATTACGAGGGGCACATATCAATTCTGTAGGCATAATACAGTCTCTACATAATGTTATCCCATTAAGAAAACTAGCCACTGTTATTCTGCTGTATCTGCTGTATAAGGCTACTGGGTAAATCAGGGCCGCACTGCGGATCTGCCGAGCAAAGCTACAATATTGATGGCTTCAAGATGCTTTACAAATCTGATGAGAATTACTTACATTTTTATCCTGTTCAAAGCCCTTGATGATGATGTGACTCTTTAGGAGCTGTAGGAGCCCAATACAGCTCTTTGATCACTGATGTTCGACTAGAAAACACTAAAATATGCATACACTGGGATTCCCAGGACTAATTTAACTGCCTTATAAGTTGGTAGTTTTCATCAGATCTTATCTTCCTGTGTGTGTGCTGATGCTGTCTCTCTCGTTCCTCACAGACACATCCTCAGCATCAGAGGATGAGGGACGGATGGCGTCATCATCACCGTTCCAGGTACCAAATCCGAATGTGGAACACTGGTTCAACCGCGTCATCCATCACCACTGCTCATCCACTTCCTCCTCCGCCTCCTCCACTTCATCGTACCCAGGTGGGCGGAGCCAACACAGCACTAACTCCGCCTCAAACTCTGCTACAGCTGCTACCGTTCTGGCTGACGTCATGGCTCACACACAGCTCGGTCAGTACCTCAACTGCTTCTGCTGCTCTCTACCGTTTTTACACACCCTACGTAATATACGGCCTAGAGGCCACAAACTTTCCAATTTGCACCCTGTGTACCCCCTGATATCTTGTATGCCACCTACACTACACCCTAATTATCCTCCAACATCCTTTATTCATCATACCTCAGATACCTCCTACACTGTAATGTGCGTTCCCCCTACATCCACACATCTTGAAATACAACAGAAATATTACATAAATATTATACTACACCTCCTATGCCTCCTAATACCCTGCTACCCTAATACTCCTAATACCTCTTACTTTACACCTCCACTACATCCACGTCACCAGCGTACACTATACCCGATACCTTTTACATTTTTGTGTGCACTGCATCCTGTACATCATACCCCCACTCTACACCTTTAACAATTAGCACAACCCATATATTTCCTAACCTATTACACTCTTATACATAATCCTATAAACATTTTAACACCCTGTATACAGGTGCATCTCAATAAATTAGAATGTCGTGGAAAAGTTCATTTATTTCAGTAATTCAACTCAAATTGTGAAACTCATGTATTAAATAAATTCAATGCCACAGACTGAAGTAGTTTAAGTCTTTGGTTCTTTTAATTGTGATGATTTTGGCTCACATTTAACAAAAACTCACCAATTCACTATCTCAACAAATTAGAATACTTCATAAGACCAATAAAAAAAAACATTTTTAGTGAATTGTTGGCCTTCTGGAAAGTATGTTCATTTACTGTACATGTACTCAATACTTGGTAGGGGCTCCTTTTGCTTTAATTACTGCCTCAATTCGGCATGGCATGGAGGTGATCAGTTTGTGGCACTGCTGAGGTGGTATGGAAGCCCAGGTTTCTTTGACAGTGGCCTTCAGCTCATCTGCATTTTTTGGTCTCTTGTTTCTCATTTTCCTCTTGACAATATCCCATAGATTCTCTATGTGGTTCAGGTGTGGTGAGTTTGCTGGCCAGTCAAGCACACCAACACCATGGTCATTTAACCAACTTTTGGTGCTTTTGGCAGTGTGGGCAGGTGCCAAATCCTGCTGGAAAATGAAATCAGCATCTTCAAAATGCTGGTCAGCTGAAGGAAGCATGAAGTGCTCCAAAATTTCTTGGTAAACGGGTGCAGTGACTTTGGTTTTCAAAAAACACAATGGACCAACACCAGCAGATGACATTGCACCCCAAATCATCACAGACTGTGGAAACTGAACACTGGACTTCAAGCAACTTGGGCTATGAGCTTCTCCACCCTTCCTCCAGACTCTAGGACCTTGGTTTCCAAATGAAATACAAAATTTGCTCCCATCTGAAAAGAGGATATTGGACCACTGGGCAACAGTCCAGTTCTTCTTCTCGTTAGCCCAGGTAAGACGCCTCTGATGTTGTCTGTGGTTCAGGAGTGGCTTAACAAGAGGAATACGACAACTGTAGCCAAATTCCTTGACACGTCTGTGTGTGGTGGCTCTTGATGCCTTGACCCCAGCCTCAGTCCATTCCTTGTGAAGTTCATTCAAATTCTTGAATCGATTTTGCTTGACAATCCTCATAAGGCTGCGGTTCTCTCGGTTGGTTGTGCATCTTTTTCTTCCACAATTTTTCCTTCCACTCAACTTTCTGTTAACATGCTTGGATACAGCACTCTGTGAACAGCCAGCTTCTTTGGCAATGAATGTTTGTGGCTTACCTAGTGAACCAAACTGAGAGACCATTTTGAAGGCTCAGGAAACCTTTGCAGGTGTTTTGAGTTGATTAGCTGATTGGCATGTCACCATATTCTAATTTGTTGAGATAGTGAATTGGTGGGTTTTTGTTAAATGTGAGCCAAAATCATCACAATTAAAAGAACCAAAGACTTAAACTACTTCAGTCTGTGGCATTGAATTTATTTAATACATGAGTTTCACAATTTGAGTTGAATTACTGAAATAAATGAACTTTTCCACGACATTCTAATTTATTGAGATGCACCTGTATATCTTTAATCACCCTGTAGACATCCTGCACTAAGACCTAACTACCCCACACTCTTTGTATTCGAACTACACTAATAATTAATTCCTTAGCTTTATATAGCGCTCTTTTAGGCACTCAAAGCACTTTACATTGTATGGTGGGGAAATTTCCTCAACCACAACCAGTGTGTAGCATCCACCTGGATGATGCAATGACAGCCATAGTGCGCCAGAACGCCCACCACACACCAGCTATTGGTGGAGAGGAGAGTGATGAGTGATGTAGGCAATTCAGGGGCTGGAGATTATTAGGGGGCCATGATAGATAAGGGCCAATGGAGAATTTCACCAGGACACCGGGGTTATACCCCTACACTACACTACACCCCATTTACACCTTCTACACTCTTTATACTTTACATACTATACCCTTTACATCCCCTAAACCTGCTAAACCCTAAAGTAAACCCTTAATGTCCCCTGACACCATATATAACACCATACAGTACAACTAACTATATACCACATAACACCTTCTACACTACACAACTTGTATCCCCTAAGAACCCAATACAAACCTGTATACCTCCTATACTACCCCCTTCATTTCTCCTACACTCAGTATTCCATCAACACTACAAATTGTATGCTGTCCACATCCCACGTACCTCCTAGAATACACCCTGTATATCTCATAATCCCCTGTATACATCCTAAAGTACATCCTTCATACCTCCTAATACACTTTATACCTTCTACATTGGAATCTCAGTCCATACTAACACCATGTATCCCAGCTAGGATTAAAATTTAGGCCTGGTCATAATTAAATTACCTTTAGACCAATTATGAAATGTATATGAAGAGACATCTGACCAGATCTTACACTGTCTGGTGTAAGGCCTGCTGTTGTACCTGGCCCCAAACTACAGGGTGTCTCAAAAGTCTCCATACATAGGGGACTATGTTTGCCAGCACCACGTCGGTTGTGGCTTCGTCAGTGGATGCTCATAGACATCCACTTCTCCGCTGGTCTGCAACACTTCCAGTCTTTTTGAATATGTTCATAAGTTTGGCAACAGTGTCGTGTGCTTGCCATGTTTCCTGTTAAAGTCCATCGCAACTTTGCGACAGCTTCCCGATCCAGCCATGAGAGTGATTTCAATACGTTCTTCTTTTGTCAAAGGCATTCTTAAAAAAAAAAAAAAAAAACTAATTATGAAAATTTTTGGAAACCATTTTGCTAAAAAGTGTTAATTTCACCTGTGTATAGAGACTTCTGGAACAGCCTGTATATCTTCAGACTTTTTGTTTTTTGTTTTAATACGAGCCATTTTGTGAACTTTTAGTTTACCAGACATCCTTTGCAATAAGATCTGAATTCTGAAAGGTGAATCCTGCCTCTGGCGTGTGTCTCTTTTGCACCTCGGGGCTCTGAGTTGACTTATCCGTTAAGCTGTGGAGCTTATCACCTCCAATACTCTCACTGTCAGTTTGTGCCAATCTGCTCCTAGAGTAAAGAGTGAGCTCTTTCCTCCTCCATGGCCTTTTTCTTTTCTTTTCTTTTTTTTTTTTTTTTTTTTAAATTGGACCTCATTTTGACATCTTCCTGACAGTTTTCTGAAATGTTCCAGCTGCTTTTGACAAGCTGTGTACTCCTTTTCCCTGTGTGTATACAATGGCTATCAATTGTCAAAGAGTTTTACTCAGCGTTGCCTTCAGCTTCAGCCTCTTCAGTCTCTATTTATAGAGCTATAAGCTGTGTTTCAAATTGTTTACTTATATAATGATATTCTAGACCGTTTTCAGTGGGTCCAGTGAAAAATATTCCACAGCACTGTACAGTAAAAGACCCTTAATGATAAATTATATTATACAGACTATATTTTATGGACCACAATAAAGCAGTGTACAGTATGTAGTGAAATAAATAAAATATATGTAGCTGTATATACAGTAGGGTTTATAGTATTGTAAAGTCTAGTAAAGAAATTTCTGTAACGCTGATATTTGCTGTGGTCCCACTTCGACTTTAAAGCTGCATAAGTTCTTTCAGGGATACAGTCGTGCAGTTTTATAAGGAAATCAGCTGGTAAATTTTTTCAAGTAGCTTGAACGGTTCTTTCTGGAGACTGTCACACTCTCGAAGCTCTCACACATGTTTCTCTTGTTTCTGTTGCAGCCTCCATTATGTTTTTAACTTATTACTTAATATGGTACTCTATGGTGTATTGTGTAGCTATAGACTATATTATAACAGCATAGTGAATATATTGTATCGGTATATAGGGTGTATAGTGTACATACTGTATTATCGTAGTATAGTGTATAAAACATATAAAACTAACTTGATGAATCATAATCCATAGGTTTAGATTTAAGATTTTTCCCTAATTTATTCCCCTGTAATCCCCTGTATTATTATTCACCTTTCACCTCTGACAGATAACCACTGTGCTCCTCCGGATGTGACAGGGCTGTCTGAGCATTCACAGGTAGCCTCGGTGAGAGGTCTCCCCCGCGGATACACACACACACACCCCAGCAGCGCTATGGACACGGCTGACGGTGAGTCCCTGCATCGCCACAGCAACAGTGTTCACCTCCCTCTGACATGCACACACATCGCAGCCAATCGACTCGCAGTGAAGAAGCTCCTTACGATCTGTCAGCAGCAGGGTCTCATTTCATGCTATGTACATTCACACACACTATTCCTCATCAGATACATGAGTGTGTAATCTATATTATAGGGTTGTTGTTATGGATATGCCTTGCTTTGTTATTAAAGCATTCCCACGCATGGTAGCCTATTAATAAATGTGTAGTGAGTTATTAAAGGTTCAACTTAATTACAGTACTGAAGCATAAATATAGAATAGCTATATTACAAGCACTGATTCATTTTTGGTGGCTCTTTGTTCGAGCTACGCTTATATAAGGACTGAACAGAAACCTGGCACCTAATAAGAAACAATTATGTTCTGTGGCCTTGGTGTTTTCTCCTTGCTGGCATTGGCATTTAAAAAACTTTCTCGTAATGTCTTTGAGATTAACGATGTACTGTGTGTATAAATGAAAGCCAACAGAAGAACTACTGATTCATACAGTTAACACATTAAGAAAATTACATCTTTTAAATAGTTGCTTTCTGTAGTGCTTGTGTGTGTGTGTGTGTGTGTGTGTGTGTGTGTGTGTGTGTGTGTGTGTGTGTGTGTGTGTGTATGTGTGTAAGGATGGCTGATGTGTTTGTGTATGTATATGTCAGTATTGATTCTGTGTGTGTGTGTGTGTGTGTGTCAGTATTTTTTTATTTTTTCAGATTATATGTCAGTATTGATTGTGTGTGTGTGTGTGTGTGTGTGTGTGTGTGTGTGTGTGTGTGATAGCTGATGTGTGTGTGTGTATATGTCAGTATTGATTGTGTGTGTGTGTGTGTGTGTATGTGTGTGTGTATGTGTGTGTGTATGTGTGTATGTGTGTGTGTAAGGATGGCTTGTGTGTGTGTGTGTGTGTGTGTGATGATAGCTGATGTGTTTGTGTGTATATGTCAGTATTGATTGTGTGTGTGTTTGTGTGTGTGTTTGTGTGGAACATAAAGTGATGAGGCTGCGGTCACACTGCAGCTGTGTTTCTTTTCACCTGGGCTATAAATATATACATAGACTTCACAACACATATACACACCACACTCCAGAACATATACACACCACACTCCAGCTCACCATGCACGCGCGTGCACACACACACACACACACACACACACACACACACACACACACACACACACACACAGACTCTGTGGATTCATCCTGTCACTGCAGTCTTCATAATTTTTCTTTGTTTCACTTTTTTTTGTTGTCTTGATTTGTTAGTTTTGTATCATTGTGACTGTCTGAAGCATTATCAAACCATCGGCTTATTTTCAAATTATTCTATACTGTACTGTATATCTTATCTAATATATTTTAAGAAATACTAACCCCATTTCCATAAAAGTTGGGATTTTTTCCTAAAATGCAATAAAAACAAAAATCTGTGATTTCTCAAGTCTCTTGAAACTTTAATTAACTGACAAAAGTACATAGAAAAGATATTCAGTGTTTTCACTGACCAACTTAATTGTATTTTGTAAATATAAACAAATTTAGAATTTGATGCCTTCAACACAGTCAAAAAAAAAGTTGGGACAGAGGCAAAATAAGACTGAAAAGTTTATAGAATACTCAAGTAACACCATTTTGGAGGATCAGGTTAATTGGTAACAGGGGAGGGTATCAGGATTGGGCATAAAAGGAGCATCCACCAGAAGCTCGGTCTTTGCAAGCAAAGATGGTTCGTGGCTCACCACTTTGTGCCAAACTTCGTGAGAGAATTGTCAGTCAGTTTAAAAAGAACATTGCTCAATGCAGGATTGCAAAGAATTTAGGTCTTTCACCATCTACAGTGCATAATATTGTGAAAAGATTCATGGAATCCGGAGATTTCATTGCAAGGCCGGAAACCACTGTTGAATGTGCGTGACCTTCGAGCCCTCAGGTGACATTGCCTGAGAAATCATCATGCTACTGTGATAAATATAACCACATGGGCTTGGGAGTACTTCGGAAAACCGTTGTCACTTAACACAGTCCGCCACTACATCCAGAAATGCAACCCGAAACTCTATTACGTGAGGAGGAAGCCACACATCAACTCTATGAAGAAACGCCGGTGAGTTCTCTGGGCCCGAGCTCATCTCAGATGGACTGAAAGGCAGTGTAAACTTGTGCTGTGGTCGGATGAGTCCATGCTTCAGCTTGTTTTCGGGAAAAACGGACGTTGAGTTCTCCTTGCCAAAGATGAAAAAGACCAACCAGGCTGTTTTAAGCGAAAGGTGCAAAAGCCAGCATCTGTGATAGTATGGGGGTGCATCAGTGCCCATGGCATGGGTGACTTGCATATGTGTGAAGGTACCATTGACACGGAGGCGTATATTGGGATTTTAGAGAGACATATGCTGCCATCAAGGCAACGTCTTTTCCCAGGAAGTCCATGATTATTTCAGCAGGACAATGCCAGGCCTTGTTCTGCACGTGCTACAACAGCGTGGCTTCGTAGACACAGAGTGCGTGTGCTTGACTGGCCTGCCAGCAGTCCAGATCTGTCTCCTATGGCACATCATGAAGAGGCGAATAAGACAATGGCGACCAAGGACTGTTGAGCAGCTGAAGTCTTGTATCAAGCAAGAATGGGCAAAAATTCCACTTGCAAAACTGCAACAATTAGTATCCTCAGTTCCCAAACGACTAAAAAGTGTAATTAAAAGGAAGGGTGATGTAACACAGTGGTAAAAATGCCTCTGTCCCAACTTTTTTTTGACTGTGTTGAAGGCATCAAATTCTAATTTGTTTATATTTACAAAATACAATTAAGTTGGTCAGTGAAAATCTTGAATATCTTTTCTTTGTACTTTTGTCAGTTAATTAAAGTTTCAAGAGACTTGAGAAATCACAGATTTTTGTTTTTATTGCATTTTAGAAAAAAATCCCAACTTTTATGGAAATGGGGTTAGTATTTTTGCTTATAAATTTGCGTAGATACTGTAATATTGACTACAGCACAACAGTGAAGTAAAAAGAAATAAGTAAAAAGAAATCATGATTTATCATTTCCATACATATAGTCAAGTTCGTAAATATTTGAACATTGACAAAGCTTTTGTTATTTTAGCTGTCTACCACAGTATATTGGAGTTGAAATTAAATGAATATGAGCTAAAGTGCAGACTTTAATTTGATGGTATTTACCTGCCTATGGGTTCCAAACTATAGACTTATTTAAAAAGTGCTGCAATTCCTACACCATTCACCTCATTTGAACATAAATACCCTCAAATTAAAGCTGAAAGTCTGCACAAAGTACTAATAACATATATTTAAGAAATATTTATTATTTAATTTCAACACCAATATACTTGACTTGACGACTTGACTGTGGTAGACATCTAAAATAACAATAACTTGTCCAAATAACAATGTCAATGTCAAATACACATCAATGTCCAAATATTTATGGATCTGACTGTATATAATAACTGCAAATCATTATTTGTAGTGTTAGACTGTTATGCTGTATTTTATACACACACATAGTGCTATATTATTAATAAGTATACAATTAGGCATTACTTTAAATCGCCTGTACTGTATTTTACACTATATATATATATATATATATATATATATATATATATATATATATATATATATATATATATATATATATATATATACAGTTGCAATCAAAATTATTCAACCCCCATTGCCAATCAGGTTTATTGCCAAAATTTACAGACTTTCAGCTGTTTGCAACAAATCAAACAAAAGCAATTGAAATAGTTCAACACAACGAATTCTTCAAGTGGTTTCCCCAAATTCAACTGAAAATGCAACTTATAATGAGTTCTCCAGTCTCAAAATTATTCAACCCCCTGAATAGAATCCCTCACAACAGCACAAATATGCAAAACAGGTGTTGTCTCAAGCACACCTGACGCAACTAATCAAGGGCTTCATTAGTTGCACCAGGTGTGCTTGAGCTGGAACACATGAAATACCTGAACTGGCTAGGGGTTTGCTGAGTGTCACGTTTGACTGCATGTTAGAAATATGGCTAGGTCAAGCGAATGGTCCAAAAAGTCCAAAAAGAGAAGAGATCATCACCCTTCACAAACAAGGAACAGGATGCAAAAAGATAGCGAAGGCACTGAATGTTCCTAGAGACACCATTGGAAGCATAGTTCGCAAGTTCAAAGTTAAGGGAACAGTGGTTGCACTACCTGGACGGGGCAGAAAAAGGAAGCTACCAACGGCTGCAACCAGATTTCTGAAAAGGCAGGTTGTGAAAAACCCTCGAGCGACTGCAAAAGACCTGCAGCAAGACTTGGTGGCAACAGGCAGTGAGGTTTCAGTGAGCACAGTATGGCACGTACTAAGTGCAGAAGGTTTCCATACCAGAACTCCAAGTCGTACACCACTACTGACCCAAAAGCACAAGAAAAGTCAGCTCAAAATCTAGGGTAAGCCATAGATAAGCCACAGAAGTTTTGGGATTCCGTTCTAGAAACAAAACTTTTTGGAACTTTTTGGCATGATGGATCAGTGGTTTGTCTGGAGGAAGAAGAATGAAGCATACACTGAAAAGAACACTCTGCCCACAGTCAAGCATGGTGGTGGCTCGGTGATGCTCTGGGGCTGCTTTGCATCCTCTGGCACTGGAAACCTGCAGTGTGTGGAAGGCAAGATGGATTCATTGAAGTATCAGAAATATCTAGAAGAAACCATCATGCCATCTGTGAGGAAGCTGAAGCTTGGACGTCATTGGACCTTCCAACAGGACCATGATCCCAAGCATACCTCAAATTCCACCAAAGGCTTGGTTGATAAAGAAGTCCTGGAAGATTCTCAGGGCCATTACACAAGTCACTTGACTTGAAACCCATAGAAAATCTCTGGTGGGATTTGAAGAAGGCGGTTGCAGCACGCAAACCCAAGAATATTACTGAACTGGAGGCCATTGCTCATGAGGAATGGGCTAAGATTCCTCAGGAATGCTGCCAGAAGCTGGTGTCTGGCTATGCATCTCGTTTTCATGAGGTCATAACAGCAAAAGGGTGCTCTATTAAGATGCTTGCCATGAAGGGGTTGAATAATTTTGAGACTGGAGAAGTCCTTATCAGTTGCATTTTCAGTTGAATTTGGGGAAACCACTTGAAGCATTCGTTGTGTTGAACTATTTCAATTGCTTTTGTTTGATTTGTTCATTGCAAACAGCTGAAAGTCTGTAAATTTTGACAATAAACCTGATTTGCAATGGGGGTTGAATAATTTTAATTGCAACTGTACAATAGTATGTTATCCACTATAATATTATAATCGCAGTTTGTTATACTATAATATATATTTTTTTATATTTATATATAATTACTAATTAATACTAATCATATGTTGATGTATTTTGACCTATCCAGTGGACATATTGCTATTTTCTCCATTCATGAAAAAAGCTCATTCCTTCACTTGGTAGCAGGTTGTTGCCAGGCAGCGTAGTCTAATCAAAGCTGGTACAAACAGAGAGCCTGAGAGCTCCCGGTGGGCGGAGCCAAGTGTCTGCTGAGTGCAGCATCAGAATGACTCTTAAGGTCATTCTGCCTCGATGTAACTGAAAGGCCGTGATGTGAAAGCATCTTGGCGTCCCTTCATGTTTTCATCTCATCCCATTCATTTTTATCTCTTCCATCCCTCTTTCTGTCTCCTTCTGTCTCTGTCTCTCTCTCTCTTTCACCTGAAGGTGTCCCCGTGAACAGTCGTGTTTCATCTAAAATCCAGCAGCTCTTGAACACACTGAAGAGACCCAAGCGGCCGCCGCTGCGTGAGTTCTTCGTGGACGATTTCGAGGAGCTCCTGGATGGTAGGTTGAGAGGAAATGTATTATCTAGAAGAAGAAAAAAACAAAAACAAAGAGTGCCCCAAACTGAGTATTGCTTTGGACTGCAGGGGGTTTAGCACTGACACAGAGCGAAAGCTTAGTCTGCTGAATAATACAACTTGGATACTCCAGGGACCAGCTTTGGCTATTGAATAGTTGAGTCCCTAGACCTTTGGTGACAGTAACATTTAGTCAAGTACTTGTGTCTTAGTTTTTCCCCTAGCAATACTTGTGTTGTTATATTAGTTTGTTACCTTTGGAGGGTTGGAGCGTACACGGCACACATGCCTGTCAAGGCTGTCTTACATCTTATGTGCAGCTGGGGATATCTGTCTTGAAGTGGTCATGAAATCAAAATCGGTGTTTTAGAGCTTGTTTGCCTCTTGCTGTTGTGAACATAACTATGCCAATATTTAAAGGTTTTTTTTTTTTCATTTATTTACAGTTTATTATTCAGTGAAATTTTTGATACATCCCACCCCTGTAAACAAAGTTTGAGTCATGCTTTACAATAGCAGCTAGTTAGCAGCAAACATGGGTCATTTGTGTAGTTTGGTCGTGCACGTTAACTCCACAGCATCTCTTGTGTTTTGTAAAGACGGTTGGAGTTACATATAGGGTAGAGTGCGTGTGATCAGTCGTCTGCTCTCCCTGCTTCTTTTTATTCACCTTCATTTTTCACTGTCACTGTTTATTCACACAAATACACACACACACACACACACACACACACACACACACACACACACACACACACACACACAGCTGTTTACAGCCGTAGGCCATCTAATCTTTCCTTAGGATGACATAAATAACAGCACAACCGTTAACAGCTCAAAGACACTGTGACAACTCTCTTCCCCTCTTCCCCCACCCCCCCACCCCCAACAGTCTCCTTTGTACTTTATTGGTATACAGTATTGCCTTTCTGTGTATTTATCTATCCATCCACCCATCCATTTATTAATCCATCAATCCATCCAGTAATTCATTCCGTAATCCATCCTTCCGATTATCACTTCATTCCAATTATCACTGCATCCATACATCCAACTATGTGGACAAAACCTCTTATCCATCTGTCGGTTCATTCATCCATTTATCCCCTAACCAATCCAATGTTTATGACTAAATATAGACTCTGTACTGTAGATGAAAATATTGAGGACGCATCCATTCATCCATCCATCTGTCGTCCATCCAACCATCCATCCAGTTGTTTACCATTCAGTTCACTCAGTTTCCACCCAGCCTCTTTACTGTAGGCTAGGCTGTAGGCTTCAAGGACACATCCAAACATCTGCCCATATATCCTTTTATCACTCCATCCATCTCATTGACCAGTCCATACCTCCATCGATCCACCCGATGGTATAATTCGTCCCTGTCAATGCATCCATCTTTTCACTGTGCAGTTCAGTAGCTGTATGTAGTTCAATTTCGAACTACATCCATCAGGAATAACAAAAAACATATATGTGTATTCATGTGAACAATATTAACACTAATATGAATAAATAAACATGTACATCATAATGTGTGTGTATTCCATCCAGGGTGTATTCACGCTTCCTCTCCAGTGCCCCCGGCATCGGCTTCGGATGTACTGTGACCCTGACCAGGATAAAGCTCTTACTGAAGATGAATAGATAAATTAGTGAGTTAACTCTCTCTCTCTCTCTCTCTCTCTCTCTCTCTCTCTCTCTCTCTCTCTGTCTCTCTTTGCAGTCCAGCAGCCGGACCCTAACCAGCCCAAACCGGAGGGGGTCCAGATGACTCCTCTGCATGGCGAGCTGTTAGACGTGGGGACAAAACGGCCGCCATCTCTCCTGGCCTCTCTGCAGCGATGGGGCACCACACACCCTAAAAGTCCCTGTCTCACATCACTGGACAACACGGGCAAACCCCTCTACACCCTCACATACGGTACACAATATTAACCATGAGATAATGGTGTATTAATGAATTCGGATCATCATAATAATATAAAAGTGTCATTTATTTATTGGTTTGTGTGTGTGTCACAGGGAAGTTATGGACACGCAGTCAGAAACTAGCATACACACTTCTGAACAAACTCAGCTCCCGGAATGAACCACTGCTGCGGCCTGGGGACAGGGTGGGACATCTCATTCATCACCATGAGCAGTCATTATAGGAACAGCGTGTCCAAAAATAAAATAAAACTTACTCCAAATGTAGGCCAAGTCGATCAGCTAAGACGTGCCTTATGTCTGAAGTCTGAGTCTTCAGTTTTACCCTGGAGCTACAAGGCTAAGGGCGCTAACGTGTCAGAAAACCTAGCCTCCAGTTTAGCATCGTGTGCACTGCATGTCTAAAACACGATACACTCGCATCGCCCATGCTGAGTTGTTCAGTATCTCACAGACTTGCTTATGTGGTGTCTAATACTATATGACACACTTATCTATCGAAAATGGACAAATAGAGCCACAGTCTTCTTCTTAAAGTTGAATCATTTTTCATCAGTATTAGAATCAGGTATGAGACTTGGGCCAAAGGTGAAATTGATTAATATCGTTACATTTCCATGTGTACATTTATGCATTTATTTATTTTAAACATGGCCTTGAGCACTAGATGTTTAGCTAATTTGCTAGCTAGCTTGGTTTTTTGTTTGTTTTTTTTGTTTTTGGTTTGCAGCTGTGTGTGGCATTAATTAAATAGTAAAGCTCTACTTAGTAATGATCAATTCCTTAGATTTTCTTTCCTCAGAGAAGAATGCTGTTGTTTTCTGTTGGCTCACACTCTCATTGTTCACGGTATACCTTCATGAACCTAGCATGAAGCAAAATGAAATTTTCGACTGGAAGCCCTGCTGAAAAAAACAATGGAAATCATCGCAGGAATTCTCATGGTTTCCACAACAAACACCAACCATCAGCTGTTAACCATTAAAACCATTACCAAATCATTTCCATTATGTAGTAGTACGTATTAAGGATGTAGGTCCTAAATGGTATCCACTAGACATAACACGCCACCAATAGAAGGCAACAGATTACAAGTGGAGACCCACAGGGACCATTACAGTTTCTATTAAAACCAATACAATTCCCATTTTAACCATTAAAACCATTACAATTTCTGTGAGGGTTTCTATTGTTTTGTTTTTTTTCAGCAGGGAGTAAATTACGTTTTTTGCACCTCGGGGCCTTTCCTATTTAAGTAAATTGCCAAGTAATGTTTTATTTTAGCTCTATTCCTATTTAGTTCCAAACAATAGTGTGTTGCTGAGTTTGTGAGGGTTTAGATATGCTAAACTGGAGGCTACTTTATTTATTAGTTGGATGTGGTTGATGGAACGATGGTTCATACGTTTTTTTTTTAATGAGACCATGTTTGATCAACTACATTTGGGGAAACTTTGTGATTTTATTCTCAGCTGAACTTTTATTTTGCGGTTTTCGCTCTGCGTCTTGTCTCATTTTGCTCAGGTCGCCCTCGTTTTCCCCAACAATGACCCTGTGATGTTCATGGTGGCGTTTTACGGCTGTCTGCTGGCAGAGTTAGTGCCTGTGCCCATAGAGGTGCCACTTACACGAAAGGTAACATCACACACACACACACACGCACACGCGCACGCGCACACGCACACGCGCACACGCACACGCACACACACACACACACACACACACACACACACACACACACACACACACACACTACCTGTTTGTGTGTACAGCTCATTGCTGCCCTCTGCAGGAAAAAGTGTGTATAACTATACATGTCTCAATTGGACCTGTATTTCTGCTTTAAATCAGAGATCCTCAGTGTTTTTTGGAGCTAGGATTCCCTTTACTCCTCAGTACAGAGTTATTTTACCAACATGATCCAACTAATCAAATACTAAGCACATTATTTAAAGTTGTACAATGATATTTGGCCCTTTATTGGAGCCTGGGAGTCAGTGTTTTAATTATTATTTCTGATGTTAACATTTTAATTAAAAAATCATTAGATTTCAGTTGAAATTATTTATAATTATAGTAACTTATTGTATTTTCTGTGAGCGTAACAAAATGTATAAAATTGCTGATCCTCATGGCTATACTTCACTTTGAGAACCATGGCTTTTAGGTTGTATCAGAAAATTATGTATTTATGTTATAATTATAATATACTATATTGTGTCTGGCTTTGACGCTGTGCAAGAGCAGGTTGAGACGCTGTTGTTGTTTTTGTTTTTTTAATTAAAAAGCCCCTGACTTAATTTTATAGTCAATCAAATGAACAAACAGACAAATTGATTACTGTGCAATAAGACAGGGACTTGAAGGATGTGGCTATTAGGCAGGTGATCCAGAGTATAACTCAACCTCAACACTTACAACCCCAGTTACCAAAAAAGTTGGGACAGTATGGGAAATGCTAATAAAAACAAAGAGGAGTGATTTGTAAATGTACTTTGACTTGTATTTAAACAAAAAACGTATAAAGACAAGGTATTTGATGTTTTCCCTAATCAACTACATAGTTTTTTGAAGATAAATGTTTATTTTGAAATTGATGCATGCAACACGTTCCAAAAAAGTTGGGACAGGGGCAATTTAGGACTAATAGCGATGTGACAAGTTGAAATAAGAAGGTGATGTGAAACAGGTGAGGCAATTGTCTAATCATAGTATATAAGGAGCCTCCAAAAAAGGCCTAGTCCTTCAAGAGCAAGGATGGGTCGAGGCTCGCCAAGGTGTCAACAGAATAATCCAACACTTTGAGAGCAACATTCCCCAAAGACAAATCGGTAGGATTTTGGGCATTTCACCTTCTACAGTGCACAATATAATTAAAAGATTCAAGGAATCCGGTCAAATCTCGGTGCATAATGGGCAAGGCCGAATACCACTTCTGAATGTGCGTGATCTCCGACCCCTCAGACGCCACTGTCTTAAAAACCGTCATGAGTCTGTAATGGAGATCCTGACATGGGCTCGGGAATACTTTGGTAAACCTTTGTCAGTCAACACCATTCGCCGCTGCATCCACAGATGCAAGTTAAGGCTTTACTATGTAAAGCAGAAGCCATACATCAACATTGTCCGGAAGCACCGCCGACTTCTCTGGGCTCGGTCTCATCTGAGATGGACAGTAGCACAGTGGAATCGTGTTTTGTGGTCTGACGAGTCGACATTTCAAATAGTTTTTGGACAAAACAGCCGTCGTGTTCTCCGGGGCAAAGAGGAAAAGGACCATCCAAGCTGTTATCAGCGTCAGGTCCAAAAGCCAGCATCTGTCATGGTATGGGGGCTGTGTCAGTGCCCATGGGTAACTTGCACATCTGTGAGGGCACCATTAATGCAGAAAGATATGTACACATTTTGGAGCAACATATGCTGCCATCCAGAGCAGGACAACGCCAAACCACATTCTGCCCAGATTACAAGCGCATGGTTGCGTAAGCAGAGAGTGCGGGTGCTAGCATGGCCTGCCTGCAGTCCTGACCTGTCTCCGATTGAGAATGTGTGGTGCATTATGAAGTGCAAAATAAGGCAACGAAGGCCCCGTACAGTTCCACAGCTGAAGAAATGCATAATGGATGAGTGGGGGAAAATTTCCACTTGCTAAACTTAACCAACTGGTGTCTTCAGTCCCAAACGCTTAATAAGTGTTATTAAAAGAAAAGGTGATGTTCCACAGCGGTAACCAGTCGACTGTCCCAACTTTTTTGGAGTGTGTTGCTGTCATCAGATTTGAAATGAGTGTAGATTTTCAAGAATAAATTAAATTCGCAAAGTAAAACATCAAATAATGTGTTTTCAATATAGTACAGGGTGAATTGAATTTTCTAACATCTTATCCTTCTTTACACTTTTGCACTGGTTGCCTTTTTTTTTTTTTAATACACTTACTTGCAAACCAGCATCTAGCTTCTAGTTTTTTAGGTTATGAAACTCTATGTATTCTCTAAGTACCTTCAGATGTTTGCACATTTTGTACGTGAATATGAGTGCCTGCCAAATGACTAAATGAAGAAAAAAAAAAATGTATGTAAGAGTTTGGTGCCAAACTGTGTACAGGTGGAAACACTGCTGGTGCTCCGAATCGTTCTGCCCAAAGGCATATAATTTATTTTTTTGCCAAGTCTGTCTACTGGTGTTCTGGCAACTGCTGTTAAACAGACTGCTCACACCCTCGTCTTCCTCTCAGACGATAGAAAGGATGAGAGGAGATTTTATGTCGGCACAGCTCCAGCCTAGCTTTGATACATATATATGTGTGTGTGTGTGTGTGTGTGTGTGTGTGTATATATGTATGTATATATATATATATATATATATATATATATATATATATATATATATATATATATATATATATATATATAGTGGGGGGGAAAAAGTATTTGATCCACTGCTTATTTTGTACGTTTGCCCACTGACAAAGAAATGATCAGTCTATAATTTTAATGGTAGGTGTATTTTATCAGTGAGAGACAGAATAACAACAAAAAAAATACATAAAAACGCATTTCAAAAAAGTTATAAATTGATTTGCATTTTAATGAGGGAAATAAGTATTTGATCCCCTATCAATCAGCAAGATTTCTGGCTCCCAGGTGTCTTTTACACAGGTAATGAGCTGAGATTAGGAGCACTCTCTTAAAGGGAATGCTCCTAATCTCAGTTTGTTACCTGTAAAAAGACACCTGTCCACAGAAGCAATCAATCAATCAGATTCCAAACTCTCCACCATGGCCAAGACCAAAGAGCTGTCCAAGGATGTCAGGGACAAGATTGTAGACCTACACAAGGCTGGAATGGGCTACAAGACCATCACCAAGCAGCTTGGTGAGAAGGTGACAACAGTTGGTGCGATTATTCGCAAGTGGAAGAAACTGTCAGTCTCCCTCAGTCTGGGGCTCCATGCAAGATCTCACCTCGTGGAGTTTCAATGATCATGAGAACAATGAGGAATCACTCCAGAACTACACAGGAGGATCTTGTTAATGATCTCAAGGCAGCTGGGACCATAGTCACCAAGAAAACAATTGGTAACACACTACGCCATGAAGGACTGAAATCCTGCAGCGCCCACAAGGTCCCCCTGCTCAAGAAAGCACATGTACAGGCCCGTCTGAAGTTTGCCTGAATGATTCAGAGGAGAACCGGGTGAAAGTGTTGTGGTCAGGTGTGGTCAGATCTCTTTGGCATCAACTCAACTCGCCGTGTTTGGAGGAGGAGGAATGCTGCCTATGACCCCAAGTCATAACACCATCCCCACCGTCAAACATGGAGGTGGGAACATTATGCTTTGGGGGTGTTTTTCTGCTAAGGGGACAGGAGAACTGCATCGCATCAAAGGGACGATGGATGGGGCCATGTACCATCAGATCTTGGGTGAGAACCTCCTTCCCTCAGCCAGGGCATTGAAAATGACCTTAATGACTTGGAGAGGATCTGCAAAGAGGAGTGGGACAAAATCCCTCCTGAGATGTGTGCAAACCTGGTGGCCAACTATAAGAAACGTCTGACCTCTGTGATTGTCAACAAGGGTTTTGCCACCAAGTACTAAGTCGAAGGGGTCAAATACTTATTTCACTCATTAAAATGCAAATCAATTTATAACTTTTTTGAAATGCATTTTTCTGGATTTTTTTTGTTGTTATTCTGTCTCTCACTGTTAAAATACACCTACCATTAAAATTATAGACTGATCATTTCTTTGTCAGTGGGCAAACGTACAAAATCAGCAGGGGATCAAATACTTTTTTCCCCCACTGTGTATATATATATATATATATATATATATATATATATATATATATATATATATATATATATATATATATATATATAATGTGTGTGTGTGTGTGTGTGTGTGAAAGACATGCAGTTAAAGGTGACGTTAATGAGAGAGTGTGATATGAGTCGAAAAGAAGTGTAAATGAGCAGGACTCACACTGCTTTTCTCCAGACTTTATGAGTTTACTGTGTTTGTGTAAAGCAGAACTGAGACCTCTGTTGGCACGACTCTGAAGGTTTGACCTTCTCCACGTCTTTCTTATCTCTCCCTCTCTCTGTGTGCAGGATGCGGGCAGTCAGCAGATCGGGTTTCTCTTAGGCAGCTGTGGTGTGACTCTGGCTTTAACTACTGATGTGTGTCAGAAAGGCCTTCCTAAAGCTCACACCGGAGAGGTGGCCACGTTTAAAGGTCAGTACACCAGGAAAACGAAACAAAAACAAATGATTTCTTTCAAATTCAGAATCATTTAGAATCGGTCTGAGTCATATTTAATGATTTAGAATCATGCTGAGTCATTCAGAGTCATTCTCATTCATTCAGAATCATTCTGATTCAGATTCATTTAGAATCAGCTGGAGTAATTCATTCACGGTCTCATTCATTCGCAATGGTTCAGGATTATTTAAAGTCATTCAGCAAAATTTCGAATAATTCTCATCATTTAGAGACATCCTGAAATGATCATGTTTATATAGAATCATTCAGAATTTTTTTTTAGAATTATTTTAAGTCATTCCAAATAATCCTGAATCAATTATAATGAATCTGATTCATTCACAACCACCCCGGTTCATACACAGTCAGCCAAAGTCATTCATTCACAGTTATACACAGTGAATCATTTAGAATCATTCAACTTTAAGAAACGTTCTCAATCATTCAGAGACATCCTGAGACATTCAAAACTGTTCAGACTCATTCAGAAATATTACGAATTATTGTGAATCAAATAGAATGACCACTGAACCATTCAGAATAATTCAAAATGTATGTATTTAAAAGTCATTCAGATTTATTCAGAACCATCTGGAATAATTTAGGCTCATTCACAATTTTTCATCTTTGGTAAGAATCATTCAGAATCATTTAGGGGAACAAACGTCAGGAAGCTGTAATGTACAAAATAGACTTTTTTATAGTGTCATGAGATTGAAAGGACTTTAAATAGTAATTTTATTAACAGGAACACCCATCCATCTATTTTCTGTACTATTTTGAAATTTTCTGAAATTTTCTGTTTCTATTTTCTTATCCTTCAACAGGAACAACATCATATATTTTTTATGTACAGTACTGTGCAAAAGTTTTAGTCACCCTATTTTTTTTTAGTACAAACTTTGTTATAGATTTTTTTATTTTATGACTTCTACATTATCAAGTCAGTACAAAACACATTTTAGATTTCCAAACGTTAGTTTTCTAGCACAAAATTAAATGTTACAGAAAAATGTTTGTATGTCATTAAAGAAAGCGAAATATTACATAAGAGACACTTTTCAGACAAAAAACACAATGAAGGCTGCTGTGTTTTGCTGCAAAAATAAGAAGCGAGTGCGAAAGTCAAAGTCTCCAGAAGAACTGTGTCTGGTTCTGCAAGATGCTCAATAAAATTTACCAGCTCATTTCCTTATAAAACTGCGCTAATTGTACCAGAGACTACTATTTTTTTTTTTTTTGTCACACCAAATACTGACTTTGTTTTCTACTGTATACTGCTCTTTGTTGTATTTTTTTTTAAATGTAGAAACATTTAATTTCATTATTTTGAAGTCATCTTTGCTCTACAGCATTTCTTTGCATGTGCCTAAATTCAGTATAGAATATAGAATGGGCACTGGGACAGAAATTCAGGCTAGGGGTCTAGATTCCAACCCAGACCACACAATATATTTATTGTGGAACATTAGGAACATCTGTATACCTGCTCATTCATGCAATTTTCCAATCAGCCAATCATGTGGCAGCAGCATAATGCATAAAATCATGCAGATACAAGTCAAGAGCTTCAGTTAATTTTCATCTAACATTGGAATGGGGGAAAATGTGATCTCAGTGACTTTGACTGTGGCATGGTTGTTGGTGCCAGATGGGCTGGTTTGAGTATTTCAGAAACTGCTGATCTCTTAGAATTTTCATGCACAACTGTCTCTAGAGTTCAAAGTGCAAAGAATGGTGAAGAAAACAAACAAAGAAAACATACAAAAAAAGCATTCATTACGCAGCAATTCTGTGGGCTGAAATGGCTTGTCGATGAGAGAGGTTAAGGGAGAATGGCCAGACTGGTTTGAGCTGACAGGAAGTAACTGAAATAAGCACTCTTTCCAACCATGCTGAGCAGAAAGGCATCTTAGAACACACAACACGTTGAACCAGAGACCAAAACCACAGACAGACTTTCCACCTGTTTTGGGGGTGCCCGTGTTCAGCATTGAATTTATTTGTGATGCAGTGGTTAAGCGCTCATATGAAAGTAGACACTCAGGGCTTTAAGAATTAGCATTTTTTCATAAGTAGTTCTTTTCATTACCTAGCCTACTAGGTTTAAATGTTATAATTTTAATGTGGCAGTTGTATATAATGTTTTACCATCAAAAAAGCTTTAGTTGTGCTGTCTGTTTTATCTCTTTACCAGTTTTATTGTGGAGAGGTGTGGATTGTTTGTCTAGCAGGGGGCTCACACCCCTCCCCTTTCCCATCACCCTGCTCACCAGCAGCTAAACACAGAGCCACGATACTCTACATACAGAAACCCAACAGTGTCCTGATTAATCTTATAACAGACTTGTGGTGCTAAAAAAAAATTCATTCGTTTATACTGATTGAAAATGTCTGATAAGTCGATTTCCATTCCCCCGGTGGAATGGAACGGCAGTGTACTGCGAGAAAGGGTTAAGACGGTTAGGCCACAACAGCAGAAGACCACTGGAATCTGAAGCTACAGTGGACACAGGCTTACCAAAACTGGACAGTTGAGGATTGGAAAAACATCACATGGTCTGTACTCATCTTAAACTGCCCAGTTGTGCTGAACCTGTGCCCAATGTACTGAGATGAGCTCTGAATCTCTTGCTCCCTTCAAAGATGCTTCCACATCTGCTTGTGCTATATGATGAGATGAGCATTAAAAAAATGACCTGAGCTTGGGTTACTGTCTGTGCGAGTTTCATATGTTTTCCCGGTGTCTGTGTGGGTTTCCTCTGGGTTCTGTGGTTTCCTCTGGGTTCTGTGGTTTCCTCTGAACTTCCAAAAACATGACAGTAGATGAACTGCCTACTCCAAGTTGCCCCTATGTATGATTGAGTGTGTGAATGTGTGTGTGTGTGTGTGTGTATGCGATGGTATTCCCAGCTTGTGCCATTCCAGGAACTCTGTCAATTGTGGCAGTCTCCAGAACTATTTTTAAATGATTTATTAGAACCTTTCAGAATTATTCAGAATTCTTTTAACATTAAGGATATGAATATTGAGGGATAATAGTTTTGAATAATTTTTTTTAGCCATTTGTAGTCTTTGTATAAACAATTGTTTGTGTGTGTGTGTGTGTGTGTGTGTGTGTGTGTGTGTGTGTGTGTGTGTGTGTGTGCAGGTTGGCCCCGTTTGCTCTGGTTTGTTACTGATGGGAAACATGTCGTGAAACCCCCTAAAGACTGGAATCCTCCAATCAGAGACAGCAGCAATGAGACAGCCTACATTGAGGTAAGTTCTGTTTGTGTGTGTGTAATTATTATCTACAGTATATCGGTTTAGCACCCCTAGTACACTGTGACATGCAGCTTGTTTAACTGTATAACTGTGTTTATTTTGAGCAGCCATCGGTCTAGAATTCCCATATGTATGGTTTTTGGTACCTGCTTAATATCAGCACCCGTAAAAATAATGATAGTCAGGACAACACCACTGTTTATTTGCTAGTTGATTAAATGTACTGTGTTAGGCATTTAGATTTAAAAAGGGTGTTAGTAAGGTGTTGGGCCACCAGAACAACTTCAGTGCTCCTTGGTATAAATATAATAAGTCTCTCTGGAACCGACTTTGCATTTAAAGGCTGTTTTCTGTTTCTGCAGTATAAGACGAGTAAGGAAGGCAGCACGATGGGCATCACTGTGTCACACGCTGCCATGTTGGCTCACTGCCATGCACTGACGCAGGCCTGCGGGTACACCGAGGGTGAGTGTGTGTGTCTATAAATGTCTATGAATATAGAAGTCCAGAGTTACACTTATTGTGCACACCTTCACACCAAGAGAAAGAGAAGAGAGACATCGGCTCTGATTTCCTCCCTCCGTGTTTCCTCGACCAGCAAAAATCGAACCATAGTCACATGATCAGACTCTGACCAGATGTTGTAAATCCTTTGTAGTGTGCTGTGCTGTGCTTAATTTCCCTAGACAGAAATGTTGGTGTTTCCATTTTTCTGGTAGTGAAACATGGGACATGAAGAACTGAGTGATGGCCTCTGGACTGTGTGTGTGTGTGTGTGTGTGTGTGTGTGTGTGTGTGTGTGTGTGTGTGTGTGTGTGTGTGTGTGTGTGTGTGTGTGTGTGGTGTTAAGATGGACTAAATGCCATGCATTTGTTCTATAAGTGTAATTCATAATGGGGTTTAAATGCTTATACCAGTATCTCTCTCTCTCTCTCTCTCTCTCGCACACACACACACACACTTGATGACTGCCATAGTCAATTTAATCTTGTCACAGGATCCCATAAATAACTGCTAACAGCTCAAAGACACTGGAACTTTCTCGCTTTTTCTCTCCTTCTGTCTCTCTCACTCTCTCTGTCACTCTGTCTCTCTCCCTCTCTCTCTCTGTGTTTCTCGCTCTGTCTCTTGGTCTGTTTCTCTTACCTTACTCACTGTCTATCTCTATGTCTCTTTCTGTGTCTCACTCTCTCTGTCTCTGTCTCTCTCTCTCTCTCTCCATTTCTCGCTCTGTATCTTGTTCTGTTTCTATTACTCACTGTCTGTCTCTCTCTTTATGTCTCTCTCTCTCTCTCTCTCTCTCTCTCTCTCTCTCTCTCTCTCTCTCTCTCTCTCTCTCTCTCTCTCTCTCTCTCTCTGTAGGTGAGACCATCACTAATGTTCTGGACTTTAAGCGTGATGCAGGCCTTTGGCATGGCGTTCTCACTGTGAGTACATACCCTGCACCGCCTACATTCTTAAACACACACACACACACACACACACACACACACACACACACACACACACACACACTCACACACACTCACACATAATAAACATGTAGTGAGTGTGACAGTGTATGTATAAAATTGGAGATGAGTTAAGATCCAGTGAGCTTCGTCTAGCAATACAGCTCTACAACAAAATGTGATTATTTTAAAGGGGGGTGATTCTTTTCTATACCCACTGTACATTACTTCAAGTTCTAATGTGAATCTCTCATTAATACCCTGTTTCTTTGTTTCCGTGGTGATGGTAACCGTGGCGATATGTGGTAGAGTGTGATGAACCGGATGCACGTGATCAGTATCCCGTATTCCCTGATGAAGGTCAACCCTTTGAGCTGGATCCAAAAAGTACACACCTACAAAGGTCAGGAGCATCCCGTGTGTGTGTGTGTGTGTGTGTGTGTGTGTGTGTGTGTGTGTGTGTGTGTGTGTGTGTGTGTGTGTGTGTGTGTGTGTTATTGGGGTGTGTAATGAGTGCATGGGACAGGCATACTGTATGTTTCGGGTCTTTGTGTTGTGTGTTGGAGTGTGTTTGGCTTATAGTGCTGACATGTGACTTGTGTGTGTGTGTGTGTGTGTGTGTGTGTGTGTGCGTGTTGTTGCCGGGCAGCACGCGTTGCTGTGGTGAAATCGAGGGACATGCACTGGTCACTGCTGTCTCAGAGAGATCAGAGAGACATCAGTCTGAGCTCATTACGCATGCTGATTGTGGCGGACGGAGCCAATCCTTGTGAGTGCACACACACACACACACACACACACACACACACACACACACAGTTTATGCAGTAATAAGACACGTAAGGAATATGAATGAGTGTGTGTGTGTGTGTGTGTGTGTGTGTGTGTGTGCAGGGTCGATCTCCTCCTGCGATGCTTTCTTGAACGTGTTTCAAGCTCGAGGTTTGAGGCCCGAGGTGATTTGTCCTTGTGCCAGCTCAGCTGAGGCTCTGACCGTCGCCATCCGCAGGTACACACACACACACACGCACACACAAACACACACACTCTCACACACACACTCTCACACACACACACTCTCACACACATCCTTATAAGGACCTTCCACTAACATAATTATTAATCCAGCGAATTAATTCTATTCTACACCTAAATCTAAACCTAACCGTAACTTCAGTAAGCACAAGGAAACATTTTGGTTCTTTTAGTTCCTTTACAAAATAGCAGCTTAAATAAAATTCAGATATTCCTATCCTTATGGGGATATTTGTTCCTCACCACATACACACACTATCAGTATTTACTGTACATTTATTGTTAATATTCAATCTAGGATAAGGATATAATGAATGGATAAATGTTGTTGTTTTTTTAACATACATGTTTGTTTTTAACATACAAATTTGAACTGTTTACATTTCACTGTAATTATTTAATACTAATCAGATATCAGACATCATTTACACACCGCGTACAGCATTTTGCAATTTGTTATATGTACTGTATATTATTATAAATTTAGTGTTGTATTTATGTGACACCCAGTGATGCAACTGTGCGTGTGTGCGTGTGTGCGTGTGTGCGTGTGTGCGTGTGTGCGTGTGTGCGTGTGTGTGTGTGTGTGTGTGTGTGTGTGTGTCTCAGGCCTCCAGAAATGGGAATCCCTCCTCCGGGTAAAGCGGTTCTCTCTATGAGCAGTCTGAGTCATGGTGTGATCCGAGTCGACACGGAGGAGAAACTGGCCGTGCTCACGCTACAGGATGTAGGACAAGTGATGCCCGGAGGTGAGACCGAGATGTGTGTGTGCGTGTGTACACCTTTCATTTACATTTACATTTATAGAATTTAGCAGACGCCCTTATCCAGAGCGACGTACAAGAGTGGTTTAAATTCTCCATCAATGAATACTTCATTTCTGGTTCGTACAACTACAATGAAGTGCACTGAACACAAACCTGTTGAAAAGAGAGCAACTGTTAGGAGGGGTGTTTTTTTAAATTTTATTTTATTTTTTTTTGAAGAAGAAAACACTAATTATCAAGCGGTAAGTATTTAAGAAAGAGGTATGTCTTTAGGCGTTTCTTGAAGATAGCCAGCGACTCAGCTGTTCTGACATTGATGGGAAGTTCATTCCACCACCTTGGTGCCAGAACAGAAAAAAGTCATGAGGCAGATCTACCTTGCATCCTGAGAGAGGGTAGGACCAGTCGAGCAGTGCTTGTTGACCTGAGGGAGCGTGGTGCGGTGCGTGGGGTGATGAGAGCTCTAAGATAAGAGGGTGCTGTTCCACTTTTGGCTTTGTAGGCAAGCATCAATGTTTTGAATCTGATGCGTGCCGCTACTGGAAGCCAGTGAAGGGAGCGCAGCAACGGGGTGGTGTGAGAGAACTTAGGGAGGTTGAAAACAAGTCGTGCAGCTGCATTCTGGATCATCTGTAGAGGACGGGTGGCACTCAAAGGTTGACCTGCCAGGAGCGAGTTGCAGTAGTCTAGTCTGGAAATGACAAGAGACTGCACAAGCAACTGAGTGGCCTGTGTTGTTAGAAATGGACGAATCCTTCTAATGTTGTAAAGGATAAACCGACAGGACCGTGTTAGATTAGTAATATGTGATGAAAAGGACAGTTGTTTGTCCACGATTACCCCAAGGTTACGAGCAGTAGTTGAAGGAGAGATCATGGAGTTGTCCAAGGAGATCATGAGATCCTGGCATGGGGACGAATCTCCTCGGATGAAGAGCAGTTCAGTTTTGCTGGGGTTGAGTTTCAGCTGATGAGCTGCCATCCATGATGAAATGTCCGTCAGACATGCTGTGATCCGGGCAGAAGCAGTGGTGTCTGAAGGAGGGAAGGAAAAGATAAGTTGAGTATCATCAGCATAGCAATGGTAAGAGAACCCATGTGAGGAGATGACTTTGCCAAGAGAGTGGGTATAGAGGGAAAAGAGGAGAGGACCAAGTACTGAGCCTTGTGGTACACCAGTAGAGAGTCTGCGAGGTGCAGATGTTGATTCACCCCATGATACCTGATATGAACGACCTTCCAAGTATGAAACAAACCATTGCCATGCTGCTCTGCAAATTCCAAGACTCTTGAGGGTAGTCAGGAGAATCTTGTGGTTGACTGTGCCAAATGCAGCAGACATGTCAAGCAGGATGAGGACAGAGGACAGTTTGGCTGATCTGGCAGCGTGAAGTTTTTCAGTGACTGCCAAGAGGGCAGTCTCTGTGGAGTGTGCTGCTTTAAAGCCAGACTGGTATGGATCTTGAAGGTGGTTCTGTGAGAGATAAAGAGATAGTTGATTATATACGGAGCGTTCAAGTATTTTAGAAAGGAAAGAGAGAAGTGATACCGGTCTGTAGTTGCTGATGTCAGAGGGATCCAGTGTAGGCTTCTTCAGGTTGGGAGTAACCCGTGCTTTCTTGAAGGAAGCTGGAACTTGGCCAGATGACAGTGAACCGTTGATGATTGTAGAGATGAAGGGCAGAAGGTCAGGCAGGATGGTCTGGAGCAATGTGGAGGGAATTGGATCCAGTGGGCAGGTGGTAGGGTTGCAGGACAGGATGACTTCTTCAATCTCTTGTGTTGCTAGGGTAGAAAAATGTGACAGAGAAGGAGGAGAGACAGAGAAATGTGACAGAGAAGGAGGAGAGACCTGTGTGAGAATAGAATTAGTCTGAGTAGAGGTGAAGGTCTTGCAGATTTCCTTAATCTTCTCATCATAGAAGGAGGAAAAGTCATCTGCAGACAGCGAGGAAGAAGCAGGTGAAGCTGGAGGGTTGAGAAGTGATGAGAAGATGTTGTGGAGCTTGCGAGGATCTTTGGCAGAAGCTTTTCCTTGTAGAAGGCCGTCTTGGCAGAAGTCACATCCAATGAGAACTGAGACAAGAGAGCGCGGTAAGAGGCAAGATCTGAGTCAAGATGCGTTTTCCTCCACCTTCTCTCTGCTGATCTCAGTTCTCTTCTACAGCTGTGCAACACGTCCGACAGCCAAGGAGCAGGGCAAGAAGTCTTCCTAGGTTTGGTAAACAGAGGACAAAGATGATCCATGGTTGAGGAAAGAGAGGATAGGAAAGTGTCAGTGGCTGAGTCTAAGGGGAGAGAAGAAAAGGAATCAGGGTCGGAGAGACGAGAGGGTGCAAGAAGCTACAGATGAAGGGGGGACAGAGTGGAGGTTCTGACGGGTTACAGAAAGGTGTTGGTAGCGAAATTTGGAAGAAATAGGAAGAAAAAGACTGAACGATACCAGGTGATGATCAGAGGTGTGAAGTGGGGTGGTGGTCATGTTCGTGGCTGTAGAAGGACGAGTGAAGACGAGATCCAAGACATTTCCTCCTTTGTGAGTTGGAGGAGAACTGTTGAAGGTCAGTGCGAAGGAGTCTATAAGAGGCAGAAGGCAGGAGGAGTCAAGTTTCTCAGACGGAAGGTCGAAGTCGCCAAGGACAGTCAGAGGAGTGTCACTGGTAGGGATGGAACTAAGTAGCGTATCCATCTCATCCAGGAAGTTACCCAGTGGACCAGGAGGACGATAAATGACAACAATAAAGAGGTTGGTTGGAGAGGTGACTGAAACTGCGTGAAATTCAAAGGAAGAGATGGTTAAATGAGACAGGGAGAGGTGTGAAACACCATCTCTGAGACAACAAAAGACCTGTGCCACCACCTCTGCCCGTTTCTCGTGGTGTATGAGAGAAGGCATAGGCAGAGGCTAAAGCAGCAGGTGTGGTAGAATTCTGTGGTGAAATCCAGGTCTCAGTGAGTGCCAGGAAATCCAAACAGTAGTGGATGGATAACGCTGGGATGAAATCTGCTTTCTTCACAGCAGACTGGCAATTCCAGAGCCCACCTACCACCACTGTTTGAGATTGAGACAACAGAGGAGGGTAGATGAGATTGCTGGAAGAGCGTCCTCTGCTTTGTGGGTGAAAGCGCCTGGGCCTGTTAGGGGAGACAGCAGCAATATGAGTGAAGCACATGACTAAACATAAAGCATAGTAGGGTTAATTTCCTAGGGGAAAGAGTCAGTTTTCAAAGAACCAGTTATTCAAAGAGAGTTCTACAAACAAACCGCTACAGTCTGCAGTGGATCACCTTCAATATATATCACTTAGCCCTGCCCACAATTCACACCTTAAGGTAGACTGACACTATACTGATTAAACACTATAGACAAAGACTAGCCAATCAACTGTGCTAAATAACAACAATAACAGCAACAACAACAACATGGTTTAAGTTACAGTACACAAAATTACAATCCTACCTTACCAGAAGAGAAGAAATTCAAGATGAGACTTAAAGCACACTGAGTATTGAGCTGAGTTCACCTTCAATATATATCACTTAGCCCTGCCCACAATTCACACCTTAAGGTAGACTGACACTATGGAAACCATCTTTAGAGATCTTGTTAAAAGTCCAGCAGTTGAAACTTATAGCTCTAGAGTGAAACAGATTTGAATTTGAATGGTCATATGATGTCCGTGTGTGTGTGTGTGTGTGTGTGTGTGTGTGTGTGTGCGTGTGTGCGTCAGCGCTGGTGTGTGTGGTGCGACCAGAAGGGACGCCGTACCTCTGCAGGACGGACGAGGTGGGTGAGATCTGTGTGAGTTCCTGCACTACGGGTGTGTCCTACTACGGCCTGCCCGGCATCACCAAGAACGTGTTTGAGGTGAGGACACGCCTCTGACCTGCACAGCGGAGTTATTACCTCACAGATTATCATGGATAATGGAGTGTCACTGTTGTACCTTTCTCCAGTATCAGATATTAGATCCGTCAGAATGAGTTATAATTGAATTTCCGTTATATTTACATATCGCGAGTCAGATAATCCATATCTGAATATTTAAGATCTCACGATCTAATTTTAGTTCCCTAACACAAGTCTTTTGAAACATGTAAATGAGTCCCATGTCTTTTGATACAGGAAAAAGACATTGAATAACTGTATAGCATCTATGCAATTATTTTCTTTAAAAAAACAACAACTAATCAATGTAACATGTAAGTAATCAACCATTTCCAGTAGGCACTTATTACTTATATTAGACAAATAATGCACTATGTAGAGTCTAATATATTTGTTATACCCTAAACCCTATGTAGTTAACATATACATTATTGTGACTATGAACCTACTGTAGGATTCTGCATAACTGTGTGCTGGTGGTGTTTAAATGAAGCTTGAATAAATTACATTTGGTAACTTCTCTGTTCTTTTTGCCTCTAGACGATTCCAGTGACGGCGTCCGGCTCTCCCGTTACTGATCGACCGTTCACTCGCACCTCGTTGCTCGGCTTCATCGGACCGGTCAGTTCACGTTAGAAGTTTGAGTCCAGCATCAACATAGCAGTATATGGTCAACAGTATCATATCATTTTGCTGTAGAGGTCGACCAATCGATCGGTTTTGATGATTAAACGGCACAGATAACTGATTGCTGGAAAAAATCCACACCGATAGTTTTTCACGGTTGCGTCCCTTGTGGGAGCGGCTCAAATTTTGTTGTGCTATTTGAAGTGTTTTTTTTTTTTTCTCATTTTGGATGTCTCTGTTTTGATTTGTTATATGGAGTGTTACTTTTTGGTTCAGTCTGGATTTTATTTACTTTAATATTTATTAATAGTTTTTTTATATATATATATATATATATATATATATATATATATATATATATATATATATATATAATTACAAAAAAATAGCATTATGTGTGCAGGATATTTAAATAATGTGCTCAGCACGTGTTCTGCTAATATTCACTGTCACTTAAAGGAAAAACAACTGGTGCTACAATGACTTGCTTGAGTGATCATTTTTAATAAACATTTAAAAGTGTCTTTATTTAGTGTTCTTTACAAATCTAACAGAGTTGAAGGTTCTATCAATAATTTCCCAAGTGTTTATAATAATATTTGTTTGGCTTGTTGTTTCATTATTAGAGCTATTGCTGCTGACAATGGCAGAACTTCAAATTCAAAATTAAGAAAATGTTCCTTTGTGATCCTTGAGTCACTAGATCAAAGCATTCTATGGTGTAAAAAATATAAATCATATCTTAAACTGTTCTACACGTTATTACACATTATTCAAAGAATCCATCCACACAGCAGGTGGCGCAAAATGCACTGTTTTGGTGATCGTTTCATGTTCGTGTGCTGTTGCCAGGACGACCTGCTGTTTGTTGTAGGGAAGATGGACGGGCTGATGGTGGTCAGTGGGCGGAGACATAACGCTGATGATGTGGTGGCGACTGCACTGGCGGTGGAGCCAATGAAATTCGTCTACAGAGGACGGTGAGTGACTCCACTATTTACCATTTACCACATAATCATTCTCTGTGTAGCCCTGAGACAGTTTACTGAACGCTTGGACACGTGTGTGTGTGTGTGTGTGTGTGTGTGTGTGTGTGTGTGTGTGTGTGTGTGTGTGTGTGTGTGTTTGTGTGTGTGTGTGTATAGGATTGCTGTGTTCTCTGTGTGTGTGCTCCACGATGAGAGGATCGTTGTGGTAGCAGAACAGAGACCAGACGCATCCGAGGAGGACAGCTTTCAGTGGATGAGCCGAGTGCTGCAGGTACCACACACACACACACACACGCACACACATAATTAATTGACTGTATACATTTACAGAAACACACAAGGATCCGGTGACAATGTATAATCACTCTGTGTTACTATTAACAGTAAATATAATTAATAAATTTTTTTGTGTGTATGATGTATTTGAGAACCTGGATATTAAAAGTACACACACACACACACACACACACACACACATTCTCTATTCCACTGCAGTGTGTGGTGTGAGTGTATTCTCCTGACCTTTATCGTGTGTGTGTGTGTGTGTGTGTGTGTGTGTGTGTGTGTGTGTGTCAGGCAATAGACAGCATCCATCAGGTGGGTGTGTACTGCCTTGCGCTGGTTCCCGCTAACACACTCCCCAAAGCAGCACTCGGTGGGATTCATGTGTCTGAGACGAAGCAGCGTTTCCTGGAGGGAGCTCTGCACCCCTGCACCGTGCTCATGAGTCCTCACACCTGCATCACCAACCTGCCCAAACCCCGCCAAAAACAACCAGGTACACACCTCTGTGTGTGTGTGTGTGTGTGTGTGTGTGTGTGTGTGTGTGTGTATTTCATTGCATTCCTGTACTTATGCTTTTTTTTTACCTGATTCAAAGTTTAACATGTGTGTCTGCCTCTCCTCACCTTTTTTGCCCTGTCCCTGTCTTTCCTGTCCCATATTTACCCTGCCCCTGTTTGCCCCACCCCCTGTTAGAGGTGGGTCCTGCCTCCATGATTGTGGGGAACCTGGTTGCTGGGAAGCGAATCGCTCAGGCCTGTGGGAGAGACATGACTCAGTTGGAGGACCATGATCAGGCACGTAAGATACACACTCTCATACATGCTCATCTACACACACACACACACACACCTTCTTACCCAATAATATAACCCCCAACACCACCCTGTGCTACCCCTGATCCCCTTGACTCCCCCAAAATTTTAAACATCTCTCAATATAACTTATTATTCCACTCCATATTAATAAGACTGTCCAATTTATTTCAAAAGCACATTTTAATTTGAATATTTTGTATGAGAATATTTGAATATTAATCAGCCTCTAACCTTATATTACACAAATCACTCCATATTGCCTCTTATTTCAGACTTCCACCACATTCTGAACTCTTAATGCCATCCTATCATTCCGTAATACCGTACCTCCACGTTTTACATTTTATTATCTCGTCACCCCATTTTAGCATAAATTCCTCCATAAGATATCTTACTGAATCCCAAATGGCAAACATCACCTCATTTTAAACTATACAGTACGTCCTCAAATCTGTCCATATCATCTCTATAAGTTTGTCTCCATTACAAGGGTTTCCAAATCTTTGGGGCAAACAACCCCAAATGGGCATTATGAATTTTCTGAGACTTGACATTTTGGTTCCTCCTCATTGTTAATTCAATCATGCTTGTAAGTCCATCTTCAATAAACCTTTCAGCATATTTTCGTGTTCGTTTTCTTGTCTTCTGTTGTTCCTCATAGTCGGAGTTACGCAATATATTTTAAGGAACTAGCGGAGCTAGACAGACATGGAAATGTGGTTTTTTGTTTTTCGTTTTTTGCTGCAGTCTTACGCAAATGAAGCATGTCAGAATAGCAAAAAAGACTAAAATAGCACATACAGTAAACTCTTCATGCAAAACTGGCTTGTTTGGATGAGACTCCAAGTAACGTTTCAAAACAGTAGCACACAGAATCCATCTTCATGGTTAAAGCGATATATTTTTAATATTAATGTAAAGTAAATGGATAAACCAAAAGAGTTTCTCTTGTGGACGACTCCACATGGGGTCACGACCCCTAGTCGTGGGAAACCCCTGCTCTATCGCTATTACTGCTTACACTATGCATTAAAAGTATGTACTCTTGAAGAAAAACTACATGCATTTGAGTGTGCGGCAAGAGTATACAAGTACTGCGACATACTGACCCGTCATGTAACGGAAGAGAGCGTTGTTGCCTAGTTACGCAAACTGTCACCGTAAACAAACTCCTCACTGCATTTCAGCTTTTCTTCATTCGTTACTCCTTGTATCATTTATACTATATCATTTAATTTACCATTCCCTTGAGTTATTTTTCCGCATTTCATTTACACCTCTCTAAAATACGCATCACCAACGTTACACTCGTCCGCCGTGTTTGCAGGTTGAATTCAACTCAGGCAAGGAGTTCTGGGTAACATTAGCTGAAAAAGTCTCCACGGATCCACACTTCGAATATCTACCGGAAATAGTAGACCATCCGGGTACCTTTGGGATACTCGTTTCAACATACTACCATTTGGGACACGCTAATTCTAATCTCAGATACTATTTAGGACGGAGCGTAGGCGAAGTGGGACGCAGCGTATGTGTTTTATTAAGCTCCTTTATATACTTAGGTTTGTGCAATTCTACACGTTTTCAATAATATCCGGTGACTCAGACTCACTTTTCAGCACTTCACTCTCGGTTTTTCAGTGTGTGCGCCACCTCATATTTCTACCTCAGGAAAAGTCAAAGAGCCGGCAAAACTGAGAGCACTTTAACTCCAAAAAATGGAACTTCCGCCTGTTTTGAAGGCGTCACTGTTTTGTGATGTCACACTCCACAGTAATGGCTCATATGAAAGTAGACACTCAGGGCTTTAAGAATTTTGAGTTTTACATGAGTATTAATTCTAACATGCTGACATGGTTATGTGTTGTGTGTGCTTGCAGTTTCTGTACATGCAGGATGTTCTGCAGTGGAGAGCTCAGGCCACGCCCGATCACCCGCTGTTCCTGCTGCTCAACGCCAAGGTACTTTAACGCTGATGTCGGCTTCTGAATGCCGGGGAAACTGAGTGAACGCACCACTAACTGTGCTTAGGAATTGTGTGTTTTAGGGTGCCGTGGCGAGCAGTGCGTCCTGTGTGCAGCTCCATAAGCGTGCCGAGCGCGTCGCTGTGGCTCTCATGGAGCGTGGCAGACTGAACGCAGGAGATCACGTCGCACTTGTTTACCCGCCCGGTAAGAGACGCTTGTATTAGTGACCTCTGCGTTAGTGTGTGTTTATATGGTCTAGTGTGCGTGAAACTCTGGAGGTTTTAATGTTTAACCCAGAAAGTATGTAGACTGCAAACTTTTTCGCAGCTAGATTTAGAAATGCATGGAATGTTTAAACTTCCCAGATAGTTTATTTAATGAAACTTCTTGACTCGATTAAAACTGACTCGAGCATTCTCTTGGACAATTTTCATAATGTTGACTGGTATTTATTTGGTTGCTTGTTTGTTGCCTGTTTGTTCGTTCGTTCGTTCATTTAAAAATAACTGGACATGCTGTGGGCACAGTGGCTTAGTGGTTAGCATATTTGCCTCACACCTCCAGGGCTTGGGGTCGATTCCCGCCTCCGCCCTGTGTGCACGGAGTTTGCATTTTCTCCCCGAGCTTCCTCCGGGTACTCCGGTTTCCTCCCCCAGTCCAAAGACATGCATTGTAGACTGATTGGCATTTCCAAATTGTCCACTGTGTGTGAATGATGGATTGACACCCCGTCCTAGGTGTCCCCCGTCTTCCCTTCCCAAGTTCCCTGGCATAGGCTCTGAGCTTCCCTGCGACCCTGTGTAGGATAAGCAGTATAAAAAATGGATGGATGGACATGTTGTTATGGGAGTTTTAATTCACTTATACCACATCAGTTAATACTAATTAATACTTACAGCTTTATTTATTCAAAAACATCAAATTATACTTCTTATCCGTTTACAGTTACATGTAATGTTGTGGAACAGCCATGAAACAAAGTTTGTTACTGTTATCATTCATGTTATAAGAGTTACAGTATAAAAAGTCGTTCCCTCACCAGCCTCTCTTTCTTCTTTGCTGCTCGAACTTAATAAGATTTTTTTTTTTTTAAATGCAGCTTGTCATATTACTGATAAACCGCAAAAAGCCAAGTACTCTGTCCTGGAGACTTTTCCATAATGAAAAACTTCAATGTTACCTTTGACCGGAGACTCCTTCCATAAATTTCCTATATGAATTCCTCCGATATGAAATGTTCCTATAGAAATGATAACATTTTAGAAGGAGCACATTAATACAAACCTGTGGTTTGCCTTACAGCCGGAACGACAGTCAGAGCTGCTTTTAGAGAAAATTAATCAACATCTTTTAACCAATCAGATTAGAGAATTCAACAGTGCTGTGGTATAATTAGACATATTAAATATGTAATAAACTCTAAAACTCCTACACAGTAAAATACAGTGTTGAATTAACACCTTCAGTGTTTATATATGTCCAAATGGACTCAAATGAATGCTGAAAGAGTTAAATCAACACTCTGTTTTGCTGTGTAGTTGTGAATGTGTGATGTACTAGCATCCCATATTTTATAATGAACCATATATAGATAACATATTCTTGAGTGATAGATATCATCTGATCTCTGCTTTGCCGCAGGCATCGACCTGATCGCGACGTTTTACGGCTGTCTGTACGCCGGCTGTGTTCCAGTAACAGTCCGTCCTCCCCACCCACAGAATCTGGCCACAACGCTACCCACCGTCAAGATGATTGTCGAGGTAAAATCACACCACAGTGCATAACGTGGGGATCTTATCAATGCAGGCTATAAATCATTCTGCTCAGGAGATCGGCCTATAAAAGGAAGGAAGCCAAATGAATTGTCTCTCATAGTGTGTTTTACAGTTTAAAATCTCCTAACAGCAACTTAGTGAAGTCTAATTGAGAATTTACCTCATCTCAGATTTACAGTAATTATGTTTTCAACTCGTACAACATGTTCACAGCTTTGTTAAACTCAGAGCTATCTGAGAAACTCCAAATTTTCTGACAATGTCAACTTGACAGCGTATGGTATCATGGTAAGGAGTTAGGAGTGACCTTATGCCAGTAATAAGATTGTAATAAATAAATCTGTTGTTATTGCAGTGTGGGATGAGTAACTAAGGAAAAACAGGCCTGTGTTGGTTAGTAAGGCTAAGCTGTCACTGACCTTGTGTGTGTGTGTGTGTGTGTGTGTGTGTGTGTGTGTGTGTGTGTGTGTGTGTGTGTGTGTGTGTGTGTGTGTGTGTGTGTGTGTGTGTGTGTGTGTGCGTGTGTGTGTGTGTGTGCTTTGCAGGTCAGTAAGTCAGTGTGTATCCTGACCACACAAGCAATAATGAAGCTCCTGAAATCCAAAGAAGCCTCAGCTGCCGTGGATGTAAAAACATGGCCGATGGTACTAGACACAGGTACAGAGACCAGTGTTAAAATTCTGGCCCAGTGAGTGATATATTCAGAGTTGTGATTGTGATATATTCAGTTGAGTGAAGGAGTGAGGAGCTAATACTGAAACTGCTCACACTGATAGTCAGACCTCAGAAGTAACTACAGACTTATGCACTGCTTGGATATTTACACACACAGTGGAATTTGGTTTAAAAACGGAGATTTTTGTCAGTTACGCACTAATCTAACCTCAAGTGAGGAGTAGTATTAAATCCAGTGCCACTTTCTGAAAATGTGTCATACTGAAAAATATTCTGGGCAATGTATCTACGCGATATGGAACAATATGGAATGCCATTCAACAGCAGAATTAAATATATACTTCAAAATTATGAAATAAATAAACATAGGATTCATTTCAAGGAGAGGCGCAAAAAATATATATTTTTAAATTGTATGTACATGGAGGAGTTCATTGGAGATTAACTTATTCAGAGACAATATTTAAACCAGACAAATTCAACCCATTTCAATTTAGTTTGGTTTAGTTTCAATTGTATAATACAGCTGAGGTCATAAGTTTGTATACGCCTTGCAGAATCTGCAAAATGTTAATAATTTAACAATAAATAAATAAGAGGGATCATAAAAATTGCATTTTGTTTTTTTGTTTAGTACTGACATGAATAAGCTATTTCACATAACAGATGTTTACATTTAGTCCACAAGACACAATAATAACTGAATTTACAGAAATGAACCAGTTCTTAACACTGTGTGTCGTTACCTGGATGATCAGCGACTGTTTTTATATTTTGTGATGGTTGTTGTCACGAGTCCCTTGTTTGTCCTGAGCAGTTAAACTGCCCACTGTCCTTCAGAAAAATCCTCCAGGTCCTGCACATCCTCTGCATTTCCAGCATCTTCTGCATATTTGACCCCTTTCCAAAAGTGACTATAATGATGTTCAGTTCCATCTTTTTGCACTCAGGACAGCTGAGGGACTCGTACACGACTATTACAAAAGGTGCAAACATTCACTGACGCTCAAGAAGGCGACACGATACATTAAGAACCAGGGGGGTGTAAACTTTTGAACAGGATGATCGGTGGAAATTATTATTTTGTTTAAAGCTGTTATTTTTTTTCATTTAGTACCGCCTTTTAGAAGCTACATAAGGTATTTCCCAGAAGACAAAATAAGACAAATTCACACCGATGATCCTGTTCAAAAGTTTACACCCCCCTGGCCCTTAATGCATCGTGCTGCCTTCTTGAAACATGAAAAAATATCAACTATACCTAATCAAACTGACCATCAGATGAGTATTGTCCTGACCTTTTTGTACAAAAGAAAAATCCGGAAACATCTGAAGCGTAAACTGCACACAGGTTATTTAAAAAGAAAATACTGCCTGGAAAATAAATTTAAGCTCCCATGTAAGCTGATTCTGAATACCGAGAACAGCGCAATGTGTTCTGGGTAACGATGTTTTATTCAAAGCGAGGGGACGGGGCAAACGAAGTGATGCAGTTTTAAATGTTAAAATAAATCAAGTCGAAACAAGTCTCAAGAGACAGCCTGGTCATGAGACACAAAACTGATACGTATCAAAAAGAACATGGCCTTATTCCATATAGGTTGCTTTTAAGGATGGGTCTGATTGATTTAACTAATAGTTGAAAGTGATAGTTGTCGTGTAGTAATGATGATGTTCATGCTTGTGGTGTTTCAGACGATCTGCCCAGGAAGAAACTCTCACAGATCTACAAGCCGCCGACGCCGGAGATGCTCGCGTACCTGGACTTCAGTGTGTCCACTACAGGCATACTCGCTGGGGTGAAGGTATCATACATCCATCACAAAGCTGGTGTAATTATCCCTTTAGTGAAATGACAGGTGGTGTGTAGGGTACTGTACTGAACAGGCTGCAGTAGGTACTGTAATAGTAGTGCACTGTAGAGTACAGGAGGTAGTGTGGAAGTTAGAGCACGCATGTAGGGATTGTCGATAGCGTGGCGTGTTTCATAGCTAGCGTTTAAGACACAGGAAGTCTCTATAAATCGAAACTCTCCTACTCTCGTGTTATTATTATTTTTTTTTTCCACAGATGTCCCACGCTGCTACCAGTGCCTTGTGTCGGTCCATAAAGCTGCAGTGTGAGTTGTACCCTTCACGACAGATCGCCATCTGCTTGGACCCTTACTGCGGCCTCGGCTTCGCTCTCTGGTGCCTCTGCAGGTCAGGATCGGCTCAGACACACACGCAGACAAACGCACTGAACGTTAACACTTAGAAATTGCACAAAAACTGCTGTCTGTATTGGGAGATGACACCGAAAATGTTGACACCACTGAGAAATTACGTCTTATTCTTTTCCCGATTTTCTCCTTGAACACACTCAGAGCTCACAGATGCCCATGATTTGCTAATGTCACTGTAATTGATAGGGGAGGGAGAGAGTATTCCGTCCATAGGAGTCCAAGAGACTCCCCAGCCACGGGAGACTCCTCAGGAGCCCATGTCTTGTCTTACTCTTTTTAAATAAAAGAATGAGCTAACTATTTAGGAGGATTTTGGAGGAAGCTGGTGAACTGGAATATTGGGCGTAGAGTGCTATAAACTTTGATGGTACATTCAATAGTAAATTAAATTAAAACTATTTATGAAAGTATAGCATGTCTACGCTCTTGGTACACACATTTCTTTATCTTTCTTTTGAAGTAAAATAAACAGCAGCAGAAAATGACCTGTGCAGCAAAATGAGATCAATATTAACAAAATATAGTTATCCCAGTTGTCAGATCATAATAGTATTATTTTGGACATTGTTCTAAACTGCCCTGTATGTATGTGTGTGTAGTGTATACTCAGGACACCAGTCTGTTCTGGTCCCTCCTCTGGAGTTGGAGAGTAACGTGTCAGTGTGGCTCTCGGCTGTGAGTCAGTATAAAGTACGCGTCACCTTCTGCTCTTACTCAGTGATGGAGATGTGCACAAAAGGCCTGGGCTCTCAGACCGAAGCTCTGCGGGTCAGTACACTTCTCTCTCTCTCTCTCTCTCTCTCTCTCTCTCTCTCTCTCTCTCTCTCGCTCGCTCGCTCTCGCTCGCTCTCTCTCTCCCTTTCTCATACACACAGACCCACACTCATATACACTCTTCCTTCCTGTCTTCTTGTCTTTTGGTTGGAAATTAAAACGACTCAAGAAGGTTAATGGCTGTCAACAATTAGTTGGGATTATTTGTGGGTATTGATTGACAGTGTGAACTGTTTTTATTTATTTATTTTTTATTAATATACCAGGCTGCATGTAGACTTCCGGGATTAGTTTTGCTAAGTATCATCTACGTATAAACAGGCTAACTAACATTACAATTAGTACACCAACAAAAAGCAGCAGAGATATAACCTTTATAAATAATTGATTGACCGAATATTTCCATGTATATTTTTTACCACCTCTTTATTTACCCACTCTGTGTCCATGTCATCAGTTACGAAACATCAACCTGTCATGTGTGCGCACCTGCATGGTGGTGGCCGAGGAGAGACCCCGCATCGCTCTCACTCAGTCTTTCTCCAAGATCTTTAAGGACCTGGGCCTCTCACCTCGAGCCGTCAGCACCACGTTTGGCTGCAGAGTCAACGTGGCCGTCTGCCTTCAGGTGAGGAGGGGTGCCTTTACTTTCGCGTTTACTTATTTCATACTAAATGGTTTTATTCATGCTATCACATAAAACTAAAACCTGAAAATAATAAAGCAAATCTGAATTTATCAATTAAAAATCCGAGGATATTGAATGGCTGATAATTTGTATTATTTATATGTGTTTACTATTTATTTTAATTGTAGTTCAGACTACAATAATATGTTCAGTGTGTTGTAAATGAAATTAATGATTGATTTGTCAGCATCATGTCTGTGTTCTCATTATTTTTTCTTTTTTTCTTTATAATGTGTGTCCTTCTGTGGGTTTTTTTGTGTTTTTGTGTTTGGTCTGTGTCTGTGGGTTCTATGTCTGTTTGTCTGTGTGTGTGTGTATGTGTGTGTGTGTGTGTGTGTGTGTGTGTGTGTGTGTGTGTGTGTGTGTGTGTGTGTGTATGTGTGTGTGCACATCCGTCCCACTCCGTCAGCCCAACAGACTGGGCAACCTGGCTGATCAGGTACAGTGTGTAGAGGGGAAGAGTGTACACAGTCTGCTTTTATTTGTGCATCTCTGATTGTGTGTGTGCGTGTGTGCGTGTGTGCGTGTGTGCGTGTGTGCGTGTGTGCGTGTGTGCGTGTGTGCGTGTGTGTGTGTGTGTGTGTAGCTTATCTGCATGTCATAGAAAGCTGCTTTATGCTGTCTGTGATTTAGTACAGTCCTTGTTTACTTGTTATCTCTGATGTGTTGTTTTAATCTGTGTAGTTATATTGATGCCACAAGTGCCTAATTAATCAAAGTCTCCTCTAGTTTTTTTTCCAGTTTGTTTCCATAGATTGTTTCTAATAAAATAAAATGTTCAAAACATTTCTCAATTCACTTATACAGAATTTTTATTTTTATTTTTTTTACTTTATGAGTAAACCAAAAATGGTAGTCTTATGGCACTGGTTTGATGAATCCTGATTGGGGTTTTGACTTAAAGAGAGACCGTCTTCTTCATAAGAGCTGCCATGATTCGTGCTGTTAATCTGTTCATCTTGGCAGCGGCTTGAATTATTGGCTTCCAGAGAAAAGCCTGTATCTAAAACAGTCTCTAAAAATCAATTTTCCCCTGAGACAAGATGCAGTTAACTTTTTTTTTGCTGTGTATACGTATATATATATATATATATATATGATTCAGAACACGGTACAACTGTAGTGTCTAAAAATGAACAAACTTACCCATTTTATCTGAACACTGTTATAACGTCATGGAGTGGCAGACTGTGACAATCTTTAAATTTGTCACAGCATTAAGCCATGTCATTTAAAGATACACTATCTGGCCAAAAGTTTGTGCACACCGGACCATCACACCCATGTGTGCTTGTTGAACATCCCATTCCAGATTTAGTCCCACTTTTACTGTTATAATAACATCAACTTTTCTGCAAAGTCTTTCCATTAGATTTTGGAGCATGGCTGTGAGGATTTATGCTTCTTTAGCCACAAGAACATTAGTGAGGTCAGGCATTGATGTTGGGTGAGGAGGTCTGGGGTGCAGTCGGTGTTCCAGTTCATCCCAAAGGTGTTCAGTGGGGTTGAGGTCAGGGCTCTGTGCAGGAGTTCTTCTACTCCAACCTTGGCAAACCATGTCTCCATGGACCTCACTATGTGCACAGGGGCATTTGTCATGCTGGTGTCCACAAACCTTTGTATATATAGTGTATGACTACATTTAAGGGTAGATTATTTTAACTTGACTTTCAAGGGTTAAGTGAGACTCTGGTAGAGCTCTGGTTATGGCCTGTACTATCAATCACTGTTTGTGATTATAATAGTGCTTGGGCTGCTTATAAAGCAACTTTTTTTTTTTTTTTTTTGTTCATGCTGCAGTCTTTTATTTCTCTAACCCTGTATTCAAATACTGTTTATAACATGCCCTCATCAACTGCCAACTTGCTGGCTGCATCACACCAGTTGGGTTGTCACATATCCATCCATTATCTGTACTGCTTATCCTACACAGGGTCACGGGGAGCCTGGAGCCTATTCCAGGTGACTCAGGGCATGAGGCAGGGGACACCTTGGATGGGGTGCCAACCCATTGCAGGGCACAATCGCACACATATTCACATACCCATACACACACTACGGACAATTTGGAAATGCCAGTCAACTTACAACCCATGAGTACCTGGAGGAACCCTCCGAAGCACGGGGAGAACATGCAAACTCCACGCAAACAGGGCAGAGGCGGGAATCAAACCCCCAACTCTGGAGGTGCAAGGCAAACCTGCTAAGCCAACGTGCCTCCTCGTTGTAACATATCAGAAGACAGACCATACTGTTATATGAAAATAATCCACACCAGCATTGTGTTATATGTTACCAACCATATGGTCTGAAGTGTGTTATTACACTTGCACCACAGTGATTTGCCAACGATTACAATTATTTATTTATTACTGGACAACACTTTTTAACTGTTTATGTTTACATTTAATGTTCTGGAATGTCCGAGAGGCAAGTTAGTACCTGTTATCCCCTACATTATATTTTTGCTCACTAGCCTCGCCTGTATTCTCTCACTTGAAGTTAATGAGACAAGAAAGAAAAACGCAGCTTGCCACGTGACCCGGAAAGCGCAAACTTACTGACCTGTACAAAAAGCTCTGACACCCGAGACTCCTTCCATAAATGTACTGTAGGAACGATAATGTATGAGAACGAGTACATTAATATAAACACACCTTCTGAATTCAAACAGACAGGAACCCTAAAAGCGTCCGCTTGCTGCTAAATGGAAGGAGTGTGAATTGGGAACGGACTCGGCTATTTGAAAAACCAGTAAGAAGCCAATAATATTATTGATATTGACTGGTTCGGTTTGAACATAGCAAATCAAATCTTATACAGTATCTTTAAAATAGCAAGCATACTCCATCCGCTATTATTTGATGTTTCCATATGGAAATCGCATCTGAACGCAATGCCTTATGGATAAGTTCTTCTTCTTCTTACAGTCTACAGTGATGACTGAAGAAACCATCTACCAAACTTTGAGCTAATAAGGTACTGAAACTGCCCTTAAGGTGGTAAAATCGATTCCTCAGAGGGGAAGTCAATAAGGGCATGTTAAACTCTGTATTTGAAAACATATGGCGTGAGTGCTTTGTTGCTATTGCTGCTGTGGATGTGTACAAGTACACTAGTCAGTGCTTTTCAATATGCAGATACCACTAACAAAGATTACATAGCTCTGTTTAGAGTAGCTCTTGTGGTGGAGGCTGGTATAACCTTCTCCCTTTCTGCATTATTTTTCCACCTGGTCCTATGAAGGGTAAGGGATAAAAAATTCCTAAAGAACCCGATAAAAGTTAAAATAACATGCTATTTATTTGTTAGCCGTTTATATCAAAGTTTTTCCACATGTTACTCCTCTGGTACATCTCAACAGTGACACGAAAAACTAAAATGGAAATAATGTGGAACACATTTAAAATTTTATACCTTACACTTCATGGCTTTTTCTGGGAAATATTTATTAAGACCCTGAAATTGTCTTTTATGTTTAAGCTGATCTTCAAGTGATATTGGAACATCAATTAATCTGAGAAATGAATGTGTCAGTATTAAACTGCCCAGTATACGGTATTGATTTAATATAATGTGTTGTAATCAAGTTAAAATGATTTTTATTAGATCTGGAATAACCTCCTCTTGAAGGATGGAAGTTATGGGATCTGGTCCTTCAGATCTCTCTGTCATAGTAAAGATTTTACTTGCCAGACTAATTCCACTCTTCCCATGCAGGGTACAGCTGGTCCTGATCCCACCACCGTCTACGTGGACATGAGAGCACTTCGACATGACAGGTGAGTCCTTTAAAATGTTCAAAACACGAAATCCCAACAATGTCATGACGACACTAGAGATGGTGGGAAACCGTTGCTGTTTGATGAGTGCTTTGGTGTTGGTTATGTTGTGACTGGTGGATAATGTGTGTCAATGAAAATGTGGATTAATGATGGTGTTTGATGGATAAGGTGTTTGGATAATGTTTGTTTAGAAAGCAGTTGTCTGATAATGGGGGTTAATAAAGTGGTTTGATGGTGTTTGATAGATAACGGTTTGTGAAGGTGTTTGGTGGATAATGTGGGTTAATGAAAGAGTTTGATGGATAATGTGGGTTAATGAAGGATTTTTTGAAGGTGTTTGATGGACACTGTGGGTTAATGAAAGAATTTGACGGTGTTTGATGGATAATGTGGGTTAATGAAAGAGTTTGATGGTGTTTGATGGACACTGTGGGTTAATGAAAGAATTTGACGGTGTTTGATGGATAATGTGGGTTAATGAAAGTGTTTGAAGGTGTTTGATGGATAATGTGGGTTAATGAAAGAGTTTGATGGTGTTTGATGGATAATGTGGGTTAATGAAGGATTTTTTTGAAGGTGTTTGATGGATAATGTGGCTTAATGAAAGAGTTTGATGGTGTTTGATGGATAATGTGGCTTAATGAAAGAGTTTGATGGTGTTTGATGGACACTGTGGGTTAATGAAAGAATTTGACGGTGTTTGATGGATAATGTGGGTTAATGAAAGTGTATGAAGGTGTTTGATGGGTAATGTTCAGTTCAGTTTATTTGTATAGCGCTTTTAACAATGGACATTGTCCCAGAGCAGCTTTACAGAAGTATAGAAATTCAGGATATAGATTTTAAATTTATGAATTTATCCCCAATGAGCAAGCCAGCGGCGACGGTGGCAAGGAAAAACTCCCTGAGATGATATGAGGAAGAAACCTTGAGAGGAACCAGAAATGTGGGTTAATGAAAGAGTTTGATGGTGTTTGATGGATAATGTGGGTTAATGAAGGAGGGTGGGGGAAACGGGTGTACGGTGGCTTAGTGGTTAGCACGTTTGCTTCGCACCCCCAGGATTGGGGGCTCGATTCCTGCCTCTGCCCTGTGTACTTGGAGTTTGCATCCGTGCTTTGGGGGTTTTCTCCCCCAGCCTTACAACATGCGTTCGCTGATGTAGGTTGATTGGCATCTCTAAACTGTCCATAGTGTGTGTGCGATTGCGCCCTGCGATGGGTTGCCATCCGTCCAGGGTGTCCCCTGCCTTATGCCACGAGTCCCCTGGGATACGCCCCATGCTCCCCGCAACCTTGTGTATGGTAAGCGGTACAGAAAATGGATGGATAAATGAAGGAGTTTAATGGTGTTTGATGGATAATGTGGGTTAATTAAAGTGTTTGATGGATAATGTAGATTAATGAACGGGTTTAATGATGTTTGATGGATAATGTGGGTTAATGAAGGGCTTTAATAGTGACTGATGGATTACACATTTGTTTGATAAAGAATGTTTGGGTTTGCATGTTCATTATCATTTAATAGCTGCTTTCTTTTACACATCACAGCTTTTACTGTTAATTGTGTCTGAAATCTGCAACACTCTTTCGATATGAAGTGCTCATTTTATTTTTGAGAATAAATAGAATATAAAACAGATAGTTTCAGTTCTCAAAGCTGATTGGCTGAGTCGTGTTTGAAGCCGTCGTAAAATCCTTGATGTACTGTACACACACCTCTGATCTCATCACAATAGTTTAATTCTGCATGACCATTTGTCCATTGTTTATTTGGATTATTATTTATAATAAAATAAAACAAATTGTTGAACACTGGATATTATCATATTGTTTTTGTCACCATTTTATAAGAGTTTATGAACACTTTTACCCATGGAAAAAAAACCACCACTGTAACCCCCACGCTCTCAGAAAACGGGAAGAATTTTGAATGTGTGTATTTATTTATTTATTTTTCAGAGTGCGGCTGGTTGAAAGAGGCTCTCCACACAGTCTGCCTCTGATGGAGTCAGGAAAGGTGAGAAAACACACCTACATCAGTTCCAAATTTCTCTCTCTAATAATTTTCACACCTGATCTGCATTCCTTTACCAGTAATATTTAAGCGTTTGCATCATTCAGCATTTAAAGTTTATTTCTGACCAGATGCACACACTCCCATGCTCAGTCCTGGTAAAATATTGGCTCCTGTTCACACATCTACTCTCCACATTCCCTTATTTTTTCCCCCTGAATTATATTAGTCTTTCCCTGGTCGATTTGTGTCAGTCTTGCAGCTTGTCTTCACCCACTCCACATAACTGTGTGAAAGGGGCTACATGCACACACTATGCAGATCCACACCTTTCACACACACTTCCTGCCTGCATGTGCTTGTTTCGGTAAGGCATATGACCATGTTATATGAATGTGTTTACTCCTGCAGATCCTGCCCGGTGTAAAAGTAATCATTGCTCACACAGAGACCAAGGGACCGCTCGGAGACTCTCATCTTGGAGAGGTGAGTTTCTCCTCACCACTGTTCAGTACAAAATACATTTATTAGCTCAACCAAGAGCTAAATCGAAACATTTGGCCTAAACGTGTGTGACTCGTAATCTTTCAACAGATCTGGGTTAGCAGCCCCCACAATGCCACAGGATATTACACAGTTTACGGTGAGGAGGCGCTGCACGCTGATCACTTCTGCACCAAACTGAGTTTCGGTGACACACAAACCGTATGGGCGCGGACAGGATACCTAGGCTTCCTGCGCAGGACCGAGCTCACCGATGCCAGCGGAGGTAAACAAAGCTGCACAAGGTCCCCTTACACAGAGCCTCGAATAATCATGTTCAGTAACATTTTTACATATTTCAGTTTAACCACCAGCACATCATTTAAGTCCTCAAGCTTTTATTCACTATCTGTCTTTCTTTCTGTCTGTCTATTATCATTTTATTAAAACTATATGTTTGACTGTATTTTGATCTTTAACAAAGTGCGTGTATTTATTGACCATTTTTAAAAATCTCTTTTGGGGAACAAATGTCCCCATAATGATAACAGAGGTGCCAACATTTATGGTTTGACCCCCTTTTATAGCAGTAGAGGAGCAACACTTTTCTGCTTTTTAAATTAATAGCTGTCACAGAAAATGATAATACAATGTGGGGGGGGGGGATTCACTGAAGGGGAAAGGTCCCTCTGTGAGGAACCCTGGCTAGGCCTCATGAAAAAAAATATTAATCTCACATTTGGTTAGTGAGATTACAGATCTCAATACAAATACACTGCAAGGCTACAATTACAAATTGTGTGTGTGTGTGTGTGTGTGTGTGTGTGTGTGTGTGTGTGTGTGTGTGTGTGTGTGTGTGTGTGTGTGTGTGTGTGTGTGTGTGTGTGTGTGTGCAGAACGGCATGATGCCCTGTACGTAGTAGGATCTCTGGATGAGACGCTGGAGCTCAGAGGGATGCGCTATCACCCCACTGATATTGAAACCTCTGTCATCAGGTCACATAAGAGCATCGCTGAGTGGTGAGATAAAGCCCTTCTCCAGCCTCCTGTCTCTCTCACACACACTTTTCCTCTCTCTCTCTCTCTCTCTCTCTGTCTCTCTGTCTGCGTTCAAAATGTGACAGTATCTACTGCATTCGATTCAGTACCTACTGCTCGGCCGTCGATACAGTACGTACTGATCAGTATATGTGTGTAGTATGAATACAATCCGGATATACTACATCCGCCATGTTGGCGTTGTCATGAGACCTACAACTTAAAATGAGACGATGCGCCGCCATTTTTGATTCTGACAGCTCTTCCTCGCCAGTCCCATTTCCTTATGGGATAGCGCAGTGTCCATTGCTTCCATACTGCAGAATCTCGGCGGAAGCACCTACTGTTTTATGAATACTGAGATTTTGGACATACTACTCCTATGGTGTACTGCTTTTCTCCTACTTTATAGTAAGGTAGTAGGGATATTCCGATGCAACCTCTCTCTCTCTCTCTCTTTCTCTCTCTCTCTCTCTCTCAATGAGATTTTAATCCAGTTCTCTCCAGCTGTGGTCATAAACTGACACTGAGGATAGTCCACCACCCAGAAGTGGTCCCTTTCCACTGAATGTGTTTACATGCATACTAAATAATCAGAACATTATCAGATTGCAGCAGTTATCAGATTATTCAGGTGGTCCTGTAAATAATATACTATAATATTTTAAATCAGATTAAAGACATTATTTTAAAAAATTGAAAAAAATCTGAAAAAAATCCTGGATTTGATCCAAATAATCAGATTATTCAACACATGTATCCTGGTGAATGCTTGGTTTGTTTGCACAAATGTAAGAAGATCGAGAAAATATCTGGAGCAGCATTTTGTGCAACCATAAAATCTCACAAATAATTAAAAGAACTCAAGTGCTGACTCATGAGCAGCTCGAGTTAATGGCCAAAGTGTGCAGATATGTATTACTTTCATTATTATTATTTTTTTCTTCCAGTTTTTTCCTTCCTGTGCTGTATGTAAACTTCTTCAAACCAACCTCATAGCTGTGTTTGTCCTCTGCAGTGCCGTGTTTACGTGGACTAACCTGCTGGTGGTGGTGGTGGAGCTGGAAGGCTTGGAGCAGGAGGCTCTGGATCTCGTTCCCCTCGTCACCAATGTGGTTCTGGAGGAGCACTACCTGATCGTGGGCGTGGTGGTGGTGGTCGACCCTGGCGTCATTCCCATCAACTCTCGTGGGGAGAAGCAGCGCATGCACCTGCGTGATGGCTTCCTCGCCGATCAGCTCGACCCCATTTACGTGGCCTACAACATGTGAAACCAGGAAAAGAAAAAAAAAAAAAACAGAAAGAAAGTGAGACAGGAATTGAGACGGTTTCTCCTTCTGCACATCTTCATGATGAATGAACATGATGGAACTATGCAGTGTGTGTGTGTGTGTGTGTGTGAGTGTGTTTTCCTCTAAGGAAGACTATTACAATGCCTCTGATACAAAACAGTGTCTCCCCATTTCATAACTGACTGCATACCATTTTGGTTTTGTCGCCATTTCAAATATCAGGTTAAAGGAATATTAAAATATATAAAATTTTCCTTTCGGTTGAATGTAGTTAATCGGTTTGGGGGTTTTTTTTGCACTGGATCTATGAAGCCAATGTAGTTAACGAATAATGGAAGTTTACCTCACCCGAAACTATCTATCTCGCCCAAATTGTCACATCATATTGATTGGTTATGTAATTTCATTTTAAGATTTTTTTTTTTTAATGTACTGAAATTTATTGTACTACTACAGTACCTCTACAGTACCTTCATAATTTGATAGGCAGGGTCTACACGCATTTGCCCAAGATGGCTGCCACCCATAATGTCACAGTATTGATACAGAATGAAATACTGTATGTGTGTATAGATTATAGTCAGGACTGGCTGGTATAATGGTCTGGAGGGTTTAAGCCCTTCATCTCTTTCAAGATAAATAAAACCAGGCGCCACATTTCGCTATTTGTCTTTCTTTCTGTTAACAAATAGCTTGAAGTAGATTTTTTTTTTTTTTTTACTTTGGTGGAAACAAAAACAGCACCACTGGTGGTTTTAAAAGAATATTGGCATGAATGGTGCTGCCTTTCTGTCTTTCCATAGGCACACTAACGTGCAAATAATACCAAATAATCCGTTAGTAATTGGATTGATACCTCAATCGGATTGAAAAGCCTTCATGTAAACACCTCAATCGATCCAATCGAGCTTGATCATAATGAAATTTCGATCTGATATAAAAGGGGTGGTGTAAATCAGAAATAATTTGGTAAATAGGAAAAACAATAGCCATGTAAAAATTTTAATCTGATTATTTTCCCAATCGGATTCAAAAATAACTTTGGGGCACCTCCTTCCGTAACCTTTGCAGCAGCAGCATGCTTCTCTTCTTTTCTATGTCTGTCCATGACTGTCAGAGCAAGTATTCGTACTCGCACAGCAGCATCAGAAGCAGCAGCGTAGCAGATCTGGTCCACCAGACCAAACCTATTTACACTCTGTTTACAAACTCTATTTACAATCTATAAAAGCTCACAATTTCACTCCCAGAATTGTCATAGCTGAGATGTAATGCACATATAAGTGAATATTTAAATCGGATTGCAGTGTAAACATTCCTAATGAGTATTTGTGCTCCTGTGTGTATTAGTTTTATGCCTATGCCTATACAATGAGATGCCATGCTATAAGGCTCCACCTTAATTACTGCTAAGTCCTAAAATATGTTTTTAGTCCTCCCATTCATTTTCCCAGCCAGCTGTCACTCGGCGTCCTAAACCACATCAGAACTGGATGTGGTTCGAGGCAGGTATTTATGCAAATGATTTTGGGTGAGATAGACTTTCTCTTAGCTACATTAGCCTCGTAGCTCTAGTGGAAAAACTAAAGATGCAGACTTCAGACACCAAACATGTCTTGGCTGACTGACTACATTTGATTTTAATGAACAATTCCGTTAATGTGTGCTTAGGGTTTTGTTTTGAAGTCTGGAGGAAACAACAACGAGGACCATAAACACAACGCGACCCAACCGTTAATGCTGATCTTCATATTCAATCCCCGATCAGCACTTTTGTCAAACTCTCACTTCTCAGTGCGTGCCGACGTGCAAAGAATCATGTTTTTGCGGACAGAAGGAGACGTCCGTTTGCCAGGACTGCAGCTACCAAGAGGAAGCACGAGAACTTAATGCACCTCAGCTCCAAAGCAAATATGGTTTCATCATATTCCAACACACTGACATGCTTCGAATCTTTAATATAACGTGAGAGATTTTACAGAAAACCGAAAGTGCAATACGATGAGAGCTGATCTGATATCTTGGTATGTGTGCTATAACGGCACTGCTATTGTGTGGGTTTGATGCTCAGGATTGCAGTTTTTCTCTTTTGCTTGCACACAGTGTACACACTGCTTTAAAATACCTCAACACTAATTAGGCTAGACACCTAGCAAAACATAATTTTAGCACCCAAGCTGTGTTATTAACCACATATCAGGTATATTTATCCACTTAATCTAAACTATGGGCAGCTATTTTATTTTATTTTTATTTTTTTTTGGTGCTGACACAACTAGACTACAGTTTGCTGAATATCATAGCTAACTAGCATGTTAGTCTTAGTGGCTAGCATGTTAGTCAGACAGGTAAAGTGAGGTTGTGTTACCTTAGCTAGTTAATTTTAACTAGAGTTATCTACAAACAATACAAATTTAAACAAAGCCACCACCATTAGGTACAAAACTAGCTATTCGGTTACATTTGTAAAGTTTGAGCATCAGGTTTATGACGATGTCAAAACTCTCATGGGAACGTTGGTCCGGTGAACAAATACTATATGTGAAGTGAAATATGTGAAGCTGCCTTCAAATCTGTCGTAAATAAGGAGAGCTTTGCTATTTTTTTTTTCTTTTCGTCAACGAATGTTATAGCATTAAGCTTGTGTCTAATGTGAAGTACTTTGCAGTCATTGTTTTCAGGAGTATTGGAATAAGACTCCTACATAAAGACACTACATTAACATCGATAACATAGTTCTGTGTGTGCAATTGAGAAAAACTGTAACTAACTGAATATAAATCACCATCATTCAGCTTATGTTGATGCATCTATGGACCACCATACTTTTTTCAACAGCAAATCAGAAAACACAACAGCAATTATGTATAGTAATGATTAGGGTTGTAACAAGACGCAAAATTCATATTCGATACAGGATACGGTGGGGTCTTGACACGATACATTTTCAATACAGAAAAAAAAAAAAGTATTGCCTGAAAGTGTGCTTTTGGTTTCCATTTTGAATCGATTCAAATGTTTGAGATGAAAAGTTACAGAAGTTACAGAGGCCGTGCATTATTGATTTTTTTCTTTCTTGTTTTCTCATGATCACAACTTCATTTTCTCGTGATCTCGACATAAAAATTGTTTTCTCACGTTGTTGACATAACAAAAGTTGTTTATTCGTGATAATGACAAGTTTTCTATGTACTCGAAATAACATGTTTTTATTGTTCTGGGGGCAGCAAAAGCGTAGCACAGTCCCGCAGAATCATGGAAGAACACATTCATTTTTACTTTGATCAGGGACTCTATGTATGAAATAGCTCTATGTGTGGCAGTGATTGATGACTTCCACTTTAGTGTCCGACACTTGAGAAGGGGATGCCCGTCTCTCTCAGTGCGGAGATCAAGGCCATCGCTAAAGCGGGCAATTATTATATTTATGATGGTGATCGACGACGTCAACATGCATGCAGCACCAGTTCCATTCCCAGGCATGGAAGTGGTATTAGGGGGGCCAGTAGGTGGTGCTCTCCCTGTAGTCTGTGTGGGTCCTAATGCCCCGGTATAGTGACGGGGACACTATACTGTAAAAAGAGCACCGGCTTTTGGATGAGACGTTAAACCGAGGTCCCGACTCTCTGTGGTCATTAAATGGCGAAATTGGCCCTTATCTATCATGGCCCCCTAATAATCTCTATTCCTGAATTGGCTACATCACCCTCCTCTCCTCTCCACCTATAGCTGTTGTGTGGTGAGCGTTCTGGTGCCGTCGCATCATCCAGGTGGATGCTACACACTGGTGGTGTTTGAGGAGATCCCCCCCCCCATACTATGTAAAGCGCTTTGAGTGTCTAGAAAAGCGCTATACAAATGTAACTGTAAGTAAGTAAGTAAGCACGGGATTTTCTCGTGATAAAATGACACTGTGAGAAAACAACTTATGTCGAGATCACGAGAAAACAACTTTTGTTACGCCAAGATCACGAGAAAATTAAGTCGTGATCACAAGAAAACAAGAAAGAAAAAATAACAATGCATAGCCTCTTAGGGCTTGAAACGTAATAACGTCACAGGGTGATGTTGTGTGATGGATTCAGACTCTCAGCAACAAACAACGAAACAAAAGCTGTGCATTAGACTTCCACTGGTGTTACTCTGGGTGGCATGTCTGAAGCACAGAGCTTTTTTTTTTATTCTGCTGTTAGCTAGTTGTTCTGTCATGTAGTCACATAGCTCTCTGTAACTCTAGGGGTGTTTTTGAATCCTGGGTTCTCCAATGAACTTCCCAGTCGCTGTGGTGATTTCTTTCTCCTGGATTGAATCAGCAAGGAAAGGCCTGAATGATGAGAGTCTGCTGAGTGTGTGCTTTGCTAGTTGACGCCACACACGTTTGTGGTGTTAGCGCCGATGTATTGTACTGGTATTCGGCGTTCTGTAACATTTCGCTCCACAAATCTCTCACTGGTGTAACTTCCCAGCAAGTGCTTTCTATACCAGACCTTAAAGATTTGAGGGAATCTTCCAGTTCCTGATGCTAACCGAATCCATTGATGCCTTTCCTGAGCTAATACGCTAGAAAAACAGCGTGCTTAGGCGAAGAGTATTTTTTTAAAGCCTGTTTTGCTTCGATTTCAAGATCAAGATGAAGCTCCTTTTTTCAGAGGGGGATGTGAGGGCCTGATAAAGTTTAAATGTTTATTACACCTCAGGTAATATAAGTGGTATTTTATGATGAATAAACAACACGAAGGTGCATCAAACTGAGAACCTCTTATCAAACAATATGATACACCATATCATTACACCCCTAGTAAGGATATAAAGTTATTACAGTGAAGACAAATTCTTTCTTTTGAATAACCCGGCTTCCTTTAAGGCAGGGTTTCAGCATTCGCATACGAATCAAGTTTGCAGAATATCTCAAATTACATCATATGATTAAAAAATTAAGGCATCAGTAGATTCATTCAGACTCGTATTCCCTCTGACTGTAAACATCTTCCGGCCTCTCTGTTTTCTTTCGACTCTCAGACTGACGTGTGCTGTAGCCAATCAGCAACGAGCATGTGATGTTCAATACGGAACTACTGTACACTCTCTCTTTTGAGTCAGTGTTGATGTTTCAGTATTTGCCATTGCGTTTTAAACTTTGTGTTTTCTGGTTTGCTGTTGCATTTTTGGTTTATTATTGTGTTTCGCACGTACAGACCACCGTAAATTAAGCATCAGAAATCGAACAGCATCAAAATTAAGGTTATGCATTCCTCAATCAGCATCTCAGCATCAGCCTTAAACGTTTCCTGTTACCTGTCAACATGTCCCGTACTTGCTTTGTTTTTGTTTTGCTTTTCCTATCAGGGTGCCGTGTGAATCATATTTAAGATATTATTAACATTATCACCATCTATACATCATCGTTTCTTTGTGTGTGTAACTCACTTTTCGTCTTTAAATAGCAGATTTATACTTGTCTTAAGTTTTCTGCTTGAGCTTCAAGACCACTCATGCCTAAACTAGCATGTATCACACTTGAAAATGAATGTACTGGGGTGACATTTTCCAAAGTGACTTAACGTACTGTGTTTTACTGATCCAGAAGCTAACTTTCAATCCACATCCACCTTCTCCCAGGACATCAGAAGGAACGAACAGAAAACGGCAGAGTAATTTCAGGAAAAATGACGATCGCAGGTGTAAAGGGCTTCGTTTCAGTGCTTGTTTTTAAAGTGTAAGAATAGTCGCTTGTATTTTTCAGATTCATTATTTCGCTGTATAATGAGAAGGCCAGCATTGTAAAGAGGACGCTTATTTCCATGGCTGCATTCTGTATAATTATAATTATTATTATTATTATTATTATTTTTGTGAGCTGTGTCAGGTGTTAAGCCTGCTGTAATTATGTACAGAATTTGTGTAAGTTATTACTGAGATCCTAGAACATGGTAGGAACAGAAGAAGCCTCAGAGCTAACCAAATCTTCATCTTTTCTTCACCAAACATCAGCAGCAGGAATCAATATGTATGCTGTTCTTTTCTGTTACAACACACTGGGAGGATGCAGGGACTGGTTTTGTTTCCAGGATTACAAAGCACATGTGGTTTCCTCAGTGTCGAACCAGTTAACGAATGTTCCGAGCAATCAGATGACGTGGCTTTTTTGTCCTATGTTAACATGATTTTTCTTAATAAATAACTTGCTTTTAATGGAATCGGATAAACCTGTCTTCACTGGTGATTAGAGCACTCACACAGGGGAATTAAGACTTATTCAAGCACAAAACTATCCTTAAATGTGCCTTTTGCATTATTTTTGCACATCTATATTTTCCAAAGTCCATTCTAATAAATCAAAACGAATAAATTATGCAAATTATTTAACTGCATTATGTAAGAACAAAAAAAAAAAAAAAAAAGTGAAATCGTAATCGAGAATCGTACATAAAAATCTAGATTTTTGTAATATCGCCCAGCCCTAGAGTAAAGCAGCCCAAACACACTACATACACATATACAGAAGGTCTGCATCAGCTGTTATAATGCGTCATTCTTATACATACACTGATCAGCCATAACATTAAAAACCACCTGCCTAATATTGTGTAGGTCCCCCTTGTGCCGCCAGAACAGCTCTGACCCGTTGAGTCATGGACTACACAAGACCTCTGAAGGTGTGCTGTGGTATATGGCACCCAAGACGTTAGCAGCAAATCCTTTAATTCCTGTAAGTTGTGAGGTGGGGCCTCTATGGATCAGACTTGTTTGTCCAGCACATCCCACAGATGCTTGGTCGGATTGAGATCTGGGGAATTTGGGGGCCAAGTCAACAACTTGAACTCTTTGTCAGGTTCCTCAAACCATTCCTGAACAATTTTTGCAAATGGCAAGTTCTGCATGCTCTCACGTTTGCACCACATATAGACACCTGTAGAGCCGGGTTAGTAAAGAGTTAGTAGATTTAATGTGTGTAAAATGTATGTTTGTTTGTTTTTTTTTCAATATTTTTATT